>JAMAKC010000030.1:0-377576 GCA_023628735.1 Trichoderma sp. PF4103 | reverse complement strand
CCCAAGGGCGCTTAGCCTCGCCCTTCCCCAGCCATGAACTCGGATCAACACATCTACCTGAATGGCCAAAGATATCGAATGAAAGCCGGATACATGTCTCGCCTTTCTCGACGCGCCATAACAATTGACTCGTTCCGACAGATGATGTACGTCTCTGGCGAAACCGCTGAGCCATCCGTCGAAACCACCGGTATCATTGAGGATATCGTCCGCCAGCAGGTCATTGAACTGGTAAGTTTGCCTCTCTGAACCTTGTCAGTAATCGATTTGAGTGAGGTAGCTTGCTGACACGTTTCTCCCCCAAATAGCTTCGCAACTGCACTGAACTTGCCGCCCGTCGCGGCTCAAAGTCCATCAGCACAACCGACCTCATCTTCCAGATCCGGCATGATCACGCCAAAGTCTCCCGCCTCCGCACGTTCCTCTCCTGGAAGGACGTTCGAAAGAACGTCAAGGACTCAGACGACAAGGGCGCAGACGCAGACATTGCCGCCGGCGACGACGCCGTCGGTGGCGTCGTGCCAGGAGGCCCCGTAGACGAGGCCGCCAAGAAGAACAAAAAGGCCAAAGTCGGCCTGCCCTGGGACCCCTCGTCCTTTTACTCCGTCGAGGTGCCCGAGCGCGACGACGAGGAGGACGAAGAGGAGGAGGAGATGAACTACATCACGCTGCAGCGCCTGCGCAAGGCCGACGAGCGCACAAAGGCCATGACGAGAGAGGAGTACGTGACCTGGTCGGAATACCGTCAGGCGTCCTTCACATGGCGCAAGGGCAAGCGCTTCCGCGAGTGGGCCGGCTTCGGCGTTGTCACGGACAGCAAGCCGTCGGACGACATAGTGGACATTCTGGGCTTCCTGACCTTTGAGATGGTCCAGACGCTGACCGAGGTCGCCCTCAAGGTCAAGGAGCAGGAGGACATCTGGCGCGCCCAGACGGGTGCCTCCACGGGCGACTCGGGGACGAGCAAGAAGCGTAAACACCAGCAGGGCCTCTTTGATCCGCCCAGCGAGGGTCGTTCGCCAATCGAGCCCAGACACGTCCAGGAGGCGTTCCGACGCTTCCAGCAGCGGCCCAAGAAGACGCGCGCTATGCTCAACGGGACAAGGCTGCCGCAGCACACGACTCTCAACATTATTTGATTATCGCTTGTCTTTCCATCTTCCATTCCATCTTCTTTACTGCTAATAATCCTGTTTCATGCTTTTTTTTTACTTCTTCTTCATTACCTCTTTTCATAGAGTTTCTTTTTTATAGCTCGCATGGTGCTGCTGCTCTCGTCATCAATTCTGGACCAGCAGACGATTGATTAATTGACCATCACATTTTCAGAGTTGTGTCGTAATCGAGTGTTCGAGATGCTTGTGACCGTCAGAATATCATCTCGTTGGATCTTTCATAGGTATATGGCCAGTATATCCATAAGCAAACAATCAACTCATAGTAGAAATTGTCATCGCATGTTGGCATTTGTCTGCGATCCCCGTCTAGCAGCCTCGTTGCCTTGCCAAAGTCGAGAGTTGACCCTCCGCAGGCTGATGGGCACTTCCTCCGCATCGGCCTCATATATGCTCGGCTTTCTGCGGCTGGGCCGAGTGTCCGTGTACCGCCGCGATCTCTGGTAGGAAAGCTCTAGGTGAGCAGCAGCCGTCTCGGATCGGCCCAGCACAGAATCTTGCATCTCTTCCGGCTCTTCTTGTATGGCGAAGCTGCTTTGGTGCGCCGTCGATGAGCTGCCAGATGCGTTTGAGTAAGCCGTGGTCAAGGACTCTTGTTGAGCATCCTTCATCTGCACATAGTGCGTATAATTGGGCTTCTCCAGCATTCCCGACCGGAATGCATTGACACCTACGAGCATCTTGACCAGCTCGACCAGCTCTTCGAGATATTCGATGATCTCCATGTGGCCAGCAGCGCTAGCATTCCAGGAAAGGAAGTTATGCTTGGTAATTAAGCGAGCAATCTTCTCATTCGCCTGATCGTCAAACTCGCTCGCGCTGCTGTGATGACTGGCATGGCTCACTGTAGGCGTTACGGGAGCCGAGGTGGAAGCTTGCGACGTGATAATGTCCCGTACCCGATGAATCAGCCGAAGATGCGCTACACGAGCCGAAGGAATAAATTGCGGGAGTGGGAGCCAGGTTGTCAAGGCCTCGTTGACGGAGAACAACATGAGGGTGCAGCTGGCCGCCATGCTACGCCGATATATGTAAGCCTGCGGGTTCAGGGTCTCCAGGACGGAGGAACCATAAGCCCGTCGGAGTTGCACGACGTTGTCCATCCGATCGATGATCTGATGAAGCACATACACGATTTCAGCATATATAGGCGCGAGCTTCTTGAAGTTGCCTTTCAGCCGCGGTTCAGACGAACAAAACGGCAGAAAGGTCTCGGCTGCTGCAAGTGAGGCTTGCGCTTTATCCCGCCATCGATCGAAACTTCGATGCAGCTTTGGAGAGCGAACATCGAGAAGCTGCGGACCATCCACACCCACGGCCATGGCGCCCTGCATGCTCTGAATGTGTTGCACGCAGGCAGATAAGGATTCCACCAACCGATCTCTTGCACGCACGGGGTAAACCGCAAGTTCCACGAATGCCGCTGTAATGCCTCCGGCCAGGAAGGCTACTAGGCGCTGATAGTAAACCTGCTGTGGCCGCTCCGTGTTGACATTTTCAGAGGCTAGTTGTACCAGGTTAGATGATTCTGGGCGCGAAGTAGAATGGAGAGCAGAAGGGAGGGTTCAAGCATACCTATGGCAACGACATTCATAGAGATAATGGCTGCCGCTCCAGCCTTGACGTATTTCGTTGCAACGTGAAAATATGCAGCAGGTAACAGTGTAAAGGCGAGAACCACGACGACGATGGCCCTGCTCCCCCCTGCAATGACGAACGAGACATATCCAGCTGTGCAGCCAAGCACTAGCCCGACAAGTCGAATGATAAAGGCTACCACGGACGAGCCAATGGCCACCTCGAATATGAAGATCAATTGGAGCGGTGCCCAGCTGCCGTGGACACTCGCATACCATGCGTTCCAAGACGGCACAAATGCTGGCCAGCTAACAAGAAAGACGGCAAAGGCCAGCTTCAGAGCGTAGAAAAGATCGTCGGAGTCTTGGGCCCATTCGAAAACATCTGCCACTTTTCCTCGAATCTTCAGAACCCAATTGTCAGGATAATCCACTCTTTCAACATTTCGCCTGAACCGCAGGCGCTTCTCTTTGTCCTCCTCATTCTTTCGACGGTTCGCCTTCCTCCTTGTGAGTACGCTCCTGGGTTGTGGGACGGCTGCGGAGCCTGCTTCTTCATCAGTTGCTCCCCCTCTCGGCTGCTTTTCACAATCGAGACCGGGAGCGGGATCCTTCGATTCGGCTTTCGGCGGGTTGTCCCCTGCCAAATCTCCACGGCGAGCAGCTTTTCTCGCGCCTTCAGGGAGAACCATTGAATCAAGCTCGCCAGTGGTACGCAGCCACCAGCGAAGACTCGAATACTGAGGCATCCAGATGCGTGTCCTGTCATGGCGACGCTGTCTCTGCTCTACCAATTGGCGAGCATGACGAAGCATCTTGAGGATGTGTGTGGAAGATTGGCGGAAAGCCAGAAGGAATGACGAGATGAGAAAAGACTCCATACGTGGCATGAAGTCGAGCGACTGGCCCGTCTCCTGCATGGCAATCAGCTTGAGTTGCTCGGTGCATTGCTCATCGAACAATGCCAACGCATCAGTGAAGATGTCGATCCGCAGGTCAATCTCCTCCAACCGGATGCCTCGAGGTGTACGTGCGCCAGAAGGGAGAGCGGGAACATCGTAGCAATATGCCAAACATGATATGAGCACAAGCACTGCTTCGTTTGTGGCGACCTGGAATTGCTGTACAGGAGCTCGTATCCGCGTGACGATTGATTCCAAGAGCTTGGCGCTGCTCAGCCGAATCTGCCTATTCAGCTTGATATAGTCGACCCTGCTGGAGTGGGCGACAGAATTGCCTGTTCGGGACCTGGATGCCGTACCAGAACTGAGGTTGTGATTAATGTTCGCTTCCGGGACGCTGGAGGATGGCGTGGCAATATCCAAAGTGTTCAGACATTTGGGTGACTGCCATATCTCATCCTCCTCCGTTGCTAGGCCGCTGTCTTCCATGTCGTCCTCATCTAGAACGATGAATTTGTTTTCACAAGCGCCGATCAGTGTTATGACGCTTTGAGACAGACGGCTCATAAGGTCAACACTGATAGGCCTCATGTCAGCTGGGGCAAGGGGTGAGATGGAAATCTCAAAGTTGACCTCATTCTGGGCCTTCTTGCATGCAGCAAGTTTCGTCCGGATAGGAGGCTTCCTCTCTGTCAGAAAGGCAAGTGTGGTCGCATGCAGCGGCGGCTTGGCTGCTCTGGCGCTGGACTGAGCTGACGGAAAGGGGTTGGGAAGGACCGCGCGAAGATTGTGCCAGTAGCGGATAAGGAGCTGCTGGCTGCGCTTCATCCAGGGCTGCTGTTGTTTGATGCCCTGGTCTTCAGTTACGGGGTTGCCCAGGAGGCTCCCGATGGTGTTGGATTCGACACGATCGCCTCCAGGAGTGACAAACCAGTGGGTGGCTCGTTCGAGAGTGTCGGCCATTTCTGATAGAGCGCTGATGGTAGATGTGCCCAGGTAGCTGCCTGAAAGCTCTGGAAATATGCTGACGTTGACGAAGAGAATGACGCCGACGCCAATGAGAATTGGCACATAAATTGTCGTGTACAAGGTGGGCGTGGCCTCAGTCGGTACATTGAGCAGGGAGACGGCGGGCAGGATCAGGGCCAAGACAAACAGGAACAAGCGAGGGCTGGAAGACCTGATATAGCCGTGGAGTAAGATGCATGCCAAATAGAAGAAAGCCCGAATCGTAAAGGCACCAGCTCTGTTGGTGTCATAGACCAAGCTCCCCAGGTATAAGCCCAGCATATTCCACGACAGGCCTATGCCCGAGCCAAAGATGATCATGAAGATGTTTTCGATGACAACGCCCATCCGCTGTCCCGGATGTGAGAAAGCAATGACCATTGGTACTAGGTAGGACGACCAGGTCCGGATCTGGGGGAGGACCGCAATGGTGGTTGCGATGACACAGGCTATGAAGTCTTTGAGAATGCGCTGCCAAAGGGCCTTGGGGCCGCAATCGCCCCAAACCGAGGTGACGAGCCTGCGTAGGATCTTTGCCATTGCCGTAACGATAACGTGTGAAGAGGCTTTCGTAACCACATTATCCTTGGCTCAAGGGTTCTGGACTGGTTTCGAGCTGTTGCTGGGCGCCTCTTGACAGAAACAAAACTAAGACAGACTGGAATGACGACTGGAAGTGTTCCCGGGAGTTGGCGAAGTTGACGAAATCTGAAGGCCTCTTGATCCGACGATGCCGTAGGCGGTTTAGAGAGCCAAATCTCTACCAGCCTAGCCTCTTCGCACCTGTCTGGATCTTTCAATCAGACCCCAAGGTGCTGAGTTAGATGAAGAGAGACATGAGAAAGGCGGAGGGAAAAGAAGGCGCCGAAGACACGAGGACAACGAAGAACGAGTGAAATGACAGAGTTCGAAGAAGAGGAACTTGGAATCAAGAGAGAAGATCGAAATCCTAATCGATATCAAGTGATGCTTCTTTGCCCACCCAGGGAAAGAGTTGCTGGTCTCGTGAGGCGAGAAAGGAAAGAGGTAGAAGGCTGGATCGAAGCCGGTCGCAGCTTCATGTTGGTTTTGAGGCTTGACGTTGGATACAGTGGGGTCGAAGCGCTGTCGGGGCGCTGCAAGGGCGCTAGAGTAGCGCAACAGCCCGGGCTCGTCTAGTACTTGTGAGCCGTGTGAGAACGATGGCTTGATGTCAATCATCGACCACACATTAAAGAAAAAAAAGGTATGCCTGGCGTTGAGTTTGGGAGCATCTGTTGATCTCTGGGTTCTTGCATACAAGCACATATACGAAGCACTTGGTCTTTGCCAGCAATTGGATTCGTAAATGCTCTTCTGTCCAATTCATCTAGGCCTTCGCATTATGAGGCATTGCACCTTGATAGACACATTGGATAGCTGGCCGAACAAACAGGGGCTCAATTCCTGTCTAAGATTGTCCAGGTTTCATCAGCGCGAAGCAACAAGTTCATTTTCCTTCTCAATGAACTCTGTACACGATACACACACCATCATCTCTAGGTATCCTCTGCCATCTTCAAGTTCCACAACCCCAGCTGCGTTCGGCTCCGTCCGCCCATCGCCATCCGTGCGCTCCGGCCCCGCGATTCAGCCAAGGGACGCTGTAACGCTCTGAACCGCCCTAGCAGCACCCCAACCTCGCACCTCTAATAACCACCGGCAACAACACCAACCTAAGCCCAATTATTCATCACCAGCCTTGACCCTGAATCCGCAACCACCAACCTTTTCCCCCAGCCAAGCCCGCAACAACAATCGCATTCGCCCTCCCCCAAGTCGCAACAATGCTCTCCTTCATCCTCATCCAAAACAGACAGTAAGTCTCTTTCCCTCCTTCCCCCATCCCCAAATACCACATGATCCCCAGCGCAAACGCGCAATCCACTCGACCTCGCGAACCCGAACAAAAAACCAAGAAAGCTCACCCCCAATCGTCCCACAGGGGCAAAACCCGCCTCGCGAAATGGTACGCCCCCTACAGCGACGACGAAAAGATCAAGCTCAAGGGCGAGGTCCACCGCCTCGTCGCCCCCCGCGACCAAAAGTACCAGTCCAACTTCGTCGAGTTCCGCAACAACAAGATCGTCTACCGCCGCTACGCCGGCCTCTTCTTCTGCGCCTGCGTCGACACAAACGACAACGAGCTCGCCTTCCTCGAGGCCATCCACTTCTTCGTCGAGGTCCTCGACGCCTTCTTCGGCAACGTCTGCGAGCTCGACCTCGTCTTCAACTTTTACAAGGTGTATGCCATTCTTGACGAGGTCTTCCTCGCCGGCGAGATCGAGGAGACGAGCAAGCAGGTCGTCTTGACGCGGTTGGAGCATCTGGATAAGCTGGAGTAGTCCCCGAAGGAAAGGGGGGAAACGGGAGACGCGTCTTTTTTTTTTCTCCTTTCCTGCTCTATTCGATCCCTTGGCGTCGCAGTCATCCCGTCTCTGGTGTTCTCGCGGAGGACGAGCTCAGGGGGGGGAACGCGGCGGACGCCGATTGCGCATCGCATGTATAATTCTGCCTTCTCGGGTCGGCGTTTTGAGAGGGGACTTTTGATCGTGGATTGATCTTCTGCTCTCTTACTGTCATATCACCATCCTACAGCGCGCGCTTTTTTTGCGTTGCCAGCCTTTGTTGAAGAGAATACATATAGCACTGGCGTTCTGGGCGTCTCGGAAACTGCGCATTGGAGCGCTGGAAATACATCTTAATACCATCTTTCCAATATCGTTACTTCTGGGTTTCTGCCATGTCGCTTGTACGCGCATTTCATCAACCTGCGCTACAGTCTTTAATTCCACCCTCAATGATGGCCTTACAACACCGCGCGGACTGGCCAACGCCTACATCGTCATGAAATTGTGACATCGTTGAGTAGACTCTGATCTTATTTCAGCCCCGCAGATCTGTATCCAGGTCTACCATTTTCTTTCCCGCAATCCGAGAGACTACCTTCTTCGAGATCAAGCCATTCCCTGTAACATCAATGTCCTCCAGTTCCATCAACAAACAAAGCAAGCCATAGACCCAACGTCAACTCAAGGAAACCGGTATACCGTCCTCGTTACCTTGACGCCAATGGTTAGCAGTTATTATCGCCTACGCTCTTTGCAAGGGAGACTCACAGCGCGTATACATCTCGGTCACGACTGCTGGTCGCCATCCTTCGAGCCTGAGGCTTCAGTGGCATCCCACATCTCAAGGGCAGTGGGACGCTTTACTCGCTGAACCCAAACGTTGGCTCGGGCAGAAAACAAGTCGTGGACCAAAGGGTGGTATGGGGGATCCCGGCGCAAGGGCTTGATGCAGCCAATCTGAATATCTGACGTGAGTCCCGAAGGGAGGGCTTGCACGTCGTCCTTCTGGGGAGAGCCGTCGAGCAGAGAGACGTCCATGGCGACATCCTCGTGCATGGCCCCTTTGTCCCAAGATTCGCCTTCGACTTGCGGTGCTGTAACAGAACTCTGCTCTCCTCCCTCGGAACCCGCTTCAACATCTGCCAAGAAATGATCAACTTCACCCACTCCAATGTCATCGTTATCAAAACGGCTCAGTTCACACGAGACTGCACTCTCTGCGGCCTTACTCGTTTTTCCCTTGTTGCCGTCATTGTCCTACGTGCAGCGAGCCAGAATCGTCAGCATGTCTCTCCCCTGGTGGGAGTGAAAAGAGGGGGGCATAAAACTCACATGTTCCTAAGCTGACAGACGACATTTGGCATGACCGACCACTTCCGACGCAGAGCGATCAAGAAGGTTGGCGGCATCATGATTGTAATGAGTAGCTTCGGGCTCATCACCACTAGAGCTGCTGGAAAATATGATTAGATTTGGGTTGACCTGTTTTCCCCCCTTTCCCACTGGACGTGACACTTGCGGTTGTTTGGGTCCGAATACGAGGGGCTTCGGATCCTGAGTTCTCTCGTCCTCAGAGTCGGTTTCGCTGAAGAAAGGATCGCGGTGACGCTTCGCGAGCCGGTCAATCTTGGCCAACAAGTCCGCTCGCTGCGCGATCTTGTCCTCGCTTTCATTCTTGTTGACAGGGCGGCCTAGGGCATCGACGTTTAGGTCTGGGTCATCAGCTCCTCCCTTGGGTATATTGGAAAGCCAACCTTTGACGTGACAATCTTTGCACACGCAGTCCTGGAGTCGAGTGGTGCATCTTTCCGACTGGTCAGGTTGAGAACCCCAAGAGCTTGCGCGTCCGAGATCAAAGGGGGGGCAGTGTTCGATAGGTGCCCTGTTTCCGTACGAGACAGCACCGTTACGGTGGTCGGGGGGCGGTTGCTGGTCCTTATGAAGCTGCTCGAGCCCTGCCTGGAGGCGAACGTTGTACTCATCCTTGGACAGCTGGACGAGGTCGTGATTGTAGGCAGGATAGGGCAGTTTTCCACCCATGGCCCTTTGCTGAGTCTCCTTCGCGGCAGGGAAATGACCCGATATTCCAGTGGCAGCGACCTTCTCATGAGAAGTCTGCTCAGGGCCAGCGCCCTCCAAAAGCCACTGGTTCCAGTGGTCGTATATATGGTCGACGACAGCACGGAAACTTGTCAAGGTGATGTCGCCGACTCGCAGCGCAACCTTGTTGGCGTGGCTTGGGTTGACCTTCTTGAAGGCCTCCCAGAAGATATGGCAGCACATGTCGCGCGAGCAGCCCTTGTCGTCGAGGTAGAGTACGAGGCCCTTGAGCGAGGGCAGCGCCATGCTCGGGGAAGAGTAGATACGGCCAATCTTCTCTCGAAGCCAGACGGCAGTGAGAGAGACGACGCTGTTGAGGACGATGTCCTTGCCGGCGGCGTTGATCCTCCTCTCTAACGTGTCCTGGCGCATGAAGCCAAGGCTATAGAGGTCTCGCAGGCCGTTACATCCCAGAGTGACCTGGGCGTGGTAGAGGACGCGTTTGTCGTTGTCCATGGCGAATTCGGGCGCAGACATGTTGGCAAAGGGGCTGTCACCACGGCAGGATGCGTAGTAAAACTGGTGGACGGGAAGCAGGTGATCCGTGTCTTGCTCTGCGGGATGACGATAAAGCTGCTCGTCACCTCCGGGTCCGTCGCGGTGGTCTGGCAGAGCCCCGAGCGGGAGGAGAAGAAACTTGACGATTCTCCGTTTGTAGGCCTCGAGGGAGTCGGCGAGGCGCGAGACAAAGGTGAAGAAGGCGAGGCAGAAAAACAAGAAGAGAAGGGGCGCAGGAAGGGCTTCTTGCTCCTGCTCTTTGTTTTGGTCTGCTCGCACGAACACGTGAGGAGACATGCTGGGCGGCTGGCGGCTGGCAGCTGGCAGGAGCCAGACCTGCAGCTGCTGGATTTTCCGGTCAGGGGAGGACGGAGGCAGCCGGCTGGCAGACCGATAGATTGATATCGTTTGTATCAGATGAACAACTGACAGAATAGAGGAAGTTGACGACCAAGTACCACGCCAGCAACGTGAGGAGCAACAAGTACTTTGGTATGAACAGGAGGCAAAAGTCTCGGCAGTGAATCAATGCATCACCCATCGGAAGGAGAAGCAAAAGCAAAACATAAACCTGGACTAACAGACACAGGATAACGTCAATCTCCCATGTCACAGGAAGAGAATACACAAACCAAGGCAAAGGTCACCGAGAGAAGACACACAACGAAGAAGAAACAGAGGGAGAACGGAAAAGGGAAAGGAAAAAGGAACCAGACGGGAGCACGCACCACAGGGCCACCACCTTAAATATGAGTACTTACCTAGTACTAGGTAGCATAATGCCCAGCCAAAGAGAGCAAATGCCTTCAGGTTAGGTTATGCTGTGTAACATGAGCCAGTCCTCGTGACTGGTCGGATTTTGCGGCCAGAGCAGCAGCGAGACGGGCACGACGAGCAGTAGCCTGGCATATCACTACGATCGATTGAGGAGGAGGATTCGGCACGCACATACATAGACGCACACCCCCAGAACATGGGCTTGATAGCAAACTGAATGCAGGCAGGAAAAGTGGCCAGACGCCCGCTGGCACTCGACGGCTCTTCTTACTGTGCTCGACCCTCGAATCGCGAGACAAGCAGCCGAACAAAAGCAGCCTGCAGATAGCCCACCAATGAGGAATAGCTAGACGATGAACGGCACGGCATGAGGTGGGCATGACTGAGGTAAGGTGAGGTAGTACAAGATGCAACTTGAAAAACTGTGTTAAAAGGTACGGTAAGCCGGCAGGGCGGTAGCAGTATGAGGAGGGAGGTTCGGTCCGTGGCATCAGAGAGAGCATGCAAGCACACGCACAGACAAGCATGACAATATGCCCTTGAATGCAAATTTCGCTCGGCTTCTGGTTAATATCAACAATCGCCACAGTTCTCGACTTGCTCTACCTTGAAGAACCCCCAGCATCACGCCACACGTACCGTATGATGCCTCCCCGTCCCTCACCTCTTCTTCAGCGCCGCAAACCTCCTCTCCAGATCCCCGATATCCGGTATTGATCCTTCTGGCTCCGCCTTCTTCTTCCTTGCTTCCTCCGCCTCGTCCTGCTTGCTCTTCAGCTCCACAGACCCCATCATCACCTTCGGGTGGACATTGTCCGTCGTCATCCGCGGCGGCGTCACCATCAACGGGCTCTTGGGCTCCCCCAGCTTCGCGCTCGGCGGCGTGGCCCGATCCAATTGCTGCTCGCTCAGTGAAAGCTTCCTCTCCCCTGCTTTCAATGCCCTGTCGGGGCCGTTCCTTTGTGCCTGCCCCCCCGATGGATCGCCGCCGTCCTTCTCATCTCCAAGGCCATCCTCATCTATCAGATCCGGGGGAGGCGGCGACGATACCGCCCTCTCCCTCTTGGGCCAGTCCACGCCGTACGCCTTGGCAATCTCCTCCAGATACCCCTGCACCAGCTCCTTGCGCGGCGCCTCCACGCTCAGCTTCTTGACCACCTTCTCGTTGACCTTGCCGTCCGCGTTCTCCATGGCCGCCAGCACAAACTCCTTGCCGTACTTCTCCGCCAGCAGCGTCCGCACCGTCATGAGCTCCTTAATCTCCGTCTTGGGCGCCGCGTACAGGATGCTCTTGATGGCCTCCTCCAGCCCCGGGTCGCACACGGGGCCCTCCATCAGCCCGGCCCGCGCGAGCAGCAGCTCGCAGTACAGCTCCAGCAGCTCGTGCAGCTCGCTCGTGATGTCGGAGCGGATGATGTTCTCGACGCGGATCGTGGCCGAGTCGACCTTGCCGGCCTCGAGCAGCTGCGCCATGGCCCGGCGCTGCGTCTTGCCCAGCTGCTCGTCCCGCTGCTGCACCATGCGCAGGCGCGCGATGGCGAGCTTCAGCTGGACCTTGAGCTTGGTCTGTGGCCCGTCACGACATCTTCTTGTCAGCTCGACTCAGCTTTGTTGCGGCTTGCGTCACCGAGGCTGGCGGGGTTCATCGTAAGATGCAGAGCAGAGTAGAATTGAACGTCGACTTACCAGCCAGGTAGCTGCGGCGGGGGGCATCGCAAGGATTCAGGTACTGTCGGAATCGGGTGGTGTGCAGAGTGAAGGCAGGAGAATGAAGGACGACAAGGGTATACGATTGCAGGCCGATGATTTATGCAGAGAAGAATATGAGGCAGCAGCTCAAGATCGAAGATGCCTACGGTAGAGGTACGATGGAAGTTGTAGGCAGACACGAAACCGGAAGCTTTGAAGGTTGAAGCGTCTCCGAGACCAAACGTCACTGACAGCCCGCAGCTAACTCGAGGTACAGATACCTCGTCACTTCCGGGTCCCTCTAAGCCTCGGGTGGCTTTAGCGCCTGTCCGGTCCACATTTGGTTGATGCGGGGCCTCAGCTTCAGCATCAGGACGGCAATCGATAGCATGAGTTGAGGTACCGAGACATTCAGACAGACAACACTCGAATACAGTGCAGCAACTTCAAGTTTTAACACACCAGCAGCTGTCTCTCCTGGTGTACATCGTGGCTCGACTCGACAGTCAAACCAACGCTCTCACCACTTGCACGCTCTCCCCACCTAAGGTACCTAATAAATAAATCTCGTCAGGAACATGCATCGTCCATCCTCCGCACCGCAGCTCGCAGCGCGCAGCCTCATGCTTCGTACGTGGTGACCCGTGATAGGAGTAGCCGGCACGCTGCATCTCGTGCTGCAGCTGGTGGCCTGAGATGCTGCCGGTTGGCTGATGCAGTGCATATCACTCCATCAACCGCGTTGCCTCTCATATGTAGGTAGGTAGGAGATGCTATTTGGGTCTGGACCTATAATACTGTACAGTGTAGTTGTCGGCAAAGCATGAGACAGCTACAATAAATACACTGGCTGTGATGATGATAACCTAAGGTAGGTATGGGACCAGACAGCTTCTGCACATGTAACATACCTACTGTATATATCTTTCCGCCGGCTGCCTTGTGCCCCAACATGAGGGAGCCAGGCGACACTCCTCCTCTCCCGCGACTTCTACCAATGATCCAATAATTAAGCAGTGTCAATAGTGCCTACATGATGCATTTTGCGAAATCACACCGTCGAGTTGCCGAGGGCGGCGCTGCTGCTGTTTTGTCGACTGCCCAAGTGTCGAGGGGGCATGTATGTCCACCATACATACCTACCCAGCCGTCCCATCCTTCGTCTAGATTGCCACGCATTCCTTCAAGCGCAAACGAAGAGAAGGAGGAAGATATTAAAGAAGAGGAGAAGAAAAGAAAAGATGATGAAACCAGCTCAAGAAAACTCCATTGCGAAATCCTTCATAGCCGTTGAACGCCCCTAGTTGTTCCGTTTGCCCATCCATGTGTGCGAGTGTGTGTAGGTAGTTTGTGCCAATGTGTAAATGTTGTTGTACAATGCGTCGTCACCGCAAGCCCTTTCTCCAACTACCTTTATCAGGCCGTCAACAGCCAGTCAACGAGGTGCGAGCCTAGTCCATCTCGGAGTTGCCTGCAACCGGTGGAACTCCGTCAGTCGCTTCTCCTTCAAAGACCTGGTTGCCCTCGTATGTGACGCGCCGCCAGCCGCAGGGCTCGTTGCCGTCCTTGATCCATTCCATGGTGGGGAAGTAGTGGTCGTTCTTCTTCATCGTGATCACCCAGGGCACCGAGTCAAAGGTGACTGCCTTGAGGCGGAAATCTGTAGCGCGAAGGGGTCAGCTCAAGGATATCTTACAGTCATAGCGCAAAGGGGCCGGCAAAAGGGGCGGCAAAAGGCTTACAGGTATTGTCCGGAATCTTGCGCGTCGCCGCAATGAATGTATCCAGATCGGGCGTCGGCTCGCCGTTGACGTGGGTGATGAAGTTGGTCGGGGCAACGCCATATTGGTACGCCGGCGAGCCGCGAATCCTACTCGAGACATAGACCTCGCTGTGAAGCTTGCTGATCTGCTGGCGCACAGCCAGGTGCGGGCGGTGGAAGATGGCTCCGCAAAACGACACGGCGTGGTGCGTCTCCATATCGTCGGCCGTGACGGTCGGCAGCTGGAGATGCAGCTCCTCGCAGTTGCGCACAATGACGGCGTCCAGCACCTCGTTGGAGTACATCACGTCAAAGTCGGAAATGGTGGTGCAGATTTTGCCGTTGAGCGTCAGCACCACGTCGCCCTCGAGCAGCGAGACCGGCTGGTTCACCCGCTCAAATGTCCGCTTGCTCACCATGAACAGCTGATGGTGAGACCGGTTGGCCTGTGTAACCTTGTCGATCCACTCGTCCGAGACGCCCATGACGCGCGCCTGGGACATGTGGATGGATCGGAACTCTACCGAGAGCATATGCAGCTTCGGTATCTCTCCTTGCTGAATGGCCGAGATGACGGGTAGCAGGGTGGGCGTGCCCAATCCCAAGTGGTACTCCTCATCCCTCTGGGTGCTTGGATTACGCTCTCCGAGATACTGCAGCCAAAGAGCCTGCACGGTACCATCCTCCGCAACGAGCACGCCACTGCCACACGACGCCCCGAGGTTGCTGTCAATCGTGATGGCATCTACGTTGACGGCGCGGTATCGGGGCGCCCCCGAGTTGGCCGGGATGGCCACCGCCGTGATCTCCGTCACGTTGGTAGACCCGTGCACGACTCTCCCGATCCTGTTGTACCCCAGGAAGTACGTCTTGGCGCCCTGAGTGAGGTGCTGGTCGCTGAGGCGGGCGCTGAGGACGGGCGCGTCCACCAGGGCAGGGTCATACTTGATGATGGTGTAGTTTTGCAGCGGGTGCAGGAAGACGACCTTGCCCTCGACGATGATGGAGTCGGCAATGGTAACGGTGATATCGCACAAATCGTACGGCACAACCGCTCGGGAGATGAGGACCAAACCCTTGTCGGCATCGATGACGAGGCCCATCCCCCATCGTCGGTTCTTCGGGAAGCCGTCGAGCTTGACGGGCAGAGTGCAGTTGATGTGCACGAAGCTGCGGATCAGGGCAGCAATGCCGGGGTGCGGCATGTGGTCCAGCTCAATGAAGGCGGCAGACCGCCGAACAGGGGGCACCGGCGGCAGGGGGTCGCCGAGGTCGGAAAAGTCCCACAGGCCAGTGACATCGTTGCGGACGGCCAGCTTCATCTTGGCCGACCAGTGTCTGTCGATGTAGATGACGGTCGTGATGAGCGTGTGCAGGTCGCGCAAGTGCTTGTAGGTGACCACCACCCGTGCCTTGTCAGGAATCTGCTTGAGCACTTCGATGAACGTGTCCAGGTCGGGCACCTTCTTCTGGTCTACAGACTGCACGATGAACCCATTGTCGGTATTGTCAAACCGGAATGATCCCGCAGCCTCGCAGATGTAGACTCCCTTGACTGCCACGCCGTAGAGCCGGGCCTGCTGGTACGAGATGTTGTGGAAGCTGGCGCCGGCAACGGTCACAAACCGGTCCGGCGTGATCTTGTGAAGATCGCCGACCTCGATGTCGACTTCGATGTCCTGGCCTCCGCGCTGCAGGTGGAACTTGATGGTGTTGCCCACGTTCGAGTCTAGGATGTCGTCGAGGCGGATGAATTGCGTAATCAGCTCGCCGTTGACCTTGATGAGGACATCGCCCTCCTCGATCTTACCGTCAGAGGGTCCAGAGGGCAGGACGATCTCGGCGACCAGCATGTTGGTCTCCTCGGGGAAAGCCTTTCTCATCGCAGACTCCCACTTGGGGCTGAGTCCCAACCTGCGGCACTCGTCAAAGGGCTTGAGCAGGAACTGGCACTGGACGTCGCCGCGGACGACGGGCTTGCCCTGCTGGATACACTGGAGGGCGCGCAGGGGCCGATCCAGGGGTAGAAAGTAATCGGTCGAGGCACCATCAGAGCGGCCGCCGGCCTGGAGCGCCACGGCGCATCCATCCTTGTTCACGACAGGACTGCCGGAACTTCCGCCGCTGGCGGCAGCGTTGGCCTGATAGTAGCACGTGTTGAAGTCGCTGTACCCATCGCCATACTCGGGCGCGTTTCGGTCCAGGCGACTGATGACACCCGACAGGATACTCAGCTTCTCGCCAGCGTCGTTTCCGACGACACGGATCTCGGTACCCACTACAGTTTCAATATGTCAGCAAACGCATCCCCTTGATCCCAATATCCCCTCCATTGTCCGCTGGGGTCTCAACGCACCTTTGGCCAGATCCGGGCTCAGGGTGAGACCATCCACATGCATGTACTTGATCGCCTTGGGGTCGTATCGGAGAATGCCAAAGTCGTGAACGGGGTCGCGATAGACGGGGTAGCAGTCGACCTCCTCGTGATTATCGAACACGCAATGTCCCCAAAAGGGGCCAGATCCGACAACGTGACGGTTCGTCAAGATGTAACTGGACAGCGGACGCGAGAATAAAACCGTCAGCTGGGTGCATCTCAAAAGGGGGGATTGAACTGGGATATAATCAGGGGTTGGGTGGGCAAACACAAAAAGCACCTAAGCAGCACGCCAGAGCACATACCCTCTCTCCGAGTCGACGACAAAGCCGGTGGCCTCGCTCGTCAAGGCGGGATCCGTGTCGAAGGCGCACGTCTGGCAGAATCGGATCGCGACGACGTTGCGGACGACCTTTTGGATGGTGTCCTGCCACTCACCGAGGCTGCCGGGAGTGCCGATGTAGTGGGCGTGGGGGTGGATGTCGCTGGCGGCATCGGATTCCTCGTCATAGCTCACTTCGTCGGTGGCGACGTCGGAAACGGTCATGTCGATGTCGACGTCGGGCTTGCTGCTGCCATTGACGGGTCGCTTGGCCGGGGGTGTCGTCTGAGGCGAGTCGTGAGCTTTCCTCTTGCCCCCCGTCGAGGTCGTTGTCCTATTCATCCTGATTGCTTTGTCGTTCTTCTTTGGTCGTGTCTGTTGCTTAGCCCCTGGTGCTCAAGCTGGGCTTGCCGTGTAGTCGTGAAAGGGTGCTCGTTCCCTTGTCGATATGTAGACAAGGCCTTTTTCAGCCTCTTGCTCGTCGCCCTTTGTTCTGGCGCCGCTGTTCGGGGTAAACCGCGTTTCGGCGGTTGGACGCAAGAAGAAGCCGAAGAAAAGCGAGCGACGGGCTGAAATGAAGGCTCTCGAGGTCGGCACGCGCCTCGCTTTATGTACAAGTGCTTCAGAGATCAAGGCAGCAAGCGGCGCCTATCGCGCAATGACGGCTTGTGCGGGTGCTGGTGCTGGTGCTGGTGCTGGCGCTCGACCGCGGGGTGGAAGCGACTGATGACAGGCGCTTGTTCTCGCAGGGCTCGCGGGCGTGTCGCGTAGGGTCGCAGCGCATCAATGACGCGGGCAGAGGCAATGGAGCGCGTGATGTCGGAGAGGCTCAGCGCGACAAGAGGCGGCGAGGCGGATGAAAGAAGATGGTGGTGGACGCAGCAATTGGCAGCAGAGCAAGCAGCCCATGTGATGCCGGTTTGTCCTGGGCAAAACTCGTTCCCTTCCTTTGCAGCCTTTTTGGAGTCGTGGAGAAAAAAAAGGTGGATCAGCAGGCTGGCAGGCTTCTGCGGGTACGCAGTACGTAGGCGGCACTGGCAGGGGGGCGCAGGTACTGCACTAACAAACGCCGGGCCAGGACCTGCGCCAGTCTCTCAAGGTGCACACACACACACACAAACAAACACACCCGATTAACCACGACGAGACCCTCTGGACGCTGGCCAGCCTATCGTGTGAATAGCCGCCTGGTCGAGACGCCGCTAGAGCGGGCAGCACGATCCATTCTGACGCAGAGGTGCCATAGACTGGCAGTTCGATAGTACTATGCTAAGGTATGTATGTATCTTGCCCCTGGTTCCTTGTCCTGCCTGGCCTGTCCCTGTAACTACTGCACTCCAGGTTGAACTAGACGCAATTAGAGGCCATTTGACGCTTGAATGGACGTCATTTACGCCCAAAGTACGCAGTTTCTACTACATGTAATGTAGTATGGATGATGCCCTGAGTCCAGATACAGGTAGAAAACCCGGCCTTGAGAGATCCCAAGTTCAGGGTAGACTAATAACTCGTCCAAAGAGCTTCAAGCACAATCACAGCAGACCATCCCCCCCTTTTCTCGCCCCCTTTCGTTGCTGCTGTGTTTATATGCATCCATCCGGCAACCACTGCAGCCAAGACAGGCATAAGTGATCAAGACTCGCAACCTCCATCCATTCACACCACCTCTCCTTGTCTTCCCCTCCCACAAGCTCCATTTGCACCCAACAAGCCCTCCCCCCACCATCACCACCTCACATATTCATCACCACCAACTCCAGCCATCATCGCTGCTTTTGTCGTCAAATCTCGCCTTGTCCTCCTCTCACCACCGGTGATGCGAATGAAGCAGACAAGGTGCAACCACAAAACCATCTCAAATCGAAGAGGACAAGAGAATCCATGGATCACCGCATCGGGATCCCACACATCGTCACTCCATCTCTCCCGAAATAACAGGTACCATCATCCAACACCCTCCTCCCCCCTCATACACACCTTTCTACTGGCACACATTGAAACCGCAGCTTCTCCGCCCTGTCCGCCCTTGCAAACGGGTCACAACACCAAGCCTGCATATCGCCCAGAGGGAGGGGGGCAAAACACCTCTTACTACTACCTAGGTACATACCTACATACAGACTATTGACTATACACACATTGCTACTAAAACACGGCCCGGTGCCCTCCTCGTATGCACGTAATCGGCAAGTCCTCTGGATGGTCCATCAAGCACAAATTCCGGCCAGCTGATCTGCGGCAAAAAGTGGGAGATCGCTCACCTACATACATGCATTACCTTACACTTGACTACATGCAGTTACTTGGACACACTCGCAGCGTTACATTCATTACGACGAGAGCTACCTCCCATCCTTGGCATCTTCGGTTCGACGTGATCGTGTGATTGTGCTTCACTCCTCAAGACAATGTCTCGAACAGTGCTGTGTAAGAACTACATGGTAACCATCGTCTAGGTCAATCGTACCCACCCAAGCCCTTTCATCGTAGTATCAATCTCAGTCATCCATCGCTCACATGTTTCTCTGCCATGCTTCCCCTTATAAGTGCCCAGACATATCGTGACCACCGAAGCGGTTCAATGGCGAGACTACCCAAGTCTTTCAGTCTTGCTCATCCTTGAACCGAACGGCATCGTCGGCCACAGCCTCAGGCTTGACCTTGGTCCTCTTCTTGCCCGCTCCACGCTTCTCATCATCGCCGTCTAATCGCCATCGTACCACGTCAGTAAATTAAATCGTCCTTCAAGGACCACCCGTCCATGTTTTCACATACCTTCAGCACCACGCTTCTTCAAAAGCATCGGCTTAACATCAAGGCCCTCATCATCAACACCCTCATCAACCAAGTCCGCCCCCTTGTTCAAGCCCTTCTTGGCAGCTAGACAAAACGCCAAACACGTTAGCATCTGCTCTCAACAACCAACCCCCCCAAAAGCAAGCTTCATCCAATATTCGAAGGAATAGAGATACTCACGACGTCCCCTCTTGCGCGGCTGGACGGGCACCACCGCGGCCGAGCCCTCGCCACTGCTCTCGCGCGCTTCAAAGTCGCTAATTTGCTTGTTTATTTTGGTCCACATGTTCTGCAGACTCTTGACGGTCCGGCCGGGAATGTTAATCTTCTCCCACTTGATGCTCGTGCCGCGGCCGTCGCCCTTGAGCTGGGCCACGATGCGCAGGAGGAACTGGAACTGTTTGCGCATGACAAACCGGGTCAGCATTTCAAGCCGTCGTCGTAATGAAATACCCCAATCCCAGCTTGGAACCCGGCGTACCTTTGCTTCTTCAGTCCAGGCGAGGGTGCCCTTGTCTTGGCCTGTCGCATCCATGTTTGTCAGGTCGGTTATCGGTTGCTTCTCAGGGTTTATGAAAGAGTGCTGTTATTTGATATTTATCCAGGTAGCGTTCGACGAAGAAAAAGATGTCGATGAGAAGAGAATGGTACAAAGTATGACTCTTGTAGATTTGGGAAAAAGTCAGAGAACGTGGCCATCGAGGTAAGCCCAAATAAGAGGTAAAGTGAATGACCTTTTGCTCAGATACTGAGCGCATTTGCGCGGAGTCACTTTTTGGCAAGGCCTCAGATTAGACTCGAATCTGGCCGCCAGTCACAGTCTGAAGCGGAAGAAGTGAAAGCAATCTAGAAATGTGAGTTTTCTCAGAAAAGAAAAAGAGAATACAAGGTCGCTATGACATAGCACGGAGTGACTTCTCCTGCATTGAATTTTGCGCACTCCAAAAAAGCATTTCCGAACAAAGCCTTCTTACTCTACACGTTGACAGGTAAACACCCCCCGTCAGCTCAAATCAAATCCATAGCTGCTCCGAAAGCCAGAAAGACCATCTAGTACCAAATGAACCGCCCACGTCCCTATCCCTCCATCAGAAAAAGACAACCATCAAGAAAACCACTGCAATGAAGAAAGAAGGAAACCCTGTGCTCAACAATCCGTAAATATGCCTCAGTCAACGATATGGGTATCGAACTCGGGCCAGGAAAGCCAAACCAAGCAAATTTATCGTGAACATGAAAGATTCCGACCGCTGCGTAGTGCTCATAAGAAAAACCAACCGGAGTCCTGATCGAAGCAAGGACAAACAAAGGCTCGCCGCCCCATTCATGCCGTCGATTTCATCTTTTCTCTAAACGCCATGAATTCTCTGAATCGCATTTCGTGCTCTTCGCAAGCTGCCAACCACCTCCGGCGGACTCCGTTATCCTGCTCCACCCAGTTATGATACTCCACGATGTCGGCGTCACCCCTGGCACCCAGAAACGAATAGCCCTTTGAAGCCCTCGTGTGCAAGATGTTGGATTTCCGCGTGGCGAAGTGGTCGACCACCTGCGAGTTGAACATGTCCCAGAGCCGTAGGTATCCCTCAAATTCTTCGAGATATTTGTTCCACGACGCGACGTTCGGCTTGACGCCATCAACTGCAACAGTGGGCGGCAGTCTGGGTGCAACCGGGGGCTCGGGGAACACCAGCGGCTGTGCCTGAGGAACATCGAGGTGGAGTTCGCTTGACGCCTGGCTCTCAAAGGGCAGGCTATCTTTTAAATCGGTGAATGACTTGAGGCCGGCCTTGGGTGTGGCAAAGGGTGCCACGTTTTTGAGGTCTTCAAAGGTCGCTCGGAACTCTTCGCTATCCTCAGATCCTTGCAGATTGACAGGCATGGGCTTCCTTTCCTCGGCCGGCTCATACACCTGGGCCAGTCCCGTCACGTTTCCAGGTCGCCATTCCGGCCGTGAGGGCTCGACGGGAATATTCCTAGCAGCCATGGCAGGACCATGGGACTGGGATTGGGGCTGAGTAGCAGGGGGCGTTGCGGAAAAAGCCGTGGTGGAAGTCGCCGTAGAGGTGGCTGCCCCGGGAGGAGGCGGAGAAGGAGTATGAATCGCAGCCGGAGAGGCAGTCAGAGGTGGATCGATATCCATTGCCTGGGGGCTATCAACCGGTGCAGACTTTGGATCATTCTTGCGGCCGGTCCAGACGTAGCGTTCTTCTTCTTCGCTGTATTCCTCAACAATGGCGGCATTACCGGCAAGGGGCCTCGTCGTTCTCGTCGTCTTTCGCGTGCTCGATCGACCCTGTCGCGTGGGCGACACTGATGCTTTGGGAGTGGCAGGAGGAGGAGCAAACGTTTGAGGCCCAAACATGGAGTTCCAGCTGTCCGCGTCAAATCCGTTCTGAGGCGCTTGAGCTCCCGAGTCGGGCACCTTTGAGCTGGGGACCGGTCGGCGTTTGATAGGCGAGCGGCGACCTGCTCTGCTGTCTGACTGAGAACGGTTCAAAGGAGGGGGGTTGTTATCACCACTTCCAGCACTAAACTGCCAGGTCGCAGAAGACTCGTCCTCGACAAAAGTCGTGTTGATTCCGTCAGCGCTCGTGCTCTTCCTAAACTTGGATGTTCTGGGAGGGCTGGGAGTAAAGGCCTCTTCGTCCAAGTTAAAGCTGAAGCTATTCGGCAAGACACTGTTAGCACTCGATTTCTCTATAGCTGGCTTCACATGGCTAGGGGTGCTATGAGTTGATGCATTTCTTGGTGTTGAAACAGGGGCGTCTCGATTCTTGATAAGCAACTTCAGCATCTGATACTGCTCCTTTTCAAATGGGGAGAGACTGTGAACTGCATGGCTGTTTCCACTTGGATTGCATCGTTTGGAATTAGGGCCGACTTCGGCCGCGTAGTTATGTTTTGGTGTGGTCGTTTGGGGTGGATTGACAGATTGTTTTTTCAGGCACGATGCAGCGCTGTATGAATTGGACCTCACGGGCGTTGCGTACATTGAGGGTTCTCCCGTCTCCTTGACTGGGCTCGCGCGATTGTTGAAAGCTGAGGTGAAGAGGTCAGCCGTGGCTCCTGGAGCAGGTGAAATCCAGTAGGTCAGTAACACTCACGTGTAGTCGGTTCGTTGGTTGCGGGAGGATTTGTTGTTTGATTGTTGGCGAACACGTTGCCGTTTGGTGCGGCAGTGGTAGTAGTGGATGCCGCCGGATCTGTCTGGGGTTTGGCTGATGATGCACCAGGCCGCGAGCTAGGGGGAACAGGTACGACTCGAGGTCTTCCGTCAACTCCGGGTCCATCTGGCTTTCTCTGGGCTCCATCCGCGGTTTCTTTTCGCGTTACATCCGGGCTGCGACGCTTGGGTGCAGTCGTTGGCCCCGCTGTCTCTGACGGTTCTTTGGTGCTTCTCGCCCGCCCGGACGGGATACTGTCCGAGGGATTGGTCTTCTCGCCTCCACTGCTCATGTTTGAGGAGCTCTTGGCTGAGCTCCGCGCGGCCTCTTCATTGCCGTTCCATTGCCTGAACTGGGCCAAGGGATCGGCCACAGGGTCAGGTTTGGGTGCAGGCGCCGTCCGCGTAGAATTGGCGCGAGAAGAATAATTGTTGTTGATGACTGGGGGTTCGTCGCCAGGGGTGTTTGATCGAGGATAGTAGCCGGCCTTTTTGGCACCAAACGATGCTTCGGCTCTCTTTTTGGCAGCCTCAGTTCGCGGAGGAGGCGTTGGAGGGTTGCGAGGCGGCGGTGGAGGAGGGGCTCGGTCTTGCTGGCGGCCCTTAGCACCACCTTTGCGCATGCTTTCGAAAGCTCGAGCAGCCGTCGCCGCTGATGCTTGCTGCTTGGCGGTTGGCGGCACACCGGCCGAGAATCTCTCGTTCCATCTTTGTGGCCCCGAAGTAGTTGTTCGCGGCGCATTCCGTCGTGGTGGTACAGGGAACTGCTGGCTCACGTTGGACCATGGGTTTCCTCTCACACCCGAGGCGCTCGGGTACCGGCTGGAGGTGGACCGCAAAAGGGTAGCATCGTACTTGGCTTTAGCCTCGGGGTCGCTGAGTATCTCGTGGGCAGCTTGAATAATCTGAAACTGCGAGTTGACTTCTTGTTCTCGGCCAGGATTGCGATCGGGATGGTATTTCAAAGCTGTCGTCAACGATTAGATCAATCAGTTTCATAAGCGGGCGTACGAGACAGGCGAGTGTTGCTACACACCTAGTTTTCGGAACTGCTTCTTGATTTCCACGATATCGGCGGATGGAGTCAGGCCCAAGTCAGCGTAATAGTCCCGCTGGGGCGCCATCGCAGCACTAGATGGGCAGCTTTTGGCGGGCTCCCAGCTCTGGAATCGGCTATGATTCTAGATCAAGGCTTGATATAACAATAACCATATCAGACAGGTCTGGAGCTTCGTCAAGGAAATCTGCTCTTGGCACGGGGCTCGCCAACACAGCCCAGGTGGGGGCTGATTGAGCCGAATGTGTGTCGTGAAGATGCTGGATGCAGCCTCGAGTTCTTCGGCCGTGATTATGGGCAAGGAAAACCGTGTCGAGTCGATAACGAAGATGGCCGCCGGTTTGCGCAATTTGTAAACGCTTGGATTCGTCGAGCGCTGGGCGATCGAATGACTTCAATCTTTGAAGGTTGATGCTAAACGCACCGGATGTCAGCAATGGTGAGGAGGAACCCCAAAAGGGAGACAGAATTGACTGGTGCGATGCCCCGATGCGATGAGAAGCATAAGAAGGAAAAGAAGCCAAGGGAAGAGTAGAGAAGAGAGGACAGAAGGACAGAAACAGAGAGGTTCATGCAGACCACCTGGGCAAGATTTATTGGATCTTGACAAGGGCTGCAGGGCTGCCAATCAGGGCCATTTTTCAGCCTGATGATGCCGATGCGCCTGACAACAAAGCAGCAGCTCGCCAGACTGTAGGCTCGTCACGCGGCGGGGCACGGCAGGCCAGCGAAGCAATGAAGAAAAATGGACGAGAATAGGGATATGTGACCGGGACTCATTCGTCCAGATCTTATGCCGAGGCGAGGCGATGACGAACGTGTGCAGCTCAAGGGAGGCCGGATCGTACCCGGGGAGATACCCTGTCCAACTTACCTGGAATGACGCCAGTGCTTGTGATGCCCTCTGCAGAAAGAAAGGCTTGCCACGCAAGAGACGGAAGAATGCCGTGATCCAACAGCTCACGTCGCTTCTCAAACGCCCAGTTCACACAGAATGAAAGGAGGAGAAGATACAAGAGAAAGATGAGAAGACAGCCCCAGTATGCGATGCGATGCTTGGGACTGGCAATTAACGCGCTTACTCCCGCAAAGAAAGGTGGGAGGGTTTCGGGCCGCGCTGCGTGAGGAATCGAAGGATGAGTAAGGGTAAGATGCTGATACAGGCAGTTGAATGCTTGGGTAAAGCAGCGGCACCGTAATAAACCGGGTAAAAGAGAATGAGGAATGACACAGAGATCGATAGTAAGACAAGAAGCGTGACGAAGAAGAAGAAGAGAGCTGAGACATCAGCTGTGGTTCTCGTTCCTTTTTTCGCCCTCTTAGCACCTCAAAGGTATTTTGTTTCCTTGTACCTGATAGTTCTACTCTGTGCCTGGTCCCCGCGGTGACGCAGCGGCCTGAGCTTGGATAAGGCAGCAGATACCTAGCCGCTGTGGCTGAGCATCCACCACATCATGCCTGTGGCCGTGCCGTGGCCTCAAGCTGGGGCTGATCGCATCTCGTGGCCCCGCCAAAAGGTGCTGTCGTCTGCCGCTGATTGTCACGAGCTGGGGTTTAGGGGAGCCTTCAGTACAAAGGACATGTCTTACATTACAGCGCATCAGATGTACTCACTCTTGGGTGATTCACTGCAAGGGAACGGCAGAAATGCACGATGAAGACACGCGTCACTGCGGCCAACGACCCGGGATGCCTTGGAGGGGAACTGGTGCTCTTTGACGTCAAACCTCGGGCCCTTTGGTAGCGCGGGGCTCATCGACATAAAGGTTCGACTTGACGAGGCCTCCAAGCGTTCGTTCTGCATACTACTGACCGGGCGACTTGATCAAAGTACGGTAGTGGTCGCTTGAGTCTGTACCGATTGACTATCATCATTTCGGAGACAAGACTTGAGCATCATGTTGGTAAACTTCACAGTGCTGCAGCTTGCCTGGAGCATCTTGAAGCAATTCATTTATCCTACACATGCTCTTCTACAGCCATTGGAAACGCCAGTGCTTGCAAGCCTCACCATGACAACGCAGCCGTGAAACAAGAAAGAGGAGCTTACCACCCTATTAAACCCCGCTCAATGCCTTTTCCTTCTCTTGCCTTTCAAGACGACCCCTGAGCAGCCTTCTCCGCCGCAAGCTTGGCCTCCATCTTCCGTCTCGCCGCCAAAATCATCTCGTCCCTTCGTCGCTGCAGCGCAGCCTGTCGCTCCTCACGGTTGGAGCTCCAGCCCTTGCCCTTCTTGTCTTGCTCGCCCTGTGCTCCCCCGTCTTCCGCGGCCGCTGCCTCGCTAACCTTGCTCTTGAGATTGTATCGCGTAATCAGGTCGGGCTGAGCAGGCTTCTCGGGCTGCTTCGCCGCAGGGCCAGAGTTCCCACTCGACGGGGATTGAGTTCGAAGGGGAGGTGGTTGGAACGTAATAGGAGGCTATCGACACAATTCGTCAGCCCTCAATCGTGCGAATTCACGCAAGTGAAGAAAGGGCGCAATGCAAATCCTGTGAAACAAATCGAGGAATACAAACGGGGGTCATACCGTTTCCAGACGCCCTGCCAGAATCCGCTCTGTGGTGCTCTGGATGTTGCCGCCGTTGCGCTGAAGGTCCCACAGGATGCTCCGTCGCTCGACCTGCGGGAACATTTGCTGTATCCTCTGCACCGCCACCTCTCTTGACCTGATCAACTGCTCGGCCGTCCTGACGGGTGGCCGTTCGGGGCGCGGGCCGGAGAAAAAGAGGTACCGCACTATCAGCCCCGAGACAAGCAGGACAATGGCGAAGAACGGCAGCGAGATCTGTTCGTCCGACATGGTGTCTGATCTGTAGCCCGCAGCTGCGGTGTCGCTCGGCTGGCGTAAGTTCTGCAATCAACGCCGAAGGATTGGCAAGTGTTGTAGTCGTGTTCTTGTGAATCGCAATCTTTGTTGGCTTGTTGAGGAAACGGCGAGCAGTCGGTGAAGCGTTGGGGGTAGAACCGAGACCGAAGAATGACGCAAAATTGAGGGTTAATGAAGGCCAGACATGCGCGACCCGAATGTGCGCCGCCAGATGGGTCGTATCCCTATATCTTGGGTGCAGCCAATCTTTGGCTCGTTGTCGGGTGGTAGTTGTTGGACGTCTTTCATGTGAGGGCTTGTGATAAGGTAAGGTAAGGTAGACATCCCGTCAGGTCACTCCCGCAGGTGCCTCGAGCAAATGAGCGATACGCCATCCATGTTCGTCATGGTGGAACCTCGGCTAATCCGCCTGCGACCCAACAACACTTGAAGGTACCTTGGCCTGTTACTAAGCAAATTGCCGTGCACAGAAACTCAGGACCTCGCACGACAATAAGAGGAGGACCATCAGATGCTTGAATGCTATGATCAGTACGGTAGTGACCCTTGAAATGAGAGCATGAATGAGGGATATCAAGGAGAGAGAGAGAAAAAGAGAAAAGAGAGCGAAATCAGAGAGAGGTGCCAAGAAACATTGAGTGCAGAATGATGAGGAGGGAGGAACATGCACTTGGACAGACACATAACCGCAGGATATGACCAGGCAAAATATCCGCCAGCATTGAGCATCGCTCTTCGTCTGGCAAGTCTTGCTTCCATTCGTTCATGAACCGCAAGCTAAGAATATCGGCCTGCCATTGAAAACCGACTCTGCATTCCAGGACCGTCATGATACCGAACCCATTCCGTAAAAAGCAAGATGAAAAAGAAGCCTCGGTCCTTGCCCTAGTGGCTGAACGCCAAAACGATGAAGCAGCTCGACCAAGCTTCCGTGTCTCTGGTCAGCAGGAAATCCCTCTCAAGGCTCAAAGGAGCACCTCCACTCCGTTCCCGACAAGCCCTTATGACAGAACTGGCGGCGGCTGTCCGAGAGACGTGTCCAGATCTCCATAGTGCAGCGTGAACTCTCTCTGTATCGGGGCAAGGAGGGGAGGTCGTCAGCTTCTTGTTCATACAAGTCGAAACAGTAAAGTATCGGCTGCAAAACTTACTCGGTCCTTTCGCCACGTGGCCGTATCCCACACAATGTAGTATCCTCGCTCGTGGTTTGGACTCAGGATCTGAGGCGTCATGTGCTCATCCTTTGTTAGCCAGACTTGCAGCTTCTTGTGCCATCGCCAGTTCCGAGAGTGACTTTGTATGTGTTAGCGGCCGTGACAACACCAAGAACAATCGGTCAAAACTCACAGCTCGACGGCGGCCATCTGCTGCTTAGCATCCAAGGGACAGCTATAGAAGATCCAGAACAAAGTTTCTTCGTTGAAACTCTGTATCTTGGTGTCTATCGGCTGCACATTTGTCACGCTGTAGCAATCGGGCAGTCGAAACTTGTTCAGGTTCACTGTCGGCTTCGGAGGAGTGTCGTCGAATAATGAGTAGACTTGAGTTGAAATCAGTCTAGCATCAAATGATTAGCAAACGCCTCGCTTTCGTCACGGCATCGCACCACCGATGCGCGCCGTCGCCCAATCGCCACTTACTCGGGAGAGGTCAGATCGAGACCAATGGTGTTAGGATCCATCCCTATAATCATGGCGTGGTAGTCGGGGTACGTGTTCATCAGTGTCCGCAACCCCTTGATACCCCATTTGTCAACCGCAGGCATACCGGCTAGCGGATCTACGACCTCTGCGGTCTGGCTGTCCTTCCGCTCGGTCGATCGCCCGTTGGGACCCTCACTGCCAATAACACCGAGAGACCCTCGCCCCTCAGCGGCTGGCGAGGCTGACTCTGACGCCTTTGCCGACTCGTCCTCCCGAAGCGTTGCCGCCTTCTGCTTGCTATCGAGCTGTTGCTGCTGAGGTTGCGGTTGAGGCTGAGGCTGTGGCGTCTGTTGTTGCTGTTGTCGACCAGGACCTGGGCCATGTTAATAGGCGGCTCAGAGACGGTAAAAGGGCAGAGGGATGATGAGAGTAAAAACCTTTCTTACCGTTTGCCGTGCCAATGGCAGGCGGCGACCGTGCTTCGTTTGCCCGGTTTGTCGCCGTCAGAGCGTTCAGCAGGCCGTTTCCTCCGTTGTTCTGCATAGGCCCTGAGGAGGCGGGGTTCTGCGGGTTGAAGCCCAGAGAAGACATCAAGTTGGCGCCACGCTCTGAGCCTATCTCTCCGTTGGCTGTCCGGTTCAGGGGAGGGAAATCGTCGACGCTATTAGGCTGGACCTGCGTTGGCTGCGGCCCGAACCGAAAGGGGCCCTGGTTCGACTGCTGCATCCGCGAGGACGGGGGGCCAAAGAGGTCATCCTGGCCGCCCTGCTGAGAAGGGCCTGGCGCCGGCTGATTTCGCTGGATTGGCCCGCTGATGGTTCTGGACGAACCCGCCGTAGACCACATCGAACCCTGGGTGGTGCTGGGAATCTGGGAGTTGTTCGAGAGAGATGGGAATTCCCTGTGAGCGTTGGTTAGTGCCTGCGACATTAGAGTGACCTGCCGACCATCTCCATCAACATGCCCGAGAAACGAGGGAGAATCCGTCGCCAGGTTCGCAGGGCCCAGGGAAGGGGGCCGCTTGAGAACGTCGGAATACGCCAAGCCAGAGACAGCATGCGAGTCCGCCTCCGCGCTCGACGACTCCTGAGGCTTGTTGACCGCCTTGTGTTTGCTCTTCTTGTACGTGTAACGTATCATGATGACGCAGGGCCGTTTGTGGAGGCGTGGTGATGAGATGACGAGATGGAGTGGAGGTGTAGGAAGTTGGGGGAAACTCAGAGCCGGCGTGAATGGGAAGAGACGTACGAGAGGTCGAGCGGTGTTGCAGGTTGTGACCCGCTCAAGCTCTGCGCAAAGCTGACATTGCCGCCCAGCTGGCGAGCCTGGTTCTGAAAGGCAGCACCGCCCATGGGAACAGCCGCGTTGAACGCCCAGCCGGAGGTATTGTTCGCTATATCGATCGCATCGAGCCAGCTGTTAGCACCTGGCAACCCAGATTCACCAGTCGCAACACTCAAGCAAAGGACCCCCTCCATCCAAAAAGACAGATCGCTGCGGGTCAAGAGTAAAGTACCTAGTTTACCATTTGGTAATCGAGTTGACACTGATCGGTTTTGCTGTGGTTGCTGTTGGCCTCCAAAAGCGCCAGGCATTCCGCGCAGCGACTGCGGCACCGCTCCTGTCATGTAGAATGAAGTCATTAGCCTCTGAGTGTCAACGAGTAGCCGTCCGCTGCGTGGTGTTGAAGAATTCAGCGTCGATTGACACAACTCCGAAGCTCGCTCGCAACAGTGGCCATGCTCGAATTAGGGCCGCCTTTCTGCATCCATCGTGGTCGTTCGTAGGCGGGGCATTGACGACGTTGACCGAGCCCGAATTCGTCTCTCCTTCGAGAAGCAGCCGGCGGTGAACTGGCGTATTCCGTCTCTTGCAGCATCAAAGCCATGCCTCGTCAACGCCTCCCGTCGACCGTCGATCTTCTCGAGTACCATGGGCGGTTCATCAGGCGCAGAGCTTTGGAAAAAGAGGTCGTCGAGCCGAAGTTGTCGAGGGGGGGAAAGCGGTTTGGACTTGTCCTACCTGGTCGATTCATGATTGCTCGAGACTGCGCAGAGACACCGATACGAGGCTGCGAAAAGGGTGTCGCAAATGTGTCCGGACCGTACTTCGAGGCTCAATTCTGTCGCTGCTGGTCGTCTCGACTGCTTATCGTCGTCTTGAACTCTTTTTCATCTGGCGTCGTCCTGGAAGGCTGGGCTCTGGCGCGGAGCATGCTGGCCGGATTCAAGTGGGTCCGTGCCGAATCTGCCTCCCCAGCCAATCAGGCTGCTGCAAACGAGTACAAGGCTGGCCGATGACAATTTCAACGTTTAGCACCGGTTCCGGACAAGAAGTTCGCGTCAGCGGGAGAGATGCAGAAGGGGAAGGGGAAGGAAGCGCGCGTATGTCGAGAACCAATACGTGGTCGGGCAACAGGGATCTGTGACAAACAAGAGATGGCTGACATCTCGTTAGCCGAGTGCATGCGCTGACCACCAGTCAAGGCCATGAATGAGCCTTAGAATCTATCTATCAAACAATTCGAAGCCCCAATTCTGACATACAACCGCTCCATTCTCAATTGATTGCTTGTCGAAGATTCGCCTCAAAGTCTACATCCTTCACTCCTCTGCCAATCAAAATGATTTTCCCCTCTGTCGATGAAACGTCCGCGCCCTCAGGAGCATCAATGAGCTCGAATATTTCCCTGACACCCTGCAATAGCTTCACGTCACCGTTGTCAAATACGAGCCGCCCCTTTGACCGATGAATCTCGAATTCCACGGCGGTCTCGGTATCTGGTAGCTTGTGGTCCCAAAGTACCGCCCGGAGCCATCGATCGACATCCTGCAGCTGCTCCGGGCGAAGCGCTGGTACCGGAATGGCGACAGTCGATATGGTCTGTAAGTTTGGGCACGTCAGTTGCTTCGTCATCTCTTGAGAGCGAAGTATTGCCTCTTGTGAACCGTGTTACTTACAGGATCGAGATGACTATGTCCTTTGCTCTTGGCCTCGGCCACGTTGAACTGATCGTACGCATGGAGGTCCAGGAGAAACCCCTCAAGCTGGGGAACGACGCTCCTTTCTGTCACATGAATCTTTGCGGCGCCATTGATAGACTCGATCCGTTCCCTGACTACTCTGAGATGATCCTCGCTGACGAGGTCGGCCTTGTTGAGGACAATGACATCTGCGTGTGATATCTGTACGTGAGCCGTCGTCATCAAAGGCCCGTGATGATCATGCTCGTTATGGTCTTCAATCTTGCCCTTTGGGTCGTCGAGGCTCTGCAGGATATTCTTCGCGTCCACCAGCGTAACCACTCCGTCGAGATAGATCGTGCTGCCAAGGCCATCGTCGACCCAGAACAGAGGTGCAATGTTGCCAGGGTCCGCCAGCCCGGTTGTTTCGAGCAGAATGTAGTCAAACGCTCCTTTTTTCTCCATGAGACTTTCGATGGCGTTGACGCCCGTATCTCTGCCCTCCGTCAGCATCTACAGAAACCCAGAGCAAGGGATAATAGGGCTCAGTAGCGGAGAGGCCTTACTTGACAGAACAGCATAGGCAGCCGTTACCAACTTCAAGCCACTCTTCTACCCTCTTGTCGCCTTGGCTAACCGTGAGAGATTTCTCAATATCCACAGCTACATTGTTGAGGACGTTAGAAGTCTGCTGTAGACGAGAGAAGTCTTTGGTGAGGTAGAGTCATACAATCGCCGAACTCTTTAGTTTGGCCAAATCAAGTCAGTATCAATGACTACGCTTAGAGACACAATTGAGAGACGAGGCAACGCTTACCATTCATGATGACGGCAATTTTCTTGCCGTGCTGTGCCGTCAGGATATAGTTTAGTAATGTCGTCTTTCCGGCGCCGAGATAGCCTGGTTTTGCTTGTCAACGTCGAGCTTCTCTACCTGAACCATCTACAGCCTCACCTGTGACAATGGTGATGGGCACTTTGATGCTGGCGCCCTCCTCTGAGTCCTTCATTCCACCACTAACCTCCACCAACTCCGGAGGTGCATCGTCGTCGAGATCCATGACGTCTGGCTTGGATGATGATGTCAATATCCGATGTACAGATTTCAACGGCAAACAGAGCCTATAGAGTAGTTTGTAAGTATTCAGAAGAATGCGTCAGTACTGAGAGCTGGATACATGTAAGTTGAGAGTCAAGACCGTACAGGCACCTTGAACCATCAGATGAGCTCGGTTACATAAGGCTCTACCAAGAACTATATGCACGATGATGTACTGCTGAGGAAGCCAACGCCCCGCTAATCGCAGCTATACTCGTTTCAGACAAGCCCAGGAGGTATATGCTTCTACAGAGCTCCTTCGAAACAGTATGCACCTAAGCCATATGCCATAGCTCCAGACTTGGAACCACACACCCCGATTGGTTCCATTGGCAGCCAGGCTGTCAACAGCATCGCGACTGTACATATCGAGCCTGTTTCTGGGTTTCTTTTTCCTCTCTCTCTGTCTGTTTCTGCTGAATTCAACGCCCAGTCGCCGTGCCACGCCCGATATTCCCACCATGTCTCTGGCGCCGAGCTCCCCTCGTCTGCCCAGCCCGCCGCCGCCAGCAGAGATCCAGATAGCTCCCAACTCGCCTTCTGGAGGCCCTGCGGCGACTCTGGCGAATACGGAAATGGAGCAGTCACATTTGGACGCCAGCTCCTCTCGGCGGATTCACCCCGGGACAAAGGCTGCAGACATGGCCGCCGGCCCTCCATTGGTGCCGCTGAGCGAGGTATGGCCTGCTCTCCCGTCTCACGAGCCGCGCGCGCGATCAAGACTCCAAAGGGGGCTAACATGAGAGACGGGGAAAACCAGCTAGATTCGCCATTCCAGCTCCAGGAGCATCTCGCCGCCCTGCACTATCACAGCACCGCGTCCGGAACGCAGCCGCTGACCCGCGAATCGGCCCTCCAGCTCGCCCAGCCGCCCCACGGCATCGACCGCACGCTCTGGCTCTACGAGCTGTGCCGCTTCCTCATCTCGCAGTGCAACTCCCTCATCGTTGGCTTCCTCTTCGACACGCCGCCATGCAGCGCCACCACGTGCCCCGAGATGCGCGCGTCCGAGTGGCAGTTCCTCTGCGCGGTGCACGAGGCGCCTAAGAGCTGCTGTGCCATCGACTACTGCTGCCACACCCTCGACTGGGCCGCCAACGTCGTCTCGGACCAGAAGATCTTCCCTAGCCGCTTCGTCGTCGTCAGCGACATCCACAGCAAGAACGTCGGCATCAAGAGCTTGGTCAACGTCTTCCGCCGGCTTCACCGCATCTTCGCGCACGCATGGTTCCAGCACCGCAGCGTATTCTGGTCTGTTGAGGGCCAGACGGGACTCTACGTCTTCTTCAAGACCGTGTGCGACCTGTACGACCTGCTGCCAGCCGAGAACTACAAGCTGCCCCCTGAGGCTGAAGGCCTCGAAGCACCGCCAGAATTCGAAGCCGGGCCCAACAGAGCGCCTCCGCCTCAGATCCTGAGACCCTCGGCCGCTGCCGCGGCCTCCCATCCAGGAGGGGGAGGCGAGCTCGAGGACGACGGCCCTCACGGCTCGGTCAATCGCACAAACACCCGCAGACACATCAGGAGCAGCCCGTCCACCGGCAGCTCCGTAACAACCGTCTTGGAGGCGGAAGAGGAAGATGCCGACGGCGTCTCGCGGAGGCTGAGAAACATGCACCTGGCAGCACCCCAACTCGTCGAGGAAGAGCCTGAAGTCGCCGAAGTACCCGTCATCGTCGAGCAATCAGTAATCGGCGGTTCGCCGCCTACCCCCTTTTCACCGTCTCCAACAACAGAACCCCGGTTGAGCGAGGCCGGCACTGCGTCTGACCTGTCAGATACTACCGGCCCGGCAGGGGTGTCCGCAAGCGTTGTGGAGATCACAGATGAAGATGACATTACTAGCGTTGTCGACACTTCGGAGGAGCCTACCACTGAGCAGCCGGGCGAGACGACGGCCGCAGCAGCAGCATCAAACAACGACAACGACAACAACCACGACGACACGCACGATACTCACGAAGTTCCGGCGGCCGCTGCATCTGAGGCATCATTTCCACCTGAGCAATCTGCGGAAACCTCTAGGGAGGAAGACGCAGCAGCACCGCATCAGCCAGACTCTACTACGGCAGACCCGGCGCCGACTGCGGATGCGGCAGAAAAAGAAGGGCCGCCGGAGGAGCAAAAGTAGACATCTTTTGAATGTCATTCTCTGCCCTCGGCTTGAGTTGAAGGAAAAGGGGAAAGGAAGTCTAAGAAATCAAAGAATTGCAAGCTCAAGGACTACATAGTTTTAATGCCCGGGCCTGGATAGCCCGTTTTTGACCCTTCTCCACGGTGGACTTCATAGTGCATAGTTTCGGTATAGGTATAGGTAGTTTGGGCGAGAGAAAGCGGGCGAACGAAGCAATTGTATAGCGTTGAGATAACGAAACAAAGCAACACCAGTTCACATGAGAGAGCACACACACACAGAAGCACCATGTCTATGGATTCAAAGCCAAGCATTGATGTTTTCACAACGACAATGGAAGCGTTGCAGACCACACTAATCATGCATATATTATTTTTCTTTCCTATTTATAAACAAAAAAGGGAGGTGTGTGGAAGATTCGAGCAGGTGTCAGAGCACAATGCCAATGTGCCGAACCACTCTTACTCTTGGCTTGCTCCAGCATTCATCTCCTCTTGAGTTTCGCTTTGTTTCCCAGTAACGCTAGATGCTCCCTTTCATGACGCCTGCAGGAGATTTGCTACCACATTCCGTAGCCCTTGATGAGGCTCGCCACCTCTTCCCATGCAGGGCAGAACAAAGTGAGGCATCTCGAGTTGAAAATTTCAAGTTCCCATCACCGTTCCCCCCTAAGGACCCAGCAGCCCGTCACTTGTGAGAGAAAGCCCTGGGTTCGAGTTCAAATATTAGAATTATGATTACTCCTCACATTCTCTTTTTGCCAGCACCCGTCCAGTCCACGAAAATCTTTCGACGGGATGGCTTCGAATTGAGGGATTATATCGGCATCGGCATCTTGCCAAATGTGAAACGATCGCGAATTAGGTCTTGCCTCTGGGAGGCTGTTCGATTCCGGACGCTGCGTTTGTATCCAAGGCCATTAGAATTCGAGTTTATCAAAGAGGTGTTCGACGTCGCGTATCGACTTTTGCTGCATGTTCAGCGCTTTGGCGTTTCGTTCATCTGCAAACTCTCGAATACTCTGAAGAATTGGCGTAAAAAACTCGTCGTTAGGAAGCCACCATCGAACGCACGAAGGGTCTTGGAAGATCTGGGCCATCCTCGCACGGCGAGCTATGGGATTGATGTGTCTGTGCCTCCCGGTTAGCATGGCATCGAGACGAGTCAATGGATCTCCTTTGCAGCATGATAGGATCATCATAAAGGATCATAAAGGTGAGGGCTGCGAATGACCAGCCTCGTGCTGCTGGCTGTATGGGCCAAGGAGCCGCCAGACTGGGCGGCGCTGGATGATGAGATAGGGAGAACGCGTCACTTAGACTTACCCCTGAGTTTCCAAAAGGGCAAACTTGCGCCTCAGCCACATGTTATGGATCGGCTCATGTGGCAAGAAAAGGCCTGCAATTGCCAGACATGGCTGCACCGCTATCAGCGCCCCCGGCGGTAAATCAGGCCAGAATTCCAAACACTCAAAGAGCTCGCACACGGTAAACGCATGGCTCCCCACATCTGCGCACAGCTGCTCGTTCGATATGCCGGGAGACTGAGTTTTGTGCATGATGAGAATGCTATGCCATTCCATTGTAACGATGGTGTTGTTGAATAAGGGGTGATCGTAGAGCAAGCCGGGACGGTATGGATCAACTATGTCATCCGAGTTCAGAGGTAGTCGCCAGTTGAAATCGGTAACGAGAAACTGGACATCGCAGAGCGCCGGGTCCCACGTTGCCCTCCACTCCTCAAGTCGCGCACTCAGGTGATTGTGCTGCTCGGCGTACTCCGGCGCTGAAATCAGTTTTGCGTCCCAACGCGCGTACAAACTGGACATGTCCCAGGAGATGAGGCGCAGGCGGGCAGAGCGATCTTCGATCATCCAGCGCAAATCCTTGGGGTTGTAAATCATTTGACTTTGATAATACGCGATCATGTTGGTGAACCATATGCGAGGTATTTCGGTGGGAATACGACCCATGAGAGCAACGATATTATCGAATCGGGCATACCAGCTGAAACACATTCGGCCTATCGACGTCTCCATCACCGTCAGTGGGCTGAAGATCGTGGTCAAAACTTCATATGCGGCTTTCTGGTGCCCCATGAGATTCACCCAGTCTCCAAGATACTCCTATCACGAGGTTAACTGGCGCCGATCTAGACCGTGGCATCTCGTGAACCAATATTCAAAACATACCTCAATGGTGGCGAGCTGCAATATGGTCAACAGCACATGTACGTTGCATTCCCCCTTCTTCAAAAGCTTCAGCAACAGAGACACACCCCGGTTGTAATATTGGAGGAATTCCTTGAGCTTTCCGTTTGGATTTCGCAAGGTGGCGTGGTACGCGGCAAATCCAACAAGGGCATTGAGTAGTGGCTCGCATTGCATTGCAACCTGCGGGAGCTCAGTTGTGAAAAAGTCGTCTTCGTCAACTGCCAGGCCGTAGTGGTAGTTTGTCATATTTTCGCTGAAGTATTGGAGATAGTTTTGAAAATCTAGCGGCAGGTTCGGCGCAGACGAAGATGCGCTCCCCGGCAGAGCGGCTTCCGTTCCATGATGGCCAGCAGGCGTCCAGCTCCCTGTCGTTGCGGTAGAAGTCGAAGGCGATGCGCTCTTGTGGCCCTCCTGTGACGGCGATGCGGAGGTCTGACAGGTGCTTGTGAAGGCCATGCTCGGCGATGTTGCACTTGCTCTTCGGGGTTGCGGTACGACAGACATCGACGTCCGCCTGGGTGGCACATCGGGTTCATCGTCATCAGGAATGGCCCCCAGCTTTGCTTCCAGCTCCGCATCTTCTTCTTCTGCCTCGTTAGAAGACGTAGGGCTTCGATGCTGGGCGGATGACCGTTCTCTCCTCCTTGAAGCAGTTGAAGGGCCCGAAGCCCCTCCGGATCCTGGCTCGGGCCAGACGCAGTCTCGGGTTCCTTTCCTGCAGCCTGCAAGTCATTAGTTAGACGGAGGAGAACAGTTCGTGTTGCATATCCGCAAGGCGGTTTTCGAAGGCTTACGGAGACAGATCGGATGAGTTTCATCGCACTTCAAAGTGTCAGCTACAGAATCAAAGTTGCAGGTCCAGTCTCTGCGTTTTGACTTGCCTTGATTCGGCGGTTGCGGCACGTAAAGCAGCCGGATCGCGTCCTGCGATGTTTCACCTGGTCTGCGTTTCCGCCTTGGCTTGCGGCTGAGCGACGCCGGCTCTTGGTTGCCTTGGGCACACTGAGGGCTGTCGGATTCGCGTAACCCGGAAAGAATCCGCCGTTGGAGGCATACGGAGAGTTTAACGGAGGGGTTGATAATGGCAGGGGAGCTCCCGGCATGAGGAGCGGGTTCACCTCATCGGGACTCGTAGGAAGATAACCATCTCCCGACATTGTAGTCAGAAACTGATGGTAGTAATCGCCCATGGTGACAATTTTGTAGGAAAGTCTCGGTGGCCAAGAGTGTCCTGATGATGCGCCGCTAAGAGTTTGTTGCTGATGATGGATAATATCGTTCCGCCTTTTCGCATGCTCGGCGGATACTTCACGGAGTATGACAGTCGGGGTCGTCGCATCGAACGCCAGCCGAGTAGGAGTCGTGTTACGAGAGGATTTGTTGCCGTAACCAGTAGAGCTGCCCTGCTTTGCTATAGAGGGTCATGAAGGTCAAGGGGAGAAGGCAATTGAGGAAGAGAAGTTTGTCAAGCCGTAGATAGAGGCGTGCTCGGATTGTTAGTTGAATCTTGCGATGATTCAGCTGTCGTTGTCCAGCTCAACAAGGGCAGTTCGTTGCAAGACCCATCCGAAAATAGCATGGACAAGACCCAAGCAGGTGTAGGGGACGGAAGGTTGTCGAACCCCGAGAAATGATGATTTTCAGGTACCTAGTCCAGGGAGAGGGATTGGGAAGTCGCGTCGTGAACGATCGAAGAGTTGGCAGAGTATTAAGGGGAAGGAAGCACACCAGACCACTGCGAGGCTCTGGCCCTGCAAACGAGTCCGTGATTCCTGCCGATGAGATCGAAGATCGAGCGGGAGGGCGGCGGCGATGGTGATCTGCTATGCGCTCGGTCCTCAAGATCCGCTAATGGTAGTTGTTCCTTTCGTCTCGCCCTTCAGGAGGGGACGAGACGAACGCGAACTGGTAAGTACTAGTAGTTGTGACGAGGAGACTGTGGGTGTCAACGCATATGGGCCCGCTGTGCACAGCTTCTCGACCTTGAGAAGGCCGCTTGTCACTGCGTCTCGCCAGATCAATCTCTGGCCGCAGCGGGTTAGATAGCGCAGATATGCAGCGACAGCCGGACAGCAGCAAGAGCAGCAACCGGAGGAATATATATGGCCCAACGCTGCGGGGAGGTGCCGGCCGATCCAGTCTGGAGTTCCTTGGGGGGTCCTGAAGCAGTTGAAGGGTGGCTGTAACGTGAAGAAGTATCATGTGCTTCAGTACGTAGATGGTAAAGACTGCAAGCGAAGCTGCAACCCGGACAGTCTTCGGTCAGAGGAGGACGAACAGCCGACGTTGAGGAGCAGAACTCGTGGTTGGCGTAAAGAGGCGCAGAGAATGTGATCGTACTGAAGTTTCGTTCCTGGCTTCGGGAGTAGCACCGGTGCCTTTAGCAGGCAATGGAGGCGCCTGCTTGCGATAAGTCGGGATGGGGAACGCCTCTTGCAAGCCGACCCCCCTTTTTTTACCCGTCTCTTCTCTCTCCCCTCAAGCCAAGAGGATCCCGACGATGACAAAGGACACGCAAGGCCGTAGTCACGCCGGAGAACTTTGAATTTGACAAGATTAGATCTTTGAAGGAGGATCAACCAGACGAATCACCTGCATCAATGCTCGGACGACACCATTTGAGCTTGTGAAATTCGAAAGAGAAGCAATGCCTTGGTCCACAGCGGAGACTACTGGTGGGAACCGGCCCAGCACATGCCCACAGGGCACACTTCGTCGTCGATGGAGGATTCCGCAAGGGGAGAGAAAATTGGGAACTTGGCCAGGAGAAGATGAAGCTCTAGCAACGGAGCAGAGAGGCGCGGGGCAGAAGAAAGACGGTTAGACGGCTCCCCCTGGGCGGCAATACACATGGGTCCTGCCGGGTGCTTGGCTCCAACTGGGACGCAAAGCTATCGATGAGCACCCGCCATCAACAGGGTATTTCGACAGTGGGCGAATCCAACAAGAGGGATGATTGCCAGATTCGCAGCTGGGACAAAGCGTGTGCTCAGCGCAGCGGTGATCGAGGATGGCGGTGGGAGTGTGAATGGTCGCGGACTGGATCTGAAAGTTGATGGCTTATGGGGTGATATTGAAGCCGCAGGCACCGCCGCTGCTTCCTAGATCCAGGCCAGGTGTTTCTCTTCTTCAGCCATCGACTTAAGCATATATGGGCCCTCGGTGGGAAGTACAATCGGGGCAATCCACGGTCCACAGGTTAAAAGAGGGTTGTTCATGCTCCAAATGACAAGGCGTGCCAGCCATGGCGGTATTTGATAGCGAGGCCAGGCATTGTGCTCCCGCCCTGCCGTTCTCTGGTACCGTTTCCAAAGGCAGTAAGGCGACCAGGGCCAGCTGGACGAAGAAGCACGGAGGATTCACAGTGATGCTAGTACTAGGTAGGTAGTAGTGGTGTCACTTTGTCGATGCATTGCGGACGACGAATAACGTTTCGAAAGGGGGGTGTGGCAGCAGGCACCAAGGCCCGGCGAACAAAGCCAAGGCTGCATATGCCTCCCTCTACCCTCGTAAACCGTAGAATCAGAATCGACTCTCCGAATAAGGGCCTCCACAAGGTCTGAGCAAGCCAGGTGGCGGCGGCCAGCCCAGCAAAATGACGGGGGAGCAGAAGCCAGGGTCGCTGCAACGGGTTTGGAGCACCCCACGCCAACCTCCGGTCTCCTCCTCCTCCTGCTAGCAGCGGCACTAGCAGCTCGGCCAGGAGATGGCTCCTCCGATCCTCCAAGAGAGGTACCAACAACTTGAGGTCGAGAATCCGTACCTTAGCATGTCATTCAGAGATACTGTGCGCTTCCGCGATGTGTTCGACATCTTTTCGTTGGCTCGAGAATTCTTCAACCAGAGCAGGGTCTGACACACACGGTCGTTGACGTGAAATTTCCCAACAAGCAGCCATGTCGTCGGCAGCTTTGGAACCCCTAAGCAGCACCTTGGCCCGATTCAGCGGACAAGCAATAATATATGGTATGTCCCGTCTATGCTGGTCGGCACTTCGCGACTTGTATGTACCCTGTACTCATCGAGTTGATGTGGTGTGGAGGCTCATGGGCCTTAGAAGGACCCGGGACGGGCTTGGCTTGGGAGGAGGGAAACAAAGGCAGCACGGTGGTCTGGTCAAACCCGAGCCATCGCGGCTCTATGCCGTCCATGGCCGCAGCCAGAGGTCCGTCCCTCGCCTCATCTCTCTCGTTCACCTCGTCATTCGTCTCCTCTTCCGCACTCCCCTCTCGTCGTCCCGAGTCGCATTTCGTTGGGACAAGCGATGCTGGCCAACCGGACACTCTCCGTCACTCCCGTCCTCGTCCCCTTGCAACGTAAGTCGGCGATAACAACGGGACAGAGTGACGGTCCCGGTACCTGTCCTCGGCGCCGCACATGCCAGTGCTAAGGCAGACCCAGCAGCAGCGGGACAGGAGAATCCATTGGGCGATCGGGATCCATCCGGACAGGTAGGTAGTCGTACATACATGCAGCCCAGCCAGCAGCCAGACGGCCATCGTAGGTACTCTCGTCAAGCTCTTCGCCGTCCAGAGCTGGCTGCACGGTTTTCTCGGAGGAGTTGCCGGGACTTGGACCGGACTCGTAGCGTGGGGTTCGACGATGTTTAGTCTCCGGCCCGTCCAGGCGCTGCTCCGTACGGTGCGAAAGTCTCTTTGGCGCCTCGTCCAAGCCCCAGGGCCATGTCTGCGATTTCTTCTGATGCCTCCGAGGCGATGGCGTTCAAACGGCGGGCTGGCGGTGGGAGGTAAAAGTCAGCACAAAGTCAGCAAGCGCAGGTACATACAGGCACGGGTCGGTACCGGTACGTGCGATGGAGCGCTGAGAGCTGCCAGGCATGGAGTCTCTTCTACAAGGCCGTGCTAGCACACGGAATTGGGGCTGCTAGCTCGAAGCTTGACGATTCCGCGTTTCGCGGCCAGAGAAGGAGCATGGGGCGCTCGGCACTAACTTCTGCACGAGCAGGAGCTACTGCCGCAACTCGCTGGCCCTGCCTGCCCTACCACCTCGATTCAAGTTCACAGGGACTGGGACCATCGCCAGGCACCTTGCCCTCCAATGGAAGGATGTCGACCGCACACGGAGTACTCAACTGCACCTCGGGCACGTTGGGAGGCAGTACCAGCTACAAAGCTGGCTGCAGGCATGTGCAAGTGTCGGCTCTGCAACGCTGTATGAATGAGAGTACCGGGTACGACTTCCTCTCATGCGCTTCGCGGTTCCTCCCTCCTGCCTCAGGAGAGAAACGGGAACCTGGCCTGCAGAAAGCCGTTGGGATTGCTCCTTCCTCAACCTCCTTCATGCTGCAAGTTGGTGCTTATGTAATACGCGCTGACGCGCCATTATGCCGGCCGCGGAGCAGGCAGCAGACAGCAGACAGCAGATTCCTCCCTCAATCGGCGGCGTCAGTCGTCCTCCGCCCCCCGTCACCATCCTTTGCCTTTTCAACGCAGCAACACGACCGTCACCATGTCATTGATCCCCCATTGATCCCTCATTCTGTCACAGCCCAGCCCAGCAAAGCCCGGCTTGACATTTGCTGTTCACGGTGAGGCAGAAGAGCATGTGGACCCTTGCTGGCAACAGGGTCCGGCGCCACTCAATTTGCAGCACACCACCCGGCGGCCGTGCACAGACCACGAATATCCCAGAAGAAGCCTCGCACAGATGGCCTTGCAGCGAGAGGCATGAATCGCCAGGCCCGTGATGCAGCTAGACGTGCATTTGCCAACTTATCGAGCTAGATGCGCGTGTGGGCTGGAGACTGCGCGCTTGGTTGGCCTTTTCCCCGGCCTGTTGCATGGGGTCAGCAGCGTCAACCGGATCCGCAATTCTCCAAATCTTTTTCGCCGATAGACTCGATGTCATTCGTTCTATCTTTCTTTTGTTCATGTACATACGGTCTCGGGGTTGCAACAAGCACGCCGGTTTGTACAAGCACAGTTGCGGTCATCGGGCCCGGCAACGCATCAGGACCGCTTCTTTCCCTCCCTCCTGGCACATGGGCAACAGAGTTGCTCGTACGACACGTCCGATGCCAGCACTTCCTCTCTGGTCTCTGCTCTCGAACCGCAATAGTACTGGTCTATTGGCTGCGCGGGAGCGGCTCGGCAGAGGCATGGATATGGGTATGACCGTTTGACTCTTCAAGTAGGCGCGAGCCAAGATCCAGGCCCCGGGCATTATTCTCCATCTGGCATTTACGTTCACTCTTATTTGAACAATGCTCCGTAATATTGCGCAGCTAACCTCCTTGTGTACATCTGGTTGCACATCCAACCTCGACCTCCCTGGGCAACGCAGATCGAGCCCTTTATGGAGTACTGCCGCCTGGCCTTTCCAGTACCAGCGAAAGCGTCAAGAGTGTGTATGTACAAGGCTTTCGTCCGGAGTCCGGAGTCCTTCGGGTTGCCTGCCACGTCAAAAGATACGGCTGTCGGTCCTCCAGGCACGGTGTCAAGCGCTGCTAGTGTGATATAGGTACTGGAATGCAAGTGTTCAACCCATGGAGGGCCATTGCTGTCTTCAGCCAATGGAGCCTCGTTTTCTCGAGCTGTTCGTGCGCCTGTCCCAAGTACCGTGTTCTGGCCTCGTCGGAGGACTAACGTGACTTCTAGTAAACTCGTCCGCTTGGGACTTCTTGAAGTATACGGTACTTGCAACTCGTGCAACCAGAGACGACCAATCCATGTCTCTTAATCTCAGCGGCTGGAAATTTGAATGTGCTGCTCAATAATGCCTCACAGGCAAATCGACCGCTCAAAGGTCCAAACCCCAAGCAAGCCTTGCAACGGATGTGTGCACCGAATCCCCATTTCGAGATACTCCGCCGTTACCGAGCACATGGTGCCAATTCAGGCTTTACAAGGTCGATGCAGGTGGTCATACGGATGTGCTGCGGTGGTGAAGATTCGACATATCTCGTTACGGCAAGAACAAATCGGACATGATGCAGTACAAGTAAGCAAAAGCTTCGGACAGGTCTTACCTGTACAGTGTAGTTGTATGTGCTTCGTGCCTGGGAGCAGCCTTGGGTTCACGACTGACAGAGCGAGATAGGCAGATTATTTTCAACAGCGAAGCTGTCCGCAAGCAACACATGGAACAAGTCTCGTTGCCTGGCCTTGGCTTTTCGTGTGGCCGAAGATCAGGTCTAGGACCTATCCACCGCGACTGTGTTAGCGCCCAGGCTTTGAACCCTCTCAAGACTGATGGCCGGGGTTCTAGAAGGGAGACGCGCAAGACGACGACGTCCATGGCCACGAACTGTGACAGGTTTCGAGGTGGTCCTCGACAACCACACTAGACAGTCCTGTACGGAGTACATGCTAGCTCGACGCCATCCCTGTCCAATGGCACTAGAGCTGCAGGCTTTGATTTCCGGGAAAGGATCCTCCCAACACACCACTTTGAGAGCTGGGAGCCCACTTACGCAGTTTGGATCAACCTGCATCGATACCAGGGGCAGGGGTGCTGCAGCTCGCTGATCAAATTCGGTCAAGCAGGCACCTTCAATGCTCTCCCTAGCGCACCGCCCGAAGCTCTTGAATCTCCAGCGAGGTCACACCAGCCCAGCATAGGTCGCCATGTCGCCATGATCCCGAGACCACCTGAGACAGCGAAATCCAGCTTGGCCAGCTATGCCGGAATAACAGCGCTGAACGGTGGCCGTCTCGAACCAAATCGTCGTGGGATAATAAGTCTAAATGTTCGTACCATCCAGAGTTCATCGCGGCAGCTTAGGTAGGACGGGGACCCGACCGTTTGCGCTGCACGGACGTCCAGCATGTTGTACATGCTACCGTACAATTTCACTCGGACCAGGCAGATAAGCGCGCACAGGGGGACATATTTCTGGAGAAGCCAAGTCACTGCACGGACTCGCTCGCACGGGCACTATGGACATCTTCATATGTCGTGCCCGTTGCGTGGTACTGGGCGACGATGGGAGTGTTTTCCGTCTTTACCATCGTGCCATGTCGTTTGAAGCACAGGAAGGCCGGCATGCCCTGGTAGACTCGCCTGACAGACTACAAATCTAATTCCAGCTGCCGGCGACTGAGCTTTCCAGAGTGCATGTGCCCTTACTATTACAAGTAATAAGGCACATGAGGTAGCGATTATTTCAACCCCACGGCGCACCGATACTAGGACCGTCTACCGGAAACCCAGCTGGATGCCCCGATGCTGAGAACGACAAGGCCCTACTGATTGTAATTTCCGTCTTGCATGAGCAATATCATGCACCGAGCGAGAATTGGGAAGATGTCCGGCCGCGGGAGATCGGACAGTTCCTCTTGTTGAGGCTGGCGCCGCGCTCGTACCACAACTTTGTGCATACTACATACATCAACTCGGAAGAAACAGGTGAAATATGGCCATAGGTTGACCCAAACGCTACGCTGCCGAGCCGGCCCGTCCAGTTGTTAAATTCTTTGGAACAACCGAAAGTTCTTCGCAACTTCTATATCGGAGGGAAAGCCCCGGCGGTTGACTACAACATGGGATTCGCCGTTGTTCTCTGTGGTCGACTTGGCGTGAGACTGGTCATAGAAGAGTGTGCCGTCTGATCCATTACATGGGTCATCCAAGGTACGGGTTTCTGCGGCTTCAATTTGCCCTGTAGAAGCATTGATATTACTCATTTCATGTCATTTCAACAACGGCTAGCTGAATGTGCTTCTCAGCCAGATCCAAGCTTGCGTATGTCTGCTCAGCCATTGTTACGCCGGAAATCTCTGTGTTAGCAATGGCCCGTGCCTTCAGTTGAACAAAATAGACTACTACTACTATCCAGCCCGCAACCCACCCCGTTATACTACTACGGAGCAGAACCCGCGACTTTGATGCATGCAAGAAGGTCCCGAACGAAACAGCTGACCCAGGCATTGTGGCATCGTCCGTCATGGGGCGTCTGGTACGAGATCAATAAGTTAAGGCCGGTGCAGAAAGTGGGAGACCAGAGGCCATGTTGGCAGAGGGCCAAGACAGTCCCAGCAGCAATATGGGGATGAGCCAACAAGATCTCCAGATCATATGTCACATTGCCAGGGAAGAGGAGGGGAAGCCCGCACGACGACAACGAGTGGTCCAGATTTGTGTCAATCAAGACGTGAGGGCGAGCAAATCGTCGATTCGGTGCGTCGGCAGCGTGGCCAGCAATCAATGACTTCGGATTGGCCCATGGGCACACCTTTGTCGTTTGTCGGAAGCCCGTGCCCGCTGCTCCAAACTCACGTCAAAGGTTCCCCATATGGACTGACACTATTCTCCGAAGACTCTGGGAACGCTACGGCTTGATGACCAGGTTTCCTCGTCAACACCAAGCACTGGGTTGGTCGTGTTGCCATTGTCGCCTGGAGGGTCGACGCCTTTCTTAAGGCCATGAATCTGATATAGGAGCAATCGACATGCAAGAACAACACGATGGTCGATATGATTCCTTTCCTCAACCTCTCCTATTGCAATTTTTGACTGGAGAGAAGCTAGAGGCGCAGCTATGCACTGCCATTATCAACAATGAGTGCCCTGAACCCCCCAAATGCCTGGTCCACCTGCTCGTACGAGACCCCTTCAGACCCCTTTCGAACCCCCCACCTTGCTGCCTCAGCTTCCGGGGGCGCTGGAACCATGCAAGCTACCGCACGGCTAGAAGAAGTGTTCATCAGAGGCCATCTCATTAATAGTGGTGCCTACGATTACGAGTAATGCGCCAAGCGTTGGAGGTGTCTCCTGGCAGGGGTTTTGTTCCGCCAGAGGCAAGGCTGGCACTTGAGACTTCAGATCTGCTTTGTCTCCTTGCGGCCGGTATTAGTAGAACTGCTGCTCACATACTAGCAGCGATACTATCTCGCACTAATCGTCGGCCGGTACGGCTGATGCGGCCTGCCTACCCTGAAGAACATGCAAGATCAGCCGCCTGTTTGACACACTCGAAGAAACGGAAAATGTGACAAACAGACGTCTCCTGCCCCGCAGGCTGAGACACGAATCTCCTCAGCATGAGGGCATCCATCGGCCAAAGACTTGCGACACAGCCTGGTCCAGCTGCTTCTCGTTTTAAGTCCCCGTGGCATCAAATGAAGAGCACTAGAGACGGGACTATCATTCGTTCTATCAAATGGCTAAGTTGTTGCTATGATATCCGCACTGCTCACGTAATACTAGACCGTGGTGCTTCTTCCTCCGAGGCAGCTTCAACTCTGAGCAGCCCGTCAAGCCGTAGTCTGCCGGAACTGCCAACTGTCAACGCCTCCCACGAGCAATGAGGAATTGAGAGGACACATCTTGCAACTCTGCTGCTGTGTTGCTGCTGAGGCATTTGCGGCGAGAGCAAGCCTAAATCGGCCGTCACGACACCACTCGCGTTTGTCAATCGCAGAGCAACACAGCACGAGTTCTCTCACTCAAGGCTGGCCCTTGAGACTGAACTGCTGCAATGCCGTCCGCTGCCCAAGTCGTCGAGCTGTTTGACCCCGTCGCCATCATCCTCCTGCTCACGACCGTGGTCGCCTTCGCAATCCCTGTATTCATCCTCTTCCCGCCGATTCCAGTGGAGCGCAGCGACGCGCTGCAACAGACTCACACAAAGGTCGGCATCTCGCCATCCCACAGCAACCTCCGGGCTCAGACATCGCCGGATCACAACCACCAGCCGGGAAAGGCTGCCAGGATACAGAGCTTATTCATCTATCCGGTCAAGTCGTGTCGGGGCATCGAGGTCGGGCGGAATAGAGTGTTGCCCAAGGGCCTCGAATTCGACCGGTTGTTTGCTTTCGCGCGGCAGAAGCCGGAGGCGAGAGATGCCGTCGCGCTGTCTGGAGAAGAGGGCGCACAGCGGGCGCAATGGGAGGTTCTCACCCTGAGGCAAGTGCCGCTGCTCGCCAATGTCCAGGTTGACTTGTGGCTCCCGGATGCGGGCAAGACGAGCCGCCAGCTGGGCAGGGTAGGCGGCCGTTTTGTGGTCATCAGGTTCCCCTGGAAGGACTCTGGTGTCAAGGGAGTGATGCAATGGATATCTGCCAAGCTGAGCCGTGGCCTCGGCGGTATCTCCGAGAGGGAGTTTATGCTCTCCATCGATTTCCCTTCGCCAGAAGAGATCAAAGCGGCGGGCTACTGCTATGGCGAGGCACGGTTGTTCAACAAGACCATTCACGCATTGAACCTGAGAAACGAGGTGCCGCCGGAGCTGGGCCTTTACTTGGGAGTTACTGCGCCGGTGACCATCTTCATGATAGACCCGGCCCGACGGAGGGAAGTCTTCAGGAACGCGCCGCGCAAAGAAGATGCTGGCCATCAGCCTGTCATTGACTTTCAAGACGCAGTAAGTTCAAGCCCTGCGCCCCTCCCCCCTGTCTTCCCCTTGCATCGGCCTCATTGCGTCTAACGAGATCCCGTAGTATCCGCTGCACCTCCTCAACCTTACGAGTGTCCGTGCCTTGGAGTCGAAGGTGCAAAAGGATCAAGATTTGGAGTTCCTGGACGCGCGCCGCTTCCGTCCGAACATCATCGGTATGTCTCCGACCTTTCTCTCTCGCTCACTCTCTCTCGCTCTCTCACTCTCACTCTTACGCCCCCAACATGGATCTAATCTGAACCTACTCTACTTAGAGTTTTCCCCCACATCCGCGGCAGCCGTAAGGTACCCTCCAGCTAACTTGATGTGACTAGTATCTGGCCTCAAGGAGTACGACGAGGACGATTGGCGAAGCATCCAGTTCTCCCGGCCTCTCCAGGGCAGTACTGCCGAGGACTCGGAGCCACCGTCGAGGTTCGACGTCTCTTGTCGCACAGTTCGGTAAGTGGTCCTGATGTTCTTCGAACCGGTTGCGCTCTTCTTTTCTGTGGAAACCTTATCCGCCTCTCCCGCTCGAATCAGGGCGTCGTTCACATGCGCGGCAAAGACGACGCAGAGAACAATGGCACCAGCCACGCTGCCACTGTGGAGGCGGACAGGAACTTTCGCCTCATACCGTCGGGTGAGGCGGGTTGCTATATCACCACCTACCTACCCTTTTACCTAACCAATGAGTCACCTTCTGCCACCTTCGACCACTCTTCTGCCACCTTTCTGCCACCAACCCCAAGACTCTCCGGCGGTACCCTACAGATACTGCCTTACCGACGTGCCACGTTAACACCCCTTTCTTCCCTACCAGATGCAAGTTGCCAAACGTCGATCCGGCCACCGGAGTCAAGCACAAGACGGAGCCCGACCGTTCGCTGCGCAAGTTTCGAAACATTGACGAGGGCGCTCCCAAGAGCGGCTGCTTTGGCATGCAGCTTTGTCCCATCTTTCCCAAGGCGAACGGTCCGGATGAGGATGAGGAGGAGGAGGACGCGGCACTGTTGCTCGAGGTGGGTATGGAGCTTAAGGTTCTGCAACGGGGGCCACATCTGGCTCTGTAAGGGGCGCCCCGTTCTATCAAAAAAGCTCGAGTGGTTAGAGATATTTGTATCTCATAGGTTGCCAATGTTGCTCAAGTGTTGCATGTCGGGGTGGCGAATCGGAGAGGGCGAGAAGAATCAAGAAGGGCAACAGGGAGTACGAAGAGGGAGGAAGAAAACATCAACGAAGGAAGCGGGCGTAAAACGGACGCGCCTCTGGGTGAAGATGCTTTCATTATGCTCATCCAGTAATCAAAAACAGAGGCGTCTTTTGACGCAACATAATCCAATAAGTACCGAATGCAGGGGCAAAACAGGCAAAACGGCTCGTATTATCCACAACCCCCCTTGCAACCTCTTGTTCTTTGCTTCCTCCCGTTGTCAGATCCCACCAGGGGGGGCAAACCCAATCATGCGCCTCGTCAAATTCGTATCACATAGCCCTAGACTCAAATAAACAGGATATACGAAAAATGTTCTTTCCCTTTTGTTTTTTTGTTGTTCCTTTGTGCATTTTTTCTTCGTCTCCTTCAACCATCTCCTCGTCGCTCCGATCACTTCAAGTCCGCGGGCGTGAGCGCCTGGACCATACTCGTTCCCTCACTGAAGCGAGTCCGGAAGATGCGATTGGCGTTCTGGAACATGCCGTCCTTCAAACTCACGACGATGAATTGCGAGCCCTTGAAGCGTGTCTTGATGAGACGTCCAATATTTTGCGTGTGGGAAAGATCGAGAGCGGCATCGACCTCGTCGAGAATGTACATTGGCGCAGGCTTGAACTGCAGCAGAGCCATGATGAGCGAGAGCGCGACCAGTGACCTGAGATACTCTGTTAGTAACTGCACGACCATGATCAATTGTAGCAAGACAGGAGGAACAAATTGTAAAACGGGTGAAAGACGCATACCTCTGCCCGCCACTGAGTTCTGTCAGGCTCTGCTTCCACACTTTGCCCAGGCACACCTTGACCTCGAGACCTTCGCTGATTGTCTTGCCCTCGGGAGGATCTAGCTTCGCAAAACTGCCTCCGGGGAGCAGCTCGGAGAAGATCTGGCCGAAGTCTCCGTTCACCTTCTCCCACGTCTCCTGGAGCGCCTTCTTCTTGTACTCATCCAGGCTGACAATGGTCTCTTCAATCTTGCGCTTGTCCCGTATGACCGTCTTGATCATCTGCTTGAGCGAGACCTCCTTCTTCTCAACGCTGTCAATCATGTTCATCACCTTGGGGTTGATCTTCTTCTTCATGCCCTGGAACCGCTCTGTCAGGTTTCTCAGGGTGGCCTTGCACTCTCCAATGTTCTGCCGCTGGAAATCGTAGGGCGTGCCGCTGCGGCCAAACATTTCCTGCTCGTCGTGAATCCACTCGTACTCGGCCTCGAGTCGAGCAACATTCTCCGCCGCGGATTGCTGCTCCTTGTGGAACTTTTCGATCTGGTGGCCAAGCTTCTGCATCTCCAGGCCTTCTTCCGTGATTCGTGCATTCTTTGAGCGCGTGGCATCTTCCAAGGCGCGAAGCTCGTCGTCAAACTGGTGCAGCTTGGCTCTCTCTTCATCAAGCTCGGCCTGCACGGCGGCATGGGATTCCGCCACCTTTGCCTGCTGCTTTGCCAAGTCTTCAACATCTCGCTGCTGGGCCTTGATATTGACCTCAACCTCCTGGAGCTGTTCCCGGGCAGCTGCCAGGTCACCCCCGACTTGCTCTAGATCGAGCTGAGCACCCTGGAGCGTTTTCTGCAGGGTCTTGACAGCTGCCGAGTTCCTCTCAAGACTCACCCTCAGCTTGTCGAGCGACTTTTGAAGTTCCACCAGCTTGGCATCTTTGTTGTTGTCAAAATCCTTCATGTCCTTCTCAATGCGCTTGATGTCGGCATTGGCCTCAGTCTGGCGTGCTTTGGCGTCGGATATGCTCGCCTGTAGCTCAGCAATGGTCGCCTTCATGTTTTCGACGTCTTGAATGATAGAAGATGACGAGTTGCCGCCAATCTGATCTTCGGCAAGCTTGATCTCGTGTCTCTTCAAGTCCAGCTCTTGCTGCACCTGGCGGGCTTGATCCAGCTTGGACTTTTCCCTGGCAATGTTGATCTGAAGTTCCTTCAACGACCTTTCAGTCTGGTTCAGCTGATGAGTGAGGTTGTTGAGCTTCTGCAATGTGACCAACACGCCGCTGGAGTTTGGAGAGCTACCGCCTGAGAGTGTTCCGGAAGGATCGTACGAGTCGCCCTCCAACGTTATGCTTCTCATTCGGACATTGGGGTCGAACGTGACCTTCTTCGCCGTTTCGGCATCCGCGCAGATCAACGTGTTGCCAAAGACGTATTCCATTGCAGAGGCCACTTCGTGATCATAGCCAACCAAGGATAGAGCGAGATCGACTTTGCCAGGCGCGATTCGCTGTGCTGTTGCGATGGTCTGTGCAGATGCCTTGAATGCGGCGATCTTGTTCAGTGGAATAATCGTCACCCGCTTCCTCAGCTTTCCCCTTTGGAGGAGCTGTGTGCCCGTGACTTCTGAGTCAACCACGACATTGTACAGCCGCCCACCGGCACAAATCTCCAGAGCCGTTCCAGCTGGGGCCTTTCCTTCGTCGATTGTGAACAGCTGCGCGACTAGGCCCTTGACCTTGGACCTGTCAAAGTTGGGTACGGGATCTGAATAGGTGAAGTCGATGTTGGCAACCTTTCGCTTCAGGAAATCGCATTCCTGCCGCAGACTTCGCACTGTCTGCTGCAAGCTAGACTCTTGCTTGTACATGGCTTCCTCCTGGCCAGGCTCGAGACCGAACCTGCTCAGTTCCTTTTCCAGCCTCTGCTCCTGTGACTTCAACCCGTCCAAGTCGCGCAGCAGGTGGGCATTCTGCTCCTTGGCTTTCCGAGCTCGCGGCTCCTCTTCCTTGACTCGGCTCTGCAAGTGTGCAATCTTGATCCTTGCCTGCTCCTGGATGGTCGCGGCAGCCGTGGCGCGGTTCTTTGCTTCCTGCAGTTGCCCTTGGTATCCGTTTTCTTGTCCTTCTCTCGAAGCAACTCCAGTCTGTAGCGTTTGCAGGAGCTCTTCTTTGGACTCGGCCTCTCTGCTCTGCTTCTCCAGGTCATCTTTCGCCTTCTCATACTTTGCTTTGACGTCCTCGAATGTTGCCGTCTTTTCCATGAGGGCGGTTTCCAACTCCGACACCGCTCTCTCGGCAGCGGCCTTTTTCTCCTGCTCCTCTCTCAAGCTCGAATTCTTCAGGTCCATGACGGTCGTGAGTCGCACCAGCTCGTTGGCGTGCTTTTTTACCTTGTCTTCGAGGTCTTGAGCCTTGCCGCCCTTTCGAAGCTCCTTATCTCGCTGCGCTCGCACCTTGTTGGCGTCTTCTTCGAGATTGGAGATCTCATTGCGAAGCCGCGCGACTGAGCTTTCCAGGCTCTTTTGCCGCTGCTTCTTGGCTTCGAGATCAGCCGCAGACTGCTTGAGCTTCTCCTGACACTTGGTATAGTCATATGCCACCACAACGCGGGATAGCCGCTCCAGATCGTTTTGCGTTTGCTGAAAGTCCAAGAACGCTCTCTTCTCCCCTCGAAGTTTCTCCAGCTTGGGCTCAATCTCATCTCTCAGCAGCTCACTGAGTTCCTGCAGCTTCGTCTCCTTCTTCGCCATCGTCTTCAGAGCCTTGTCTCTCCTGTCTTCGAACATCCTCGTTCCCGCGGCCTCCTCGATCATGGCCAGGATCTCGACGGGCTTCATGTTGAGGACCTTGGTGATCCGTCCCTGCATGATGAGGAAGTTGGGATTGTTGATATTCAGCTGGACGGACTGGAAGAGGTTCTGGACCGTCTGCTGCTGTGCACGGTGGCCGTTGATCAGGTACTTGGACGTGCCGCCCAGGACAATCTGGCGCGTTACGCTGATGGTGGCATATTCTTCGAATCCGATCGGCGACTTCTTCTTATCCCTATTGTCAAACACAATCGTGACGCTGGCCTTTGTCACGCCCGCTTGGCCTCGTTTGTAGATGAGGTCCTGCATCCCATGTCAGATTTCCATCGCGTGCTGGCCTAGGCAGTGTTGGGCCGGCATACCTGCAGGTTCTGCGCCCGGACAGTGGACATGTTCGTGATTCCAAGGACAAAACATATTGCATCGAGGATATTCGACTTGCCGCTGCCGTTGAGGCCGGTGATTGAGTTGAAGCTCTCGTCCCTGGGCTGGTCAGCGATCCTGGACGCTGGTCGATCTTCGTCGCGGAATGGGCGCCTACCATCCCGAGATCACAGTCCGCACGGCATAGGACTTGAAGCCCTATTCAAGGGGTCAGCAGAGTACATCTTGGGGTCTTGGAAGCCAAAGCCAAAAGCACCTACGTCAATGATCACTTCTATCACCCTCATCGTGGCAGAGCAGCGCCGGTGAAGCCGCGATGCAGGTGCTGGATCAGCTGTAGTAATACAAACTTGGTCCCTCTAATGCACGAGCAACTCCACCATGAACCAGGGACGCGCGACCCTCCAGAGCCGAGCAGAGCAAAGTAAACAACCGCCAAAAGCCCTCTGTATTTGCTTTCTGATAAGCCGTATCTCCACGTGACGGGATGACGTAATCACGCGCGGCTCGAAGTCCCCAGCAGCTGGCAAGTGAGGAGGACGCGAAGGCAGGCAGGAGAGGAAGGCTTGGAGCTAGCAGGGAGGCGCTAACCCGATCGGGAGCGCATCAAAACATTGCAACCTTGGAATGGGCTGAACAGGCCCCGGCCTGCCTATTATTTACTTTGTACATTCATCCACCACTACACCAACCATCATCAGCATCGCCCTACAAACTCCGCCGACAGCAGACTTGACGCCCGATAGATACAGTCGCCGATGCTGTGACAAAATACAGAGACGACCCTCAGTTGGACAGCGCTCGAAACCACGACCCTGCGCCCTCTAGCTGCTCACGCGCGACACAATGACGGCAGTGCGAGGCCCGCGTCTCCAGGTCGGGTCCGCGGCGTGGGTTGGCGAGGAGCGGGCATCTGCGTTGCAGATTGTCAAGTCGGAAGTCGAGGAGTTCTCATACTCTGCCCACAATGAGGTCGAGTGGCTTAACGAGCACATGGCTGCGATTTTGAACGAGAACGAAGTGTTTGTTTCCCTATCCACCACTCTACCACCCACCGTTGCGACTGGTGATGGGTGGCCCATGCTGACTCCCCTTTCCAGAAATATCACAGAAGCATTCAAGACCCCAGGCAAACTTAGGGGCAAGACACCCCATGCGATTGGGAGGGGTCACGCAGCAGAGGCGCGAAAGGTGAGTTGTACTTGAAGGTGCCGTGGTCGGATGTCACTCTGATTGTGCAACAATTAGCCCTTATCCGATGTATTCGCAGCGTCGCCCACCGATTCGAAAAGTCAGTCCTCGGAACAAGTCAGCCATTCTCAGCCTCACCAACTACATCAGGTCGCCTTGAAGGCTGTCCCATTAGTCACCAAGCCCGTTTCTCCCCAGCGACATGTGTTCTCGCCATCGCGACCGCGACCCCCTCGGGGCATGCAGGATTCTGGCTATTATGGGAGCCAAGATCATATTGCCACCGATCCGAGCGAGATTGCGGAGCCTGAAGATTTCCTAAACCCGTACAGCGACATAGTGCTACCACCTGGCGGGTCGTCTGTGAGGAGGAGCCCCGTTCGAAAGATCGTTTCGGTGTCTCCATCCAAGACCTTTCAGCCACCCAAAGAAGACTCGACGGCACGTCTGCGAGATGTACCATTCGACCCGGCGCCAGAGGAACCAGAAACGTCGGCCAAGGAATTTGATACGGACGAGGCATACTCCGACGCGCCTGTGATATCACCAGTTCGATCACCAGTTCGATCACCAGTACGATCTCCCAAGAATCCGCCCGTTTCGGCAGAGCACTCCAACGACTCCTCGGATGAAGAGCAATCAGCGTCCGATGGTTCAAGTCCCATCAGGCCCCTTGTGCGAAAAAGCAGCTTGAACTTTGCTTCCCTGCCGGCTAGGGAACCACTCAACTCGGGCAAAAGCCTTGGTGCCAGGCAGTCCCGGAACAGCCACTTCGATACCGGCAACAGCAGCAGAACCAGCTACTACCAAAGGCAAACTGGCGGCAAAAGCCTCGGAAACCTCGCTAAGCGCGACTCTCTGCACGAGGAAAAGGGAGACGGATTGGAACCGGAAACAGATCGCGCTTCCCCTGTTCAGGAAACCTCTGAGGGCGACCGGCCGGGCGTGAATCATACCAAGACATATACGCAGAGATTGCAAGACCAGATCAGCATGCTGAGCAAACCGCAAGGCGGATTTGGACAGGCCAAGACGACCTCCAATGCGGCAACGATTCAGCAAGAGGCCACTCAAGCACGGTCGCTCACGAGCCCGAAGCCCGCTCCTCTCGAGAAGGAGCTGGCCTCTACGACGCCGCGTGCTTCTCCCGAGGAAGATGATGCCGACTGGATCGAATCGCCGAATACAGCCAAGAAGGCCAGGGAATCGAGGCCTCTTTTCACAAAAAGCCATACGACCGACATCATGGAAGGCATTCAGGATCAAGATGAAGGCTATCCACGTCCGGCCATTGAACATGCTTCCCACAGCCTTTCAAATCATTTCAAACCATCATCCCTATCAACAATGCCTACTGACCCGTCAGCACTGGCAAACGGCACTCCTGCTCCATCAAATGTTCTGCCCATTTCCTTCACTAATCTGGCAGCGTCGCAGGACGACCTGACTGACAACCCCTTCAAATCACCCCCTCGGCGGGAAAGCCCTCTAAAGCAGGTCAAGAGCAAGTTATCGTCGATTCTGAAGAGTTCTCGCGGTTTACTCGCTAGCAATGCTGCTGTTAATGTCGACGGAAGGCCCTTGATGTCACCCTCCACCCTTCGTCTGGCCTTACATGCCGGGGCTTCTACGGATTCCATCGCTCTGAAAGCGCAGGATGTTGAGCCCCAACCAGTGGAACCTACGAGCCCAGGAAAGCCGATAGCCCGCCGTACTAGGGCGTCTACAGAGCGAGAGAAGGAGCAAAAGCGCCGGGAGAATGAAGTCAAGCGCATGGAGGAGCAGATGGACAAGCTTGACAAGGCACGAGAGAAGGAGCGCGAGAAGGCTCGGGCTTTCACCCAGGAGCAGGAGAAGGTGGCTACCATGGAGAAAGAGATTGCTACCAAGAGACAGGACGAGAGGCTCGCATACAAGGCGACCCCCAACCCCCCCAAGGCTGGCCCTTCGAGTCCCCGCAAGATGGGAGCTGGGGAAGAAAGTCAGCCCAGACAGTTGGACCGCGATGTCGACATGTCCGACGCGCAGCCTCCCATGCCTCCACCTTCTTCTACCAAACCTACTCTACCCGGCCCGGTGGCACGGGGCAAGGACAGCAAGCGACCAGTGAAGCCAATCAAGGATTCGGCTTCCAAAATCAAGGCTCCCCCTACCGTCATCAGGGTCAATACCGGCTCGCAGCATTCGCAATATCAGCCGGCCGGCAGCCGCGTCTCCACTGCGTCTCACGATACCTTGAACTCTAACCATTCGACTGCTTCATCGAAATCCGGAAAGTCCATCCATCAGACCAAGCCTTCGGCGCCGAACATGAAGGCCCCTGCCTCCGCCGGTCGATCTAAAGCGGCGGAAATGGCGGCCAGGAAGAAGGAGCAGGACGAGAGGGAATCGCAGCGGCGACGCGAAGCCAAGGCAGAAATGGAGAGAAAGCGAATAGCAGCTCAAGAGGAGCAGCGAAAACAAGATCAACAGCGGCGCCTTGAACTGGAGCGGCAGCGGCAGCAGGACGAAGAGAAGAAGGGTGCTCAGAGGCAGGCTGCCATCGAAAAGGCCAAGCAGACTAGAGCTCCGCCCCCGGCAGTACGATCCCAGCCAAACGGCACGTCCGACTCAGCGTTGCCTCAGCCGAAGTTGGCATCTTCAAGGGCCGACGGTCAGCCTGCTCGGCCGCCATCTCGGTTGGCCGGTATGCGCGATGATCCGAACAGGCCAGTCAGTACCATCCTGTCAAACGCCACCAAAGCAGGTGCAAAACGCACTCTGGGGACGGAGACGACCGACGACACCTACTCTAGGCCCCCGCCCTCTCGAGGGGGGCCAGCATACCAGACGAAGGACTCCAAGCGGCGCCGAACCAGTGAACAACACGATGACGAGTCGGAGGTGGAGAGTGCTCCCAAGATCAAGGGCCCGCCGGTGCGGCCGTCGACGGGGTTCAAGAAGGTAGCCGCTCACTCGATGCACGCAACCACTCATGGATCGTCCAGGACTAACAAGGAGCAGGATCTGCCGACGAAACCCGCCTTCCAAAACGGATATGCAGCTGCACCTCAGAGCGCCTCTCGAGACTTGTTCAAGGCCGCCGTTACAAGCCAGCACCACAGCCATCTCAAAGCGACTCATCCGCTCGATATGGCGCAAATCTCAAAGGGCCCCATTCCTTTTGCAGCTGGCTCCACCGCTGCTGGATCTTCTCACAAGACGCCAGCTCGTCCAGGGCAGCTGGGTAGTGTTAAGGGGAGTGTGAGGAAGGCTTCACCACGGTTCCAGAACGGCGACTCGATTGAACTTCCCGAGATCCAGACTGATGACGATGAAGATGACGATGAGGAGAGTGGAGGCATGGCTGTGGCTGCGTGGGCAGATTCCCCCGACTTGCGAAAGGCCCTCATGAGGCAAGAGTCAATGGATCCGACGCAGATCTTTGGTCCACCGGCGCCCTTGATCATGGAAGAAGTCTTCAACAAGAGCAAAGACAAGTGGCACAAGTTCCGCCAGAGGACGTCGAGTGCCAACTGGAGTGGCCTGGATCGTCTGACTGAGGATGACATTCGAAAGGACATGGCGGCTCGTGATAAGCTGCGGCGAGACGGTGGCTGGTCTTATGAGATGAGCAAGGACATGTTGTAAAACGGACGACGGTTGTACATTATACTATGGGCAGGGGAATGGCCTGCCATCGGCTTTTTGCAGGCGCTGTGACTATTGACTATTGACACTCGAGGATTTTGGAATACGGAGTTGGGAATCAGTCACACAACCATAAAGGGGGACAATCACATTGCATAATCGGCAGACGGTGGCATTATGCGGACACGGTGGCAGGCGTTTTTGGGAAAGACATGAATTGTTATTACTGACGAAGAAGCGTTTGATTAGACAGTCTATGTCGTATAAAGGAATCTTTGAGGGCCCATCAGCTGTCAATGCTGGATACAACTTGGAGTGAAGTGAGCCGAGATGTGAAGTGTTGTTCGATTCACGATTTAATGGCAATGAAGTAATACGTACCTAAGTACCTACCTCTTCACGGCAGTCGGCACTTTGAAGTCCTGGTGGAGTCAACGCCCAGATGAGGCTAGCCTTGCTCTTAGCCTAGCGGTGCCTTATCTTATCGATACTGGTATACCTTTCCCAACTAGGAACAGCAGCTGGAGGGGTCCTTGGGGTCGAACTTTTTTTCTGATAAGTGGGCTCAGGTTGGAAAAAAGTCGAGGAAAAAAAGTCCCAGCGAGCCTGGAGCGGCAAACTTGGAGAGAACATACAAGCGACCTGTCCATCTGAATTTTTTCTTCTCTTCGCTCATCTCCTTCTTTTCCCGAAAGACACTTGACTGTGTCGTCGGTTCTTGTTCCATATACTCAATCAGCGTGATTGATTGAATTCCCATAAAGAAAAGAGGCATCACACAGAATCCGCCATGTTTCGGACCGGGATTCGACGATGCGGCGCCTTGGCCCGCGTTGCGACCTCAAGCACGAAGCTGCTGAGCGCCCGCGCAGCCTTTCCGGCATCCTTCTCCGGAGCCGCCTCTGTGTCTCGATCAGTTGCGCCTCTGAAGAGCTTTGCGCAGTTCAACCGACTGTACAGCGCTGACGCCGCCGTCGCGGAGGAAAAGACGCCCGAGAACGCTGCCGTCGGCGAGATCACGGCGTTCCGAGACCTCGAGTCGATGGGCGTCCATCGCAACTTGCTGGACGCAATCACCCAGGATATGCGCTACGAGTCCATGACTCCCGTTCAGGCCAAGACGATTAACCCTGCGCTCAAGGGAACCGACATGTAAGTTCAATAGAAAATATCTCCTGCAGAGACAAAAGGTGGCGAACACTCATCGAAGAACTTTTCATACTGACCGTTCTGTAAAGTGTTGCTCAAGCCAAGACCGGCACAGGAAAGACGATTGCCTTCCTGCTTCCTCTCCTACAACGCATGATCGAAGAAGACCCTACACTGGCGACGCGCAAGGCGTCCCGGAGCGCCAGATCGGACGACATTCGCGGCATCGTGCTGTCGCCGACCCGTGAGCTTGCCGAGCAGATCGCCACCGAGGCGAAGCGACTCTGCAGACGCACCGGCCTGGTCGTGCAGTCTGCCGTTGGAGGCACCCAGAAGTCCGCCATGCTTCGCCAGACGCAGCGCCAGGGATGCCACCTCCTGGTGGCCACCCCGGGCCGCTTGAACGACCTCCTCGAGGATCCCAACAGCGGCATCGACGCCCCCAAGCTGGCGGCGCTGGTGCTGGACGAGGCGGACCGAATGCTTGATGTCGGTTTCGAGAAGGAGCTCAACGCCATTCAAAGCCACCTGCCCACGGACAAGGTTCGACAGACGATGCTGGTCTCTGCCACCATCCCGGATAATGTCATCCAGCTCGCCCGCAAGATGGTTCGCCCTCACGATTTCGAGTTCGTCCAGACGATTCCCGAACACGACACCCTCACCCACGACAGGATCCCCCAGCACGTTGTCACCGTCTCGAGCTGGGCAAATGTCTTCCCTTCACTGTTTGAGCTGGTCGACCGCGAGGTTGCCGCTGCCAAGGAGGATCCTACTCGGCCCCCTTTCAAGGCCATCGTCTACTTCAACACGACCTCCATGGTGGAGCTTGCCGGCGAGCTGGGCTACCAGCGCAGGCAGAGTGGCCAGCTGAGGATCCCCACATTCGCCATCCAGTCTCAGCTCAGCCAGTTCCAGCGGACAAAGGCCGCCGACATGTTCAGGAACTCCAGGACCGGTATCCTCTTCTCCTCAGACGTCACAGCTCGTGGCATGGACTTCCCCAACGTCACCCATGTCATTCAGGTCGATGCTCCCAGGGAGCGCGAGTCCTACATCCACAGACTCGGTCGTACCGGTCGACAGGACAAGGGTGGCGAGGGCTGGCTCTTTGTCCCCCCCATGTCCGCAAACTCTGCCCGCAAGCTGCTGCGAGGCCTCCCCCTGAAGCCCAACAAGACCCTCGAGAGCGCCGAGGTCGATCTCAGCGCGGTGGAGGAACTGCCCGCCTATCACGAGGAGACGAAGAACCTCATCCAGGCTCTTCCCAGGAAGCTGATGGCTGGCGCGTACACGTCACTCTTCGGCGGGCAGCTCACGGACAGAGAGCAGCTTGTTGAGGACTTGAACGACTGGGCTGTCAAGGGCTGGGGCTGGCCCGAGCCTCCTGCGGTTTCCCACAGCTGGGCGAGGAACCAGGGTCTCTTGAACGCCGGCCTCAACATCCAGGACGGCCACAGCGAGCGGATGCACCGGGATGACAGGCGAGGAGGCGACCGCTTCGGCGATCGTCGCGGAGACCGTCGCGGCGGCGGCGGTGGCCGCTTCGATCGTCGTGCGTCTCAGGATCCCTTCACCGAGATGGGACGCCGTGCGCGGCGCGATGCGCCGCCGGCGCAGCGCTCCAGGGGTGGTGGCCGACGAGGCGGCGGAGGCTTCGAGTCCTCGTGGTAAACAAAAGTGATTTTATTTCTTCTTCTTTAATCTCGACACGACGCTTGGGGGAAGGAAACGATAGGGCTGCATTGATGGAAAGAACAAAATGAGGAAAAGCAGCGCAACTCTCCATATTCTCAACGTTTTTTGATGCTCGGCATCTCGCTGTTCAGGCGAGGTGCCCCGCTGGATCGGGCGTGGTATCTTACGGCTACATGTTTTCAAAACTCCTCGATTATATAGACGGCTTTGTACATTATCAGTTATTACCTACGGTGTTTACGGGTTTTGGGAGAGGCGGGATGGGATCAGCACAAAATTGCAATCAGAACAATCTCCTCGATGAAAAGAGAAAAATGTAAAATGTATCATGACGCAGCGTTGGTGTCTATTTGAGAGCTCTCTGGTCGTGACTTGTGATGACTGACCTAGGTACGTGTAGAGAACCAATTCGAATAAGCTTGGTGGGTGAAGCAGGCAATCAGCCTGCAATAGTATCTTGCATGTGAATATATCCAATCTCAATCATGGCATATCCAATCATGGCCGCTCCTCGATATGACGCTCTGCATAAGGATATCATTACTCTCATCTGCCAACATGGTCCATCGATATATGCTCCTGTGATCCTGCAGGAGAAACATACATCCAAAAGAAGCAAGAAATACCGTTCATTCAGAAATGCAGGTCTCCCTCCTCACCGCGGACGCATCAAGAGATTAGCATCCCACAGCAAGACCCTCTCGTCCCAACCGGCCGAGGCCACCCAGCCGCCAGCGCCAAACAGACACCAGTCCACACCCGTGACGAACTCCGTATGCCGATTCATGATGCCCATCTGCGCGCCGGGCTGGGTCGTAGGGACGGGCCCCTGAGGCTGGTTCGAGGCGTCGTTCCACAACCGCACCGTCATGTCGTAGCTGGCGCTGATCAAGACGTCGCTCGCATGGGGGCTCCACGCCAGCCTGCGCACGGCATACTCGTGGCCGTGCATGACGGACAGCGGCCCGCCGGTCGGGTTGCGGATGTCAAAGGTTCGAATCAGCCGATCGACGCCGCCGGTGGCGATGACGGTGTCGCGGTACTTGTTCCAGTCGTGGGTGAGGATCTCGGAGGGCGGGCCGCCGGCGGGCATGGCGCCGGGGTGGCTGGGCGGCGCGTGCACGGGGACGGCGGCGGCGAGGTGGTACTTGGCCGACGAGGGCATCCGCAGGTCGAAGATCCGCAGGTGAGAGTCTGACGAGGCCGCCGAGATGAGGGCGGGATTGGAGGGGCAGAAGGATGCGCTGTAGGTGCAGCTGCCGATGGGCAGGGTCTTGATGGAGAAGGGGCGAGTAGGCGACCACTAGAGAGCGAGCAGGACATGCATTGTAAGTATAGGCATGGTAGGAGAGACGGAAAACGGAGGGAGTAGCGGAGTTGTATGGGGGTTCCAACGCACAATCTTGACCGTTCCGTCCCATGAGCTGGAGATGAAGGTATCTTTCGTGACGGGGTTCCAGGCGGCAGCAAAGGCCTCGCGGTTATGCTCATGGAAGATCATGACGGGAAACTCCTTGGCGCCAATGTCGAAGAGCTTGAGGGAACCATCGCCGCAAGCAACCACGAGCTGGTTCTCGTTGATCTCGGACCAGGCTAAATCATATATGGCATCGTTGGTGTCGAATCTGAGGGCGATGCCTCTCGTCAGCACTCAAGCATAGAATCGTTGATTGTGCGCTCTCAGGAAGGCCATCCATGGCAACAGCTGTACGAATATAGGGCTAAAACACACGTCTTCTCAACTTGGATCCCCTGCGCCGTCAGCGCGAGCGCAAAAAGTCTGCCGTTGCCGACGATGCCAAAGTTGGCGGCGGTACCGACGGCGATGCGGGAGTCGTGGTATGGCGAGTATTTGACGGCATAGGGATTGAACCCTTGGGTCCGGAACTCGAGCATCGCGGCCATTGTCGCTGGCTATGTTCCGCTACTGCGATAGAGAGGAGGTGGGAGAGCGGCAGAGAGGGGAGGAGAGGAGAGCGCCTCAGAGGCGCATCCGAGCTGTAGAGCGGGCTTCAAGCGCTTTGATTGCGGCAGAGGTGAATGTAAGTACGTCTGACTTGCAGTAGAGGCAACAGTAAAGCGCCAAAGATGCTGTCAGCTGCTCGTGCCGTCAGTCGCGAGCTCTCGTTTGTTGGTATGGCTCTGCATGATGAAGCTGGGCTTGTGTTGCTGCGGTCCGCTTAATCTGACATGTGCCTCGGTCTGGAATCTGCCGCCGCATTTGCTTCCCCATATTCTATCCCGGAGCGGTACTAGACCTAAAGAGGTAGAATCTGGGACTCCGTGCAAAGCAGGCGGTGGAAGATCTCTCTTTAACTCTTAGTACATACATGTAGGTACTTCATACCAATTTCAAAAGTATTTTGCTCCCGGAACTTCAAGAGCTCGATGGTCTTTCAGCAAGCATTTGACGCATGTGTTGCAGCGAGGCTATCACATATTCGTACACAGGTAGCATCAATACCCACCTTATGTATATTGAGGCCATCTAATCTTTTTGCCTCTTTCGGACAAGGTGGATCACGTGGGTTCGTGTTGCTCTGGATGTCACGCTTGCACGCCTCGCGCCTGCCGTTTTCGCATGGAGTCATGGCGTAAGTATTTCTTTCTCTTTCGGCACTTCTTGCTCTCTCTGCTTCAATTTCCTTGAATCCCATCCCACTTCATACAGTCCGATTCACTTTCATCCCTTTTGGTCCTTGGGATAAAATTGTCTTCAAGACTCCCAACTCTCAGATACTCTCATGGAGGCCTTTCTCAAACGGCCAAAGCGGAAGTCGACCCATGTTAATCCTACCCCAGAGTCCGGGCCGTCTCATGAAGAGGGCGAAGAATCGACAGAGATCAAACTCGCCATGCTGTCCTCACTTCACCCTCTTATCGAGCAGGAGACTCTCCTGGATGTCCTTTTGGCACACGACGGTTACGTCAGTCAAGCCTCTGAGTCACTCAAAACTTTTCGCCCTGCCGCAAGAAAGAGCGCCGTCATAGGCCACCAAAGATCTCTAAGACAGTACACAAACTCTGCTACCAGAGAAGTTGATGGATCCTCATCACCGCTGAAGAAGAAGGCAAAATCAAAAAGGGGCAGCACGCTGCACTTGTATGACCCGGAAGACGTGGCAGAACACACCCCCTGTACCATTATACACAACTTTCTCCCGACTGAGCTGGCGGATGAGCTCCTCAGAGAGCTGTTACGCGAAGCCGAATCGTTTGAGAAAATCACCTTTAAGCTGTTTGACAACATCGTATCCAGCCCGCATACATCCTGCTTGTTTCTCGAGTCGTACGAGGAGATTCAGGAGCAAAAGCACGACTACTACTACAATGGAGGCATGCTGAATGTAAGTGTCTTTCTCTTCCTCAGATTCCACATCCCAATATAGCAGCTTGGATCTGTCGTATGCCCTTCATACCTAGTAATTGGCGCTCAGCTGATGGCTCTGTAGGATGTACGCAAGCTCACGCCGACGCTTGCCAAAGTGAAGCCCATCGTCCAGGAGACAGTCAACGAGCAGATACAAACCCGCATCAAGACTCGGTATCCTGGAGGCAAGAAATTGATACACCAGCCATCCAAGCCGTGGGTGCCAAATGCTGCATTCGTCAATTGCTACGCCGGAGCCCAACAGAGCGTGGGATGGCACAGCGATCATCTCACATACCTAGGTCCCCGAGCTGTCATCGGGTCCATCTCCTTGGGTGTGGCACGCGAATTCCGGGTGCGCAAGATTCTCCCGCGAGATGCAGAAACGAAACGTCCCGATAACCCAGATGGCGAAGGCCAAATATCTATCCACCTACCACACAATTCTCTGCTGGTGATGCATGCGGAGATGCAAGAGGAGTGGAAGCATTCCATTTCGCCAGCCTTGTCCATTGATCCGCATCCGATCTCTGGGAACAAGCGGATTAACATCACCTACCGAGATTACCGCCCGGAGATGCATCCGTCCTTGACCCCTAGATGTCAGTGCAATGTTCCTTGCGTGCTCCGGGTTGTGCAGCGAAAAAAAGAAAACTATGGAAGATACTTCTGGATGTGCTATTCGAACGCAATACCCGACAAAGATGGGTGTTCGTTTTTTCAATGGGCCGAATTTGACGAAGAGGGGATTCCGATATCGAAGACGACGACGAACGATGACAACGACAAAGGTCCGCTGACAAACCGGCTCCGATGAGGACTTACACCATGATATCATTCTGCAGATGACTGACATCTGGCGGAGTCTACTGGCCTTCCTCGTCTCTTGACCAAGGAGCACAGTCTTCATATTCAAGAATACGAGCAGAGTCAATTTCCCGACCTCGCGGAGTTATAAACCTCGATGGTCCAGATATAGCTCTGATGAATACCGTATGTGATGCGAATGCCGTGAGACTCTTTGCCCCACTCAGCGCCTACACCAAAAACTCTTGGTGCAAATTACTCACGTACCAGGACCAGCGCTTCCGATCTTCTTCTATTGTCAATCTTACACACATCATCAACACAATATCGTGCAGCTTTGGCAGTTCCTTTGAAGCTCCACATCGAATCATCTCTTTCATTCTTCGACCACCAACCTATCACGGCATGCCCGAGCAACTCACATTTCCAGCCGAGTCAGCTGCTGTCCTCGAACCCCGCCTGCCTCCCCAGCTGGAATCGCAGGATGCTTCGAGATCGCGCCCCTTTGTCACATTGACGTTTGCAACGTCACTCGACTCTAGCCTTTCGCTGGCGCCCGGAGTCCGCACTCGCCTGTCCGGCCCGGGCTCCAAGGCCATGACTCACTACCTACGGACCCGGCATGCAGCTATTCTTGTCGGTGTCTCTACCGTGTTGGCAGATGATCCGGCTCTCAACTGCCGGATTGCAGGAGCCTCCCACCAGCCACGGCCCATAGTCATTGATGCCAATCTCCGATGGACGCCACGGCGCTCGGACAAGGTCTTTGAAGTGTGCCGGAACGGTGCCGGGCTCGCTCCCTTTATCCTCACTGGCGTAGATGCTTCTGACCTGCCTGCTGCAAACGTGGAAGTACTTCACGAACATGGAGGCAAATACATCCGTGTACCCAGCACGCGATCCGAAGAAACTGGCCGGCTACGCTTCGGTTGGGACGACATTCTTGCTGCGCTGCAGGCGGAGAATCTCACCAGCGTCATGGTTGAGGGTGGCGGCCAGGTTATCAACTCGCTTCTTGACCCTGCTTACCACAAGCTGATTGACTCGGTCATTGTGACCATCGCGCCGACATGGCTGGGGCAGGGCGGCGTGGTCGTGTCTCCAGAGCGAGTCACTGACTCTGCTGGAGTCCCTTTCCCGGTTGCAAGGCTCTCGAACGTATCGTGGCACCCTTTTGGCGACGACGTTGTCCTGTGCGGCACGCTTGGGGAGTAGACGAGAAGAGCGACATAACAGAATAGCTGGATGATCCAAGTCTCAACCCTGGTATGGCACATGTTATAAACACACGAACGGGACCATCACATCTGCGTGCTTGCTATTACGGAACAGTGGTTCATGAAAGACAAAACAAGCCTGAAGACGGTGATCAATCCTCAGACATGCACAGACTCGATCAAAAGTCGGCTCTCTCCGATCAGCTTCCCCGCTCCGCTCGTTCTCGGACCCGGCCGCTAGGTGCGCGCCCAGCCCAGGGACACACGAGGTGTTGGCTGCCGACACGGACTGCTAAGACTGCAAGAGACTCTCCGAGCACCGCCATGACGCTGATTAGCATAGGTTAGCAGATGGAAACCGGGGTGCTGGAAGGGCTGCATGACTCGGCAGCGGCCGAAAGAGTTCTAGAAGCTGGGGCTGCTCTTCGAGGTGTGGAGGGGCAGCTGCTGGATTATTTTGCATGCGGGCACCCCACCATCCTTTCTCACCAGGGAAGATTTCGTCCCAACTCGTGTCAAACAAAAAGAGGGCCTTCGCGGGGGTATCTCACCATCTTCCCCAGACTCGCGCGTTTCATACAAACTCCTCAACTCAGTTCCTACTCAAGTGCTTGGTCTGCAACTCAACAGGTCCCGAATTCTCGTGAGATCACCGCTACTTGTACCACCGCCCAACAACTGGACCATCCTCATCCGGATCTCAACTCTGCACCAGTCAACCAGAGCTCAACCGGACCCTCACCCTCAGCAACCATGGCTCGCCCTAGAATCACCGTCCTCGGCTCCCTCAACATCGACCTCGTCTCCTATGTTCCTCACCACCCCCTGCCGGGCGAGACGCTGACCGCCAACCACTTCAACACCTCTCCCGGCGGCAAAGGCGCCAACCAAGCAGTCGCTTGCGGCAAGCTCTCTCGCTCCTCCGACCTCTCCAGCCCGACCGCCGACGTTTCCATGATCGGCGCCGTCGGCTCCGATACATACGGCCAGCAGCTCATTTCCAGCCTGACCTCCTATGGCGTCGACACCTCAGCGGTCGCCGTCCGTCAGGACAGCAAGACGGGCATCGCCATCATCATCGTCGATGAGCCCTCTGGCCAAAACCGCATCATTCTCTCCGCAGAGGCGAACCACACCCTCCTGCCGGAGTACTTCTCCACCCTTCCCGGCCCCCGTCCGGATCTGCTCATCATGCAGCTCGAGATCCCCTTTGACACCGTCCTGCAGGCCCTCCGCACCGCCAACGCCTCTGGCATCCCTGTCCTTCTCAACCCGGCGCCCGCAAAGACACTCCCCGACGAGGCCTACCAGAACCTTGCCCACCTCGTCGTCAACGAAACGGAAGCCTCCATCCTTTCCGGCTGCCAAGAATCCGATCTCGACGACGTCTCCGGTTTGGAGCGGGTCGGTGCCCTGTTCATCCAACGCGGCGTTGGCAACGTCATCATCACCCTCGGCGGCCGGGGCGTCTACTATGCCACCAGGGATGGGAAGTCGGCCCTGGTACCCGCTCTCAAGGCTGAAGTCGTCGACACCACTGCCGCCGGCGATACCTTTGTCGGATCCTACGCCTTGGCCGTGGTCAGCGCTGGATCGGGCGCCTTCGATATCGACACCGCCATCAGAGCCGCTAACCGGGCTGCAGCCATTACCGTATCTCGCAAGGGAGCCCAAGTCTCGATCCCTTGGAAAGATGAGCTGAATTAATTCAGTGCTTAGATGACAATAAAATGAAAAACACACGTCTGACAAAGAAAAACTCCCCCCAGTTACTTAATGGAATTCTCTGGAAGAAGCAAGCTAATCCATGATTCTTCTTTGGCCATACGTGCGCCTACCACTTTTCTAAACTGCCTATTTCGATCCTCCTCTATGCTGACAGTCGGTAATTTGGATATAGACCCAATCATGTGAGGTTGAGAAGAGGTCAAAACCATGATGCCCATGTCCAGACACCAGACTTCCTCTTCCCTACATTGTCTCCAGTGGCTCCCTGCTTCTTCTTGTCCTTCTTCTTGTCGCTTTGATCCTCGTTCCCGGCCTCATTGCGGTTGATGCCCCTATTGCTCGCGAAACGCGGTGTCAGAATCCCGGGAACGGGCGTCACTGGACGTCTGCGGCGTACAGTGTTTCCATGTTCCTTCTCGCCCTCACAAGGCTGGCCTCCTTCTGCTGTGACGGATACAGCTCCTCCAGATACTCCTCGCATCCCGATTCCTGAGTCACACGAGAGCCTCATGACCGGCGAGGGTTCCGCCTTGGTGTCTGCGTCGTCTATCATATGCGGTGTCCCTTGAGTACTGGTTCGTCTCGGTAACATGGCTGGGGAGCAAATGGGATCCAAAAGCCGCTGCGTCATACTCTGAAAATATCCCTCGGATACTTTGCCAGGGTGCGTCGGGCTTGATACAGAACGTTGCTCCGACATCTGTTGCATCGCTTCATATGCCTTTTGTGCCCCCCAATAACGCCTCATCAGCGGCAGCAATCGACCTTTGGCCATTACTGGGTGCGGTGACCATGGGGAGAGAGCATTGTGTAGCTTGATAGTTGCTTCCGCGCTTGTCCTGAGTTTGGTGTAGAGCGAAGACACTTCGGCTCCTCCAGAGCCCAAATGGAAAGGGAACGCAGAGTGCGAATAGGTCACATGGATATTCACAAACGGCATGAAAGAGTTTCCCAGCTGCATCTCAAGATCCTCCATCAGCTCCTCTGACCTTTGCCTTTGATGTGCGTACTGCCGGGGCGCAGGAGAGGCAATGCTGGAGTGGCACAACACATGAACAAGAAGAAGCACGCTCGATCCAGCGAACATAGTGCTACATCTCGAAATCGACTTGAGTCAGTTCAAGTCGGAACCCCCTCTAGGGGAAGGGAGAATAAAACATACGCTGGAACCTCTTGCTGGCCCATGATCTGAAGAATCGATGACTGTGGCGTGGGCAGAATGTCCACATTGACATCGTAGAGATAGCCAAACTCGGAGACGGTTGCTATCCCATTTCATCAGAATCGTGGCACAGAAATAATGCCTATCGACCATAGCGTCCAGCCAGACGAAAATACGATAGGTGGCGACTTACCTTTGTCTGAGCAAGCCATCATCTCAGGGTCAAGCTCTGGTCCGTCACCCGCCCGAGAAAGCCTACCACTTACTTCGACCGCCGCCCAGAGCTGCTGCTGGCCGAAAGATATACCAACCGTTTCTGATACGACACGTATATGCGGATACAGGACAACGGAGGTTTCCTTTGGTCGTATAAGATTGGATATAAGTGGACGATTCATCGAGTAAGGGGTGTCTTTTAGTTCGTAATTGGTACATCTAGAGCTTGCGCGAGACGAGAGATCTAGCCATATGTTGCGCTCCGAGGGAAGGGTGCACGCCGAAAAATTTCGGTCTTCCGCCTCGATTGAAAGGCTGCTTGTAACGCTATGGCGCTTCTGTCGAAACTTTCTGAATCTTGATGCTGAGTGGCGGAAAAGTGATGCGTTTCGAGGCCTGTGGCCTTGTCCAAGGAGATCCTCGTTGTCACCTCTGCTCATGGAGCAGTTGCCAAAGCTCAACTTCTGTGACAGTCGTCCCAGGCCCGTTGCTGTCTCAGTTCCATAGCCATTGTTTCGTTCGAGGGCGCTCTTTGGTCGTCGCCTTGGAAGCTTCAGAGTTGGCGAAAAGTCGGATCGTATAAGGGAAGGCTCGGAAGGGCTACCGTTGGCATCGACGGCAGGGTAGTGGCATTTGTACGTCCTCCCATCATATCGGTCGTTACTGTGACGTCTCTTGATGATGCGAAGCGGACTCGGCTTGTCCTTGGTAAAGACCTGCTCTCTCGAGCTTGAGGGCTCAAAGCCCCACGAAGGCTCCTCCTCAAAGGCCTCCATGCCTGACGGGAAGAGAGACAATAGTCAGCACTAGACCTGAAGCCAAGGTAGGTGGGAGCCTCGAGCTCTGTTAAACATTGAGCATTCGAGGTATACCTCAGGCTTTTGATCAAGAAGCGCGCGACCGGTCTTGCAAGTTTTCGATGCTGTTCAACGCTGGAACCACGTCGTCGATCCCACTTTTGCCGCACAGAATAGAGCATATGGGTATCTGTTCCATAAGAATTTGTCGACAGACATGCATTGGATATGACGGCTGCGACAAGAAGTACTATGGAGGGAAGAATGGCGAGGTGTGCGATGGGCTGGAGGTTGGGTGCTGCCAGATGATCCAGGCATTTTCGTATCCGGGGCGGATGGCAGCTGCAGCAGCAGAACCCTTTTGCATGCTTGGAGAAAGAGACGCCAACCGGTTGGAGGAAGAAAGAAGTCGACGTAGCAGGAGTGAGGGTTGGATTGACTGCTTTGCTAAAGCACTTGGCAGACGTGGTATGAAGTTGAAGAAAGAAGCCCCTGGATGTGTGTACGGGAAGTCAATAGCAAGAGCATGATCATCGCAGCTGCACTTTAGTACCTACTCGGGTAATGTGACCTGAATGGTATCGATGAGCAACTTGAACTAAGGTACCTATTCGTGTATAAGGTAGGTAGGCAGATAGATTTATGAACTGGAAGGCATATACAATGGTCATGATTTATGTTCTATGGAAGCAATGGCACGCAGCAACTAAGACGTACATTCTAAGACGTCCCGAAATCGCAGTCGGAAGAGGTAGGTATATATGCGCGGGCCCGACAATAAGATACAATCTTTCTGGTGGCGACGTGAGGGCCAGCCCTTCTCCGTATTATATGCAATGGATTAATGCTCGTGTGTGTAAAGGCCCTGGAAGAGTGAGGTACGAGTATTGTCGATGGCAAACGCTGGAAAAAGCAGGGCAAGAGAGTAAGGACGGGTAAAGAGTGCAAATCGACGAGGTCATGCCGAGGCATCCAGTGTTCGGCGAAGATTGCCTTTGACCGCCTCGATGGTTCCCTCTTCCAGCGCCAGGAAGTGAATCTAGGAGAAATCGCCAGGTCAGCACGCCAATGTACAACAGACAACCAAATGTGCAATCACGACAGTCGCAGCAACATACCATATCATCGGAGATGCCAGAGGCACCGTATAGCACCGACTCGGTCAGGGTAGACGCCACACCCTTCTTCACCCTGTCTTCCCAGACGCCATCCCAGTTCCAATCCCCAGGCTCCCTAGTGGTGGACTGGGAGCCTATACTCTTGGCATCCGACGCTGCGGCATCGCCCTGCTCGCTGCTAGCCAGCTTGGGCAGCCCATCATAGATACTGAGCCTGCTCAGCCTGCTCAGCCTGTGACCCTTCTTCTCATCAAACACCTTTCCTTCCTTGCGTCGATGCGTACGCCACGCATGCCAAGCCCCCGGATTCCCAGCAGCAGCAAGCGGAACGGCGTCGAGGACCTCGGCTTTGTCAAACGTGCTTCGAATGTACTTCAACAACGAGTAAGTTGATATCGTCTTCCGGTCCGTCTGCATGTACCGCGGCACGTCCTTCGTCGGATCGTCTTTTGGGGGAGCATCCTTCGGCGGCACCGGTGGCGACTTGCTACTGGCGGACTTTGCTGACTTTGTAGACGCCGTGGACGGCGACGCGCCCCTTCGCTCACGACTGCCTTGACGGCTTCCGCCCGCGCGCCTCCGAGAGCCGCCGAACCACTCCGGAAAGCCGTGCTCTAGGCTGAAGCCCCCGGGAGGTAGCTTCGGTCTCTCGGTGGTGCTTCCATCGCTTTCAGTACTCGTGGGGTACATGTGTGTCGTCAGCGGGGTGATGAGAGGGTGGAAGATGTCGGTCGAAAAGGTAACCAGAGGCGGTGCTCGAGGATAGGCATCCGGGAAGAAGATTTGGAACCGAAGAACAGCTGGGGCATACGGGCCTTGTGGTACACCATAGTCAGTCAAGTGCAAATGGCCGAAACGGGAGGCGCACGTCTTCCGCAGGGCAGGCCATCGTCCTATGAGAAAGGGGGGGGGCCGGTCGTCAACTCACCATGGCGGACGAAAAGCACTGCTGACCATAGAGACGGATCGCCAGGGGTCAAGCTGACGAATACTCCTTCGGGACAGGCTTGCTTCAGACCGGCACTGCAGATCGAAGGCTTTGGTTAGCCTGATGATGGTCAAGCGTGGTGTTGCCACCGCCTCGCGGCGTCTTCCAGCTCGGATCAGCTCTACTCGCACTCGCGCGCTACTCACAATTCCGATAGCAGGTGCTGGCGCCACAGCGATGGCAGCTGCCCTAAGGCGAGAGAAGTCATTTCGGCCGGCGAAGGAGGTATCTCGTTATTCTAAGGTAAGCAGCAATCGGAGAAGCGCATGTGCATCATTCGTCCACCGACACAACTCGGGGCGGGAGCTTGGGAGGATGCCGCGGCCGGGATGATGATGAGGCGGTGAGGGAAAGCGGTGAAACATTCTGCCGGACAGATTGGCAGAATGATGAAACATTAGAGCTGCCGCGGGGTTGGAGTAGACGTCACTGATCGGACGGCAGCACAGGGGAAGCCATCCAGAGCTTCCACTGACTAGGTGCTCACTGAAATACAGCACTGGTGATAATATCAGAAAAAAGCACACAATTCAGGACTCGAGTTGAAAATGTACAGGTTCATACCTGGGTTGCATCTGAATATAGGTAGATGTCAAGGCTTTTCTATCGTTCATCACACAGCATCACCATCTTTTCCCTGGCGACTTTCGGTGCAGGTTTGGTCAAAGACATAAAGGGGCAACAGGGAAAAAAAAAAAAAGAAGATGGAAAAAAAGGGAGAAATTTGGAAGCTTAACCATCGGGTCTGAGTATTGTGTTCTTTATTGGTGTATGGACGTTGTTTGATAGTTTACTGTCTTTGGATCTCCAAATTGTGCTCAAGTGAGGATGGATGCGGCAATATCTAGTGCCCCAGTCTCTTCTCAATCTTGTTCAGCTCCTGGGACTTGATGTCCTTGATCTCGTCTCGAGAAGCATTGTATGAGGCAGTGACCTGGTTGAAGGGGTTCTCGGGACTCTTGTCAAACTCCTTCCTGATCCTCTGCTTGCGCTGCTCCAGCCGAAGCCCCGTGCCGCTGCCGTCGGCCTTCATCTCGGCGAGCCTACGCTCCTCGTATCGGTGGTATGCGGCAGCGAATCGCCTCTCCGGGTGTTGGTCGATCTTGGAATCGTCTCCACCAGTCGTCAGGGACAGGGCATCGAGAGCATTGTCGATACCCGAGGCGCTGAGGGCGCCCAGCTTGTCGCCTTCCAGCTGCGAAAGGTCCAGCCCCCGAGATTTCTTGACGGCCGTCTTGGACTTCTTGGGCTCTGCGCGGGCATTCAGGCTAGCCTCTTCCTCCTTCATCAACGCCTCCTTCTCAGCTTTCTTCGCCGCGGCCTCGGCCTTCTTAGCGGCCTCTGCTTCCCTGGAAAATGTCAGTATCAGCTAATGCGCACTGGCGCAAACTGCCAGAGGCGGTGGGCACGGGAGAAAGGGAGCGGCAAGAGTGTGTGGACCATGGTCAAAGGGGGCAGCGGAAACGGGCTCCTGGGACACGTAGCCAACCAGGCGAGGCGAGCACGGAATAGGCATGCGAAGCGATGCCATGCAATGCGCCATCGTGCCACGTACGTACGTACTTTTTCGAGGTGTTCTTGGCTCCCTGTTGCCACTTCTCGCCTTCGGCCGTCTCGCGCGCCGCGTCTGCTACTGCGCTCTTCTTGGCGGCGCTTTCTGCCTTGCGCGCGTTGCCCGCCGCCTTCTTGCTGTTCTCCAGGCCCTTCTTACCAGCCATGATGACGTTTCCGCGTTCTTGCGTCTATGAGTCGAGGCTGAAGCGGGTCTCGCAGCTCCTGGCTGGCGTCGTCGTTGGTGATTCGTCTGCGTCAAGCCGTATGAGCCAAAGTCGAGGCGGGAAAAACCAGGAAGGGAAATTAAGGGAAGAGTCAGAGGGAGAAGGGGAGGGGAAGGGAAGGGGAGGGGGCGTGTGCGTTCGCCGACGGCCTCTCTCACACTCTCGAGGCCTCTCCTGCCGCCTCCTGGCCCAGGCCGTCCGTCGAGTGAGCTTGCAAGGTATGACTGACCGATGGACCGGTGTGCGTCTGGCTGCAATCTGTTTGCTGTACGAAGCAAGTCTTGTCGCCTTCCGCGGCGCCACCTATCCGTCTGGGCTAGACCAAAGCAGCTTGCGACGGCAGCGATCTCGTCCGATGCGGGTTCCGGTGCCTTTTCCTTGTTTTTTTCTTCTTTTCTTTGCCGTGTCCTGTAACTCGGTGCTGTCGACTCTGATCCTCGCTTTCAACGCTTGCCCTGGAGCTCGTATGATGCCGGTCCCGGAGGCTGGAAATCGATGACTATCTGCGAATTTTGCGTAGAGTTGCAGGATGCAGGTTGACTGTGGATGCGGCGCGGATAAGCCGACAAATAGCGTCCATCTGCGCCTGCCTGCCAGGTGCACAGGGCAAGTCGAGTACAGGTATGTACCTACGAACTAGTAGCGAAAAGGTGCGATTGGCAGCCATCGGCTAACGGATGGAAGTTGGAAGGCAATCATCCGGCCTGCCCACTCTGTGTCATCCATCACCTTCCACTCAGCTTCCTTCTACCTACCTGACCTACAGTAAGTAACCTTACCTTGTGCACCTGAACTTCGTCTCGTTTTTGTTTGTTTTGTTGCTTCCATCCTCGCTTCGCCTTGCTTGCCCTCCACCAGATCGCCGGCGTCTCTCAGCCGCTGTCGTCCAGCTGTGGCTCTGGAGCTCCCCGGACATGCCGCGTATGCAGCTCTCTCGAATGTGCTAGGCGGTTGGCGGCCATCCATGGTTCTGGAGCTCTTGTTGGCGGTTGCCTAGCATGGAACCGACTCGGTGCTGCTTGAGCCACAGCTTCCAGAGCTAGGCGAGGCTCTTGCGTCTGCGTGAGGCTCCGTACATGTAACTGGCCAGCGGTGGCGGCACGATGGCAGCAGCATACCATACTGACAACTGCTGCATCCTAGGTGCCGAGTACGAGGAAGCCATGGCCGCGCATACGGGTGCGTTATGACTATTACTGTGCCTGCCAACATATCTACCTTGCCTACCTAGCTACTAGCGCTCGTACAAGCATCAGACGAGTTAGTCAGATGCGGTACAGGTAGAGCGGCCGGCTGCTCAGCTACGGCCCCTCCTCCAGCCCATGGGAAGCGGCCAGACTTCCGACCCGTCCTGGCTTGGCCTGGCCTGGCCAGCCGGTCCGCAGATATTCAGAAACAAAAGGGCCGAGGCCATGCTGCGATCCTGCGCCCTTCTACGCTATGGCCGTGCCTTCAAAGGTTTTCTAACACTTCGTACCCTGATTTCTCTTGCTCAGCCGTCTGCTTGCACTGAGGTCGCCTCTTGATCGTTCACTTTGCACTTACAGGCCTTCTTGGGAATCCTCCACCGGGCCGCGCTATGGATCCCCGGCAGCTCGCAATGGCCCTGCCAACAAAGCAAAAAGGTATTAGGCACGAAGCATCAGCCCGGTCGCGACAGCAGCTGCAAACAAACTGTCCTGATTCGGTCTGGTCTGGTTCGTTCTGATCTGGTCCGCTCCCGTCCGTCGTCCTGCCTCTCTAGCCGCTTTACATGATAATGAGTCGTCCCCATGCAACAATGAGATCTGGTCGCCCGACGCCGCCTACGTCACGCCCGCGCCGCAGATAGCCAGCCGCCTAGGGCCAACAGGGTCAAAAGGGCGTTCTTCAGATGCCGAGTAGAGCGAACCCCTAGACCCCAAATCGCACATCTCAAAATCTCACATGGCAGCACGCCCTAGGGTCCGATTGGTCCCTTTTCTTTCACCCGCTACCCTAGCCTGGGAGGGGGAAGGCTACAAGTGTCAGTAGCAAGTGGGATCTGACTGCCTGGAGCAATGCGTGGGGAAGCCTTTTCAAGGCTGTCAGAACGGGAGGCGCTTACTGGCCTTCCTTACGGGCGCGATGGTCCCTTGACCGGATCATCTGGTCGTGTTACACATCGGAGACTATTGAGGGCGAGTGCTACTCTACCATTACTGCTACAGCACACGGACGGGACTGGGCCTGCGCCTGGGGTAGACGCGAACCTCAGCTCTCCAGCTCTGACCGTCACCGTCGTTAAACAGACCAGCTCAGTGGCCGCTGCTGCCGGGGCGTGTGTTTAGGCGTCTCTCTGCCTAGTTGTGTCCAGACCACAAGGGGTCAGCCCTGATTGATCGTCTAACAGACACACACACACACTCACACACACACCTTCACCTTCACACTCGAGCCCCCCTCACGAGTACTAGTAGGTAGCCACCACAACGTACTCCGCACATCCGTTTTTCTCGATTTTCACACGGTTGCGTGGCTGTTCTCAACAGGTCCATCTCTGATCCTGGCTCAGGCGCTATGAGCCACGGCCCGTTCCCACCAGGCGATGCCTACCGTGCTGTCGGGATCGGAGAGTGTGCCAGACCTAAAACAGTTCCCGCGCTATCACGACTCATGCTCAGCATTACGGTTGCTACAAGCTGCCCACGCTCTGGATACCTCCCGTTTATGTCGGTCCAGCTCGGTATCCGTGAGATCACATACACTCCAGACTGAAACGGCCGAACCCGCCGTCGACGCAGCTACCAACTGGTGGCTGCTAAGAAGGTTGCTCCAATGCCTCAGAAACTCGTTCTGTCGTTGCTTCCCACCCCCATGTCGTGGGACACCAGCAGGTCTAGCGGCTTACACCCACCGCAAATTCGCGTAAACGTCAAAAAGCGAAGGGGACTACTCTTGCACGCCATGGCGGCAGCTCTGCCTCGTCTTACTCCCCCAAAAAAAGAAAAAGAACAAGAGAAGTATGAAAGGAAGGAGGCAAAAGAGCGAGTCCTGAGCGGGGATCTCACCCAAGCCCCCTCACGGGAAGTCCCTCTATGCAGCTATGAGCCAATGCAACAAGCTAGGGCTGCATCCTGTTGTCAGTCCCCTTTATTCCTGGGAGTTAGGCGATGCGCGCCCGTCATCTCATGCAAGACAGCCAAGTTGGTCGTTTCCTCCGACGTCCATGGACCCATCGACTGCCTGTGCATGTCTGCATAGACGTCACAGTATCTGAACGGAGCGCACAAGGGGATGAGCGCAGCTGATGACGGTTATCAAACCGCGAGGCTCCAAAAGTGCTCGATATCGCATCCGCCACAGGGCTTGGCTCTGCATCTTGTTCCTCTGACTCACCCCATTCGTCGTACCTCCCAAGGATGGCCGTGGAAGGGAGTTCGTGGCTGTACTTTGGCTACATGGGCAGCACGGCGGCGATGGAGCTAGCAGTTGTACAAGTATGTGATGTATGATGGGCGACGGGCAACGGGCTACGGGGTGATGAGTGATGGACGGGGTGCGGCTGCATCAGGGTACTCCTACCCCAACCGCAGCTGGACAGGGATGTACGAGACCAATCAATCCCACGGCGAATCTCATCGGGCAGGGAGTTCCCCATAAGGATCATGCGCCTGAGTTCCCGGCTTGTTGAGGGAGGAGGCCACCAGGCCAGGGACTCCGTTTATAGGCATCCTGTACGGCTCAGCATGTCTTGGCGACGCATGATGAGGTCGATCATCACCAGACTCATTGCGCAAAACGGTCGCAGCGCCCCTCTCCTTCATGCAAGACGAGCAAGTACTAGGACCCGTCGCGAACAGGGCATCGTCTCCAGACATCTACCTACCCACCCACCGGCGAGTGAGTGGTTGAATGGCCTGTTTAGCGAGGCGCTGAAGCTGCGAACAGCTGCATGAGAGCTCCGGAGTAAGCTACGTGCGAAGCGCATTATTGGGTGACATGGAATGGAGATCGTTCCCGGTGCCGTCAAATCCGCAACAAAGACACACACACACACCACACACATGTGTACATCCACGTATGGGGTGCATAGTATACGGATGGGATACGCCGGGCTGCTCCTCTGCGCGCTTACAGCGAACCACTTGCTACGGGTACAACCGCCGACTACATACTCTTTGTTCCAAGGAACTACGGGCTGACCCTGATCATGTGTGTGCAAGTTGTTGACTCCAGGGCAAACTTGTTACCTAGGCTATATGCTCACAGAGCGCCCTGTTTGTTTTCGGGGTCTCTAACAGGAATTTCAGGCCGGGACAACTGGAGCACAGGAGCGCCAGCTCGTACGTCTGTGAGCCGCAGCACTGGTGAGGAGGCGCATTCTGCATGAATAGCAAACAAAGAGGCGGAAATTGGGACGAGGCGGGCGCCGCACCTGGTACGTTCGTATCGCAACGCTTGCCAGAGGCCAGTCTTACTCTGCCAGAAGCTGAACTCGCTTACCAGGCATTATCAAGGCAAATTTGTCTCAATGCAGTCGGCCAAGGTAAGGATTACTCTTCGAACGGCAAGACTTCACAGATTAGGAGTAAATACCTCTCTCCGTACCTGTGCGTCGAAGCGGTCACTTGTCGATTTTCCACGCAAAATGACACATCAGGCTCGCGAGGCTCGTCTCACTTTTGACAATGCTACTTCGTACCAAAGGCGTAATGATACGTGCCAGAAACAGGATGACTCGGCTGACAGAAGTTGCATGCATCGCAGGTGGCCACCTGTCTATCCCTCAGCATCTTCGGTTGAGGACACATTATATGCCAGCGGCTTGTCCTTACGGAGTGACGAGTGAGGCCCTCTGTGGTGCAGAGCAGACATCCGTCTTTTCAATACTCGGACGGAGGGACATATGAACGAGAACCTACCATGAACAGAGGCCCCGCAGCCAGGAGCCCGCACAAGATACCATACAAGGACTGGAACAAGGACGATTACAGGGCATACGTGTAGCATGCATGGGGCTGCTGATGTCCATGTCAGTCTATCCGCAGGCGTCGTGAACGCCGTCTCCGCCGAATTGATCGCATACCTGATTGTACGACCTGAACGTCCGTACCAAGTACGTTGAACGTCAGGCTCTGCTTGGAATGCACGCTTATCACATCGTGGCTATCGCCGTGCGGCTGGACCAATTCGGAGATCAACGGCGCTCCAATTGGGCATGGCTGTCAATGGGGGTCGCTCTCTCTGTGCGTATCAGCAACCCGTCCGATTCTGGATATTCAACTCGGTGATTGAAACAGTGCGGAGAGAGAGATGGGATGACTCCATTTAATCCCGGCTACGGTTCGCCCGGTTGCTTGTTTGCAAAAAGAACAAGCGAGTTATCATCAGTGTTGGTTCTCAGCCGATGCAGATTCTTCAGTAACCGCTACCTGGTACAGATGCACCATGTACTCCTACCGCTTGAAGCGTGTTTCCGCCTTCGAGGGGTTGAAGGGGGACAGGGAAAATCAACCAGCCTTGTGACCGCTTATGATCACGAGGCGACGAGGTCCAAAGCGCAGAGGTGCAAGGGCATGGTTCGTATCAGTCTAGGTATTGCGCGGCTTCCCCCCCTGCCCCCGGTTGACAAGGGCCTCACCTCTACGCCCGCGTCTAGTCATAGATTGCATTGGCGGTCGATCTTGAACGGAATGTTGCTGAAAATGGCGTCTGCGAGGGGGGGCTTGTAGACCGTGCCGCATTGGCATCCGCTTTCGCAATTGTCACAAACGACGGGTTGATACGGCGTACGCCAGCAAATCCTTCGCGATTTCTGGGCAGCATGCAAGTACATACATGTACAGCCACGAGCAGGGGTCGTTTGCACAGCGGCACGATATGAGAGAGTCGCCCAAGTGGCTTGTCCTGTCCTTGTTGCCTGGCAAGCTGGCCGAGCCGACTGTGGACCTGAAATCCTCAGCAGCAGAAGCACGATCCTGTACGAAGCATCCGGGTTCACAATCCAACAGACGGGCGAAGTAGGTATGTATACCGTTGCCAGTATCCTGCTGCTAATTATACTTACTTACGGTGTGTCGTTGGCAGCGTCCGAGCTGGACACTCCCTTTTGCGATGGTATCATTCTAGTCCTCCTTCTCCGTACATTTACACGCAGGTGGTACTGCCCGTGCGTGGCCGTGCATTTGCCTGCCCGCCCATGACACCAGACTCGCATTGCAGATCGCACCAGCAGCTGCGATGGACGATGGAACTCCAACCGGTCTGCGGCAGTCAACGCAACGGACGCCCGAGGGGCGCACATGTACCTTTCGAAATAGTACGACTTCATTTGCCCAACCCTCGATGCGACGGCAACGTGCGTTGTGCTTGTCTGTGCAATTTCTTTCCAGCCCGCGGAACGGCTTCCGGAGCGGTTTGACCTGAGCGCTGCCGCCAGCCGGCCACCTCGAACAAGCGTGTTAGCCGAAAGTCGATCGACCGTAAGGCTGACCCCTAGAGGGATCAGAACACCTTTCACCAGGAGCTTCATGTCTTCCTTGGACTTTGCAACTTCGAACCATAGTAGCATCTCATGTTGTTTCCACATACGAGCCTCTGCATGAATCCCCAACGAGCCATTGACGCACGGCGTCGAATGATATCTCCTGTCCAGATCACCCGGCATGATGCAGAGAGCAATCACACAAGGTTCGTGCCCAACACCATACCGGCTGCGCTACTCCCGTACAGAGGACCGTTGTCTTGGCTCGGGTCTCCTTGCAGTTGGCGAACAAGTCAACCAATATCGCTTCGCTACAGCTGCCACCGATACCGATGCAACTGCGTCCTTTGGTAGCACGAGAAGGGCCATGTGACGCGCAGAGGCATGGAGGCCCTCTTTGGGTGTACATGCTTTCCATACACACATGCCCTCTCAGGCATCCACACAAGCACAATCCATACATGCCCGGGACGATGACACCGCGATGCATCCGGCAACACACCTACTACAGTGCCAGCCTCGGCGATCAACTCCAAGCCACCGCTCGGGAAGCCAGTCTGTTATTAGTTGGTCGTCTTGCAGCCGTATCGGCCGACGCCTAGCGCCAATAAAGGCAATTCTTGACCCAGCCTCTCATTTGCCCGGAGCCCAGCGGCTTCGTTCCCCGGAGTGGGCTGGCCCGGCTAGAGCGCTTCGATTCTTGCTACTAGTAGCAGCGATTTCAGCCCGAATGGAAACCGGAGTTGCGCCCCAGTAACTAGATCCAGTTCCAGTCAAGGGAACCCACTGTCGAATGTTTCGAGAACAAACGCTGGAAGAGAGGTCAAACAAGACGGACCCACGTGCCCTAGACGGGGGGGTGTGAGGCAAACGGGCTGGAAAAGGAGCTTGAAGCTGCAGGTCGTACCTCATGCCGTGAAGCACAGCATGACAAGTGTTACTTGTAGCTTGAGGTATCACCTTGCCTGCCATTCACCTCGAGCGCTGAATCCATGCCGTTTGACAATGCCAGACCAAACGGAATTCACGGAGTACGGATCATAAACGGCAAAACGGGCTCTGCATGATTGCAACCGAGCACAGGCACCGTCTCAGCCGCACCACATCGATTGATCTTATCCGACTTAACCGCCTGGCAGCCTGACAGCCTGGCAGGTATTGGAAAGCCTCGTCCCCCCCATTTCGCAGCTGGGTCCCCCGCCCCAAGGCAATACTAGTACTTTGGGCAATTTCGCAGTCAAGTGCGGAGTAGGTAGGTGCATGGACTCACCAGTTTGGTTATGCTCCTTTACTTGGACTGTCGTAGTCAAAGAAGAGAAGAAACTTGCTGCTTTCCTCTTCCGAAACCCCCCTTGACTGGCTGTATGCTAGGCATTGTTCAGTGTCCCTTGGAACAGATGCCGGGATGGCGGTAATCAATCTGGGACGCGAAAGAGCGCACTGCATGGGGTCTTGTGTACGAGGACACAACCGCTTCGACGGAACAGCACATCGAGCGTCGTGCTACAAGCAATCATAGGCTGTCAGAGCCTTGAAATCGGTACCCAGACGGTGGCGTGGCAAATAAGGCGGCGGGCAAGTGCTCGTACTGGAGAAAAGCTCTGGCAACAGGCCTAGCCCTGAGGAGGGGCCCGCGTCCCGGCTTGCTGGGCAAGCGATTCTGAAACAACCGGATTTCAAGGTGACATGCTGGGCCAAAGATCAGGAATCCGGTCCGCCGGGTCGATAGATTCGTCCTGGGCTGTCCCCCCCCCCCCCTTTCTTACTCCTTTACCCCTGGGCCTGCCCAATCAGAGGCTCGCAAGCTCAAAGCCACCGAGCTTTTGCCCTCTTCCGCGAGAGGGGGCGCCATGCGGCGCTACGGCCGAGTGATGGCATATGTATTATTGTGAGGAGCGCTTTAAGATTTCTGCCGCCCACAGAATGGCAGCAGGGCGTTGCGATGGCGCTCGCCATTGCGCAGCGCCAGCGGAGACGGCTTGGCCCAACCGGACGTGCGGTCTGTGGCCGGCAGGACGGGAGGGCTCCCCGGACTGCGATACCCTGGCCGTCGGTGATATGCGTTGAGCCATTGGGCAGCGGTCCCTGGCGCTAGCTTTGGCCATGACGACACTGTCTGAGGCCAAACACGAAGAAAATCTGGCGGCGGGCGGGCCAAGGGCCAGGGCCCAGGGCCGACAGATGGGATCTGCTCCATCAGTCGATGAGGAGGATCACGAGGGAGGGGCGGGCGAGACAAGGCAGGTGACTTGGCGGTGAGCTTCCGGATCCCCGAAAAGGAAGAAGAGAAGGAAGAAATTTTTTTCCAAGAGAAAAAAAGAAAGGAAGAAAAAAGCAAGAGAAAGGCCAACGAATAAAATCACGATAAGTGCAAGGCTTGGAGGGGCAGTGGGTTCCAAAAGACGCATACATACATAGGCTCACAGCTGCCCAATGCTGGCGGCCATAGCCAGCTTGGACCCTGAGTGGTGCAGTGCGTCTCGGGTGACACAAGGCCGCGCTGCTGTCGTGATGATGAGACTCGGCTGAGCCTTCACAACACTGCTGACAAATTCTGCCGTCGCCGTCAGCCATAGCCGGGGTTTCGAACAGGCACGAAGTTGATACCGTGGCCCACGCGTGACAATTACCTCTGCGACCCCTTGCATGCCGCCTCACGAAGGGATGACAAGGGAAGAAGTAGGACAGCACGAGGCAAGAAGAAGGAAATGTCTGTCGTTGCTGTTGCCTGAAAGTGTTGCCTGGAAGAATTTTTCTCCTCATCTGATTGGAATTTCTCCTTCTCCTTTTCTTGCACCGTGATTTTTTGTGCCTGTGGGTTTCATTTCGCTCTCCTCTAGCCGTTTCCTGCGTGGCAGATAGGGTTGAGCTTCTGGCTTGCTTGCTTCCCCAGCTGCTGCATGACATGCATGCGGCCACATGAGAAGAGAGAGAAAAGAAAAAAAGAGTATCGGTAGGGCAGAAGTACCTAGGCCCCCCATGAGTGGCCCAGCACCCGTCTAGTACTGTCGGTCGACACTCTTCCGCCCAACGTTGCCCCGTATCTCAGGTCTCGTCTCCAGCCAGGCAAAAGGGGGTACGTTTTTGCGGCCCCCCCTTACGGAGTGCTTCCCATGAGGCCCAAGCTCTGCTAATACTAGTAGTAGTAGTACTACTACTAATATTGTTAACCAGCAGAGGATCCTTCGCGGAGGAGACAGCTGTGACGTTCGCAAATGACCGCCCAAGACTTTCTGTGCTCGCGCTAGTGATTCGAAACCTCGGGCGCCTGTAAAAGGAAATGAGATGGAACAAAGGAAGAAGGGGCAAAGAACACGCCAATCCTGACGAGGATCGGCTCTCCTCCGGCTGCTAACCAGCGATTCGTGCGTACCGTTCCGATCGCCACGTACTTGCATGAGTACAAGTCTGATGCTCGAATCATGCATCCCATAGGAGGATACCCGCGGACGGCTCTCTCGTAACCTCTTGCTCGGTGAGAGCCTAGAGATAGACACAACGGCCCCAAAGGTGTGGCAGTAACAAGAGGCATGTCACATGCGAGCCCACGACCACCAGCAGAAACTGTAGGCTTGCCTGTAATATGCCATCCCGAGTAGCTGGTCAGATCAGCGGCAGACCTTTCCCGCGACTGTGGTTGTCTATCCGGACATATCGCCCTCGCTCTCTTGCCTCACCGCCAGCGAATCGCTCCGTTTGGCGGACGAAGTTGCCGCGCACAAAGACCGCGAATGACGAAGCACACCGGCGGCGAATACATTGTACTGCACGCAAACAACACCAAGTCGACAGTCAAGTACATAGGCTTCCGGACCGCATGCCCGGGTCAGTAATCTTGGGGGCTAGCCAAAAAGCAAACACGGTTGACAACAAGTGGCGCCAGGAGCTTGGAAGGGGAAACACAGGTACTGAGGAGGTACATGGGGAGCTTGCTGGTCCGACATTCTGGGCCCCCAATGTCAGAGGTGCCGGAAGAGGTACCGACTCCACAGCCAAAGCCCAAGCTCTGATGCCAGGGGGTCCCGGCCTTCCAACCAGATGGACGCTTCACACCTTCCGTTTGGCACGGACACCCCCTCGGGCTGCTGCTAGACCCTCGTTCCTTGCCGTGGCGTCCATTGTCCAGAAGCTCGAGGCTCGTTGACCGGATTCGTGGGTGGGTTAGCACAGGTCCCGGCATTGCTTGTCGCATGGCGGCCCTTCGCCGATTGGGACGGGCTCGTGCTTTGTACGAAGCCAAAGCGGCTCGGCCGTTTCGTTGGAAGCATATCTCCGCCGTTTCCCTTCACTCAGGTTTCAAGCTGAGTACGAAGTATGAGCTCTGAGACTTGTATGCACCTTCAAGAGTCACCGGCAGCCGGTCCCCGGACTAGGGGCCAAAGTGCTTGGCATAAAGTAGGTAGGCGAAATGTTGACAGCCTTGTGCCCGTCTCTTCTGCACTCTGGCATATAAAGCGATTGTCGTCCCTGCTTCCAGTTACCTCATGATACCTGCTCGTACGGATAGTCGCATCGTGATTGGACTCGGGCCCGGGTCCGATGCCCAGGCTGCTTCGAGGTCGAGTCGCGTCTGTGCCACTCACGACAACAGACGTCTTCATACAGCGTGAGGCGTGGCTGGAAGCCCGCGAGAAGAAGCTTTCCCCTATTCCGTCCGCATGAACTTCCAGACGCTTCTCTGTTGACCGGCCAGAGCGAGCGCAGCGCTAAGGACTCTCTGATGGAGACCTCGCCCCCCTCGTATGCCACCTATATGAGAGAGAGGAGTAAAGGCTGTTCATACGGCAAAGGCAGTGTCAAGTAGGTAATGGTAATAGTGCTGGTACATGAATGGATGGTATCACCGCGCGCTGTACGGAGCAGTTGAGGAACAGGATGCGAACAGTACAGCATTGTCCGTAGGCAGACAGGTCTTGGCGGTCGTGGAAGAAAGGTGTGGGGACGATGGCCTCCTCTTCTGAGACTTGGGGCAGAGCCGTAGTTGGACAATCCAAACCCTCTCCGATATTTCCTTACCCGCCCTGTCTCGACACCAAGGTGAACTTTTCCATTTTTTTTTCTGGGCATCCCCACGCATTTGGAGTCTTCTCACCACGTGGCCTGCCCGTTTTGCGTAATGGCTGGCATATCGGAATATTGGTCATCGCTGATCTTGAATCTTCCCTCCGACTTCGTCTCACCTCCTCCTTCGCTTCTTCACCGTTGTTTGACGCCCAAGCACTGGGTTGCTATCCGGAACGGAAGGCGTCGCATGCCCTGAAAGCAAGTGCCCGCAGAAGTGGCTTCGAAGCCAGCCGAATTCCAGTTACACAAGCCGCCCCTGGCTTGGTGGGCTGGACTTTATGGCACCACTCTTACGAGTATACATGAGCCGGGCCCGGACCTGCGCCTCTATAATATTGCAGAGCTGTTGAAACCATTCGAGGTGAAAAGCAAGACAAGGTTGGGCGCGGGCTCGGGCACGAAACAAAGGACACCAGGCGGACTGACGCAGCCTGTCGCAGTCTCAGCCTTTCGTTGGCCAGTCTCGTCGATTCCAACAGAGGCTTGCTGCGCGCATGGCCAGAGCAACAACCTGGTAATTTCCACAATGACATCAACTCCCCAGTCAATTTTTTTCAAGCGGCATGACCGAACCGCCTTCTCCCTCGCGATGATGTCGTGGAACCATTGCTCCTGGATAGGTTTCCTTCGCGTGCTACTGGCTGCACTGCGACATGGCAACGCGCCATTGTAGAGCGATCCGCGTATGATGGCCTCTTTCCGCCGACTTCCACCCTTTCTCTCCGCTTTTCCCGACTTCCTCTCTTCTTCCTCATCTTCTCTCTCAAACAGTTCGGTGTCGGAGGGGCTCTGAACCGTTGTCTGCATCCCGCCTCCCGCTGGCTAGATGCGCAGTACCGTCAGCTGACCTCAGTCACTTCACAAAGTGGTCAAGTACTTGTCAATGGACATGGAGCCTGCGGTCTGGGACGGGTGACACCTCCAATGTGATTGATAAGTGCGCGGGATATAGTGAGGGAATATTGAGGCCGTCCTGCCGCCGTCGGTAGGCCGTCTTGGCATTGCTCCGTTTGATGCCACGATGCCGCAGCAGCAATGCTAGATCATGACCTCGGTGTGTTTGACGACCTGGGTATGGGGCAGAATTGCCGGGTGTATGATCTCTCTTGTACGGGGACGGAGCATGTAGCGATACTAGCGGTATGTACTTCGCACACACGCAGTCATTCTGAGGAGCGCCCATGCCTGTACCGGCAGAACACGACGCAAATAGGCCCACAGCTATTGAGCCAGGGTAGTTGCCGTGAGAATGAAGAAGAAAAGAATGCTGACACTTCGTGACAAGCAGCTTGCTGCTTCTGCATACACACATATGCACCGTGGCATCATGTGCTCCGTCTGCGACCGACCACGCCAAGTTGCTGCGGCCCATCGACCACTCAAAGCGGGCTTCCACTTGGTGATACGTGCGAAATGCTTCCCCGATGACCAGGAGGCGCTGTGCGGGTATTGGGGAGGAAGTGCTGTGCAATGGCTTGTAGTCCGCATTGCTGGTTAGGGTAATAAGGCAGCTGGGCCTGGTCGAAAGAGTGCTTTCTCTTTCAAGCGCCGCGGCAACCCGCCGTAGAGCAAACGGATCGTAGCACGCACACGCTTCTCAGTGGTCTTTTGCTGGCGGGGGCAGAATCCTCCGTGCCAGTTGAGGCGCAGTGCCATCCGGATCTCGTCCACCACTGCCTGAGTTTGCCGGCTCTGGGTCCCTGCTTCCATTTGAGAATAGTCTACCGTTTGCTTTCCTTTCTATCCCCTCGAGTCTTCGTTGACGAGGCACGTCTGTGACAAGACATGCAGCTTCACCGGCCCCGCACTTGTGGATGAACCTTGACCAAGCTGCGATTCTGCGTTGTCGTACATCGTGCCACTACGTTGTAGACTAGATGTTGGAAGAATTGGAGTACACCATTGCTAGGCCTGTCTGTAGCTGTGAATCAGTACTACCCTACTGTTAGCAAATTCACCCAGGAAGTATATATGTCACACGCCAGATGCGTCCACCTACCTGAGTAGTACTTTGTATGCCCATGTATGGCCGACACGAACATCCATGGGCATCGACTTACATGCAGCCTGCCGCAGCACACCGGTCGCCTGTCGCTTTGAAGGTCAATCGAGAAAATTGCCGATATTCCAGAGCACCACAGCAGTAGTGTTGAGGGCAGTGAGATCCCCCGGCAGTCACCATCAGTGCCGTAAGTTGGGCAAACATCTGGCTCGCAAGGCGTCCAGAAGCCAAGCCAACGCGTAAGTAGCTGCCTCGCACACCGCGCTCTATCTGCCATTCGCGTGGTCGAGTGTCACAACCGCAAGACAAGCTAGACAGGCTAGCACATGGTAGGTACCTTGGGATTTCACGGCGGTTGACGATAGATCTTGCGGTGACAGGGATGCGCCAAGCCTGCTGGTTCTTTGCCTTTTGCCTGTACTGGCCTGCCGGCTGGCGAGAAAGATTCGTCCATTCGAAGAGATTAAGACGGAGAGTGGCGATGGCCAACTGGCAGCCATGCGTCCGTTTCTGCAGTAAATGACAGCCAACCCTTCTTTCAGAGGTTGCTTGCTGGGACGTATAGTAAAGATGGCGAGCCCAGTGCCCGCTCCGTGCCGTGCCACCGTTAGCTCGCAGGTTCATGGTGCGCACGCACACAAAGGACGTGTCTTCTCCAAACTTACATGCGACATGCAGGCAGCATGGCCATCAGATGCTGGCACCATTTTCGTAGATGAGGCAGGCGAAAGCGGCGCTCCTGTGGCAGCCTGCATAATAATGCTGGTACTGCGCGGGAAACATCTCCCATGCCTCCCTCCCTTCTTCTACATCTGGTTGTCTGAATTGTAAATGACTGCTGCGTGCAGGGAACAGCGAAGGCGGTCGGTCGCTCCACCTGTTTGCAAGCGGACGTCTTGAGCAATACAACTTAAAAGACCCAGTAGGTACAGGCATGTATCCGCACAGGCACACGCGAGCACATGCTACGCCCACTCCCGGCCAGAGGGCTCAGGTGCCGTGGTTGAAGAGATGTGCGTACATGGTCCGTATCGGAGCGTACCATCCAGTAGTTGGAGCCATGAGAGTGTCTGTCCTGGGACTTCCCGAACTCGAATCGCTCTCGGGGCGATTAGAAATTGGTCCCCGAAGGTGACCCCAGGTTTTGATGTGTGCCCAGGCTCGGCACAACAATATCTCGAGTGCTCCGTACCACTCCGTAAAAACATGCAATACCGAAGCGGTTACCAGCAGCAGGCCGTACATCTTTTGTTAAGTATTCGTGAGATTCATCACCAGAGCGCGATGGTCCTGTCAGACGGCGGCATTGCAGCTTCTGTGCTGACGTCTTGAAAGAGCTTGACGCTGCCTCTTGTCGAAGCAAGCGGCAACATGAAGCACCATGGGCAAACCTGGGTTCGAAGTCCGAGCACTCCATACGGAGTACAGTGCATATCGATTGGTGGTAGGGACGAGGAGACGAAGCGAAGGTGACGTTGTTCGTTGGGCGCAACGAACCATCACCTAGCACGAAGGGGGCCAACTGGGTGGCTTCAGTGCTGCTGCTATTCTTGTCAATCAGTTTGTGCTCGTACCTGAGGCAAACTGTGCTACTATCTCACCTTGCTTCTCCTGCCCTGTCGCTCCACTCATCCTCCCCCCCTTATTGCTCGTCTTTTCCACACCCTCTCCCAGATTGGGTGCTTCCAAGGTGCTAAAAGAGGCCAGCAACCGAAGCGAAGCCACCATCACCATCGCGACCGCAACCGCAACCGCAACTGCAACGGCAGCCGCAGACATGGCTGGCTCAACCTGGCGAGACCAGCCCAAGTCGTCGCTACACTCGGGCCTGGGCATGGGCTGCAGCAAGAGACAGGTAGACGAGACTCGTGTTTGAGACGCTGGCCGGATGATCGCCGTCGCGATGTCTTCAAGCTGCAGAGGCTCGGGATTCATGGTCAGGTCATGTTGCTTCTGTTTGGGGTTGCACAAGCCGTGCGCCGGAAAATACGGTGTACGGATACGGCGAACCAGCTTGCGGCAGTTGCGCGCACTGCACCTGCCCAGATGCCTCGACGCTGAAAGAAGCGTCGTGTCCTGTCGCCAACCGCTCCTGCCGGGGTTGAAAATCGTTGTGTGTATTACATGTATTTTATCTTTTTTTTTCCCTCGATTATACCTTGATATATTTTCCCCATTTTTGGGCTTTTGCTCCCCAATCTGATGCTGTCCCGGTCTACCTACCTAAGGTAAGGTTAGTACCTAGTCTTCTCACCACCTCATCGTTCATCATCACCCGCTGAGTTGTCCAGCCGTCCTGAGTTGTCATCTCTGCTTCTTCTTCTCTGTGATTCTTTTCCCGTTCCGTGTCGCTCCCTTGTTCTGCGGAGGATTCTTCCAGCCTGCCTCGAGAGAATCCTTTGGCACTTTTTCTCTTCCATTCCTGCATGCAGCAGCAGCTGCTTCCCTACTTGGATCACGCAGAAAGCACCTACCTCCCTCCTGCCTACCTACTTACATACCTTACATACCTTAGAGACTATATCATCGTCATCGTCGCCGCCATCATCATCCTTTCTGCTCCTCCTCTCCACCACCATCTGCCCCCTTGCTCGACTTCTTTTTCGGTTGGGTCCAAACGACATCCTGGCCCTGGCAAAATACTGTTGCCCTGTCACACTAGCAAGATCAAGCCGTACCCCCCTCGCGCACCCCCCTCACTCCAGCTATGCTCACCCCTACCAGGTTCTACCCAGCAGAGAGAGCAGAGCTTGCCAGGTAGGTACCTGGCGTGTACCTGATGGGCCTCGCTCTTTGCTGTGCTGACTCGGGAGCCAGCCTCAGGCTAGATGAGTGCCCTGACCGGCCGGAACGCTAAGGGCGTGTGGCCCATGTCCTCTCGCAGGGCCTTCGAGGACACCCCGAAAGCCCCACGGATGGATCCAATCGCCCTGGCGCTCGACTTCGCCGCATTAATTCCCTGTGCCAGGTGAAGGAGATCAACTTTGTTTTGGCCCGTTGCTTCTGCCCTCATGTCACCGCCCAACTCTGAGCTTGTGCCACCATGCCCGTCATGATTTCAGCTTATACCCCAGATGGCCGCCGCCGTCTTGTATCCTGGTACGTACTTCATAACTTCGTCTACCACTACATATATCATCACTCTCCCGCTCTCACCAGACGGCTTTTCCTCTCCTCTCCCCCAAGTCCTCTTACAAGACTGCATTTTCCACACAGCCCTATCCTCCTGTTTGATTTGTTTGGGGTTGCTTCATCTGTCCTTGTCCTACACTTGGAGGATACACATACATACCTACCCAGCTGCCTGACCATATCCCCCCCATCTATACTCCTCTACCGTCGTCGTCGTCGCCCACTACCCCCAGTCAAGAGACTGACGAGCGACAACCATCTGCTTTTTCCCGAGAGCAGCATTCAGCTTTTACTCCGCAACTCGAGGCCTTGAAAATCGTCATTGGCTCCCGGTCTGGGCCATCTCGACCTGCGTGTCGCTAGATACGAGCTTCGTAAACCTTGTTGCTCGGCTGTTAGCTTTCAAGCAGCTGATTCCGTTTGCCCCGGCTCAACCAACGCTCCCACCTTCCAACGCCTTCAAAGCTCAGGATCAGCCGATATGCGGAGGTCAACTACCGTCCCTCGCCCTGGGCGTCACGGCTCTGCTGCCCGACGCAAGGAGCCGCTGCCGCCCTTTCCTGTCCAGCAGATGTTCGTGCTAGGTAAGCATCCATCGCTTTGGCCTTGCTCTGGATGCACATGGTGGCTAATGTGGTGGCGATGTAGCATGCTGCAGATTGTGTGAACCCATTGCTTTCATGTCCATCTTCCCCTACATCTACTACATGATCGAGGACTTTAAGATTACCGAGGATCCGACCAAAATTTCCGTTTACGCTGGCATGGTTACTTCTGCATTCACTCTCGCCGAGTTTGCAACTGGTGTTATGTGGGGAAAGCTGAGTGACAAGATTGGACGAAAGCCCGTGCTTCTCAGCGGTCTCATCGGCACAGCCATCAGTGTTCTCATCTTTGGTTTCGCTCCTAGCTTGCCCGTCGCCCTCTTTGCCAGAGCAATGGGCGGCCTTCTCAATGGGTATGATCTCACCCTTCTCGCCACGCTTTGGTAGCCCTCGTCGCTAACTCAACAACCAGAAACATCGGTGTATTGCAAACAACCGTGGCTGAACTCGTGACGGTCAAGGAGCACCAGCGTATGCCTCTGCCTCTCTCTTCTCTCCCAGTGTGTCATTGACGAAATCGGGCCCATGCTAACGAGACTGCCCGATAGCTCGCGCATACACCATTATGCCTATGGTTTGGTGCATTGGGTGAGTGTCTTCAGCCATTGTGTGCAGACGCTGTATTCTGACCGTTCTGTCTAGCTCCATCATTGGCCCCATGATTGGCGGTGCTCTTGCTCGACCATGCATCAGCTATCCGGACTACTTCCCCCGCGGCTCCATTTGGGATCATTACCCCTATCTTCTGCCCAACCTGTTCAGCGCCGTGACTGTTCTCTTTGGCGTCGTTGTGGGCATTCTCTTCTTGGAGGAGACTCATCTTGGCAAGAAGGGAGAGAAGGATCGCGGCCGTGAAATCGGTGACCGAATTTCTGCACTGTTCAGCCGAGCCACATACAGCCGAGCTGATAAGCCGGAAAAGCAAAGCCTTCTCGGTGACTGCGAACAATCCGGTTACAACACCCTTCCCGACTCTTCCGAAACAGAAGCGACGAAGCTTCCCCGAGGCAGAGAGGGACTGCCAGACTACCGAAGCCGAGAGACGTCCCCTCGACTTGCGCCTCAGGGCAACACGGAGCACCGAGATGTGTCCAGCGCTGAGACTGCTGGGGCGCAGCCCGATCAACCCACTGTCATCTTCACCAAGCCGGTCTTGATGAACATCATTTCTTACGGCATCCTCGCATTGTGAGTCGCTTCCCGGGTGGCAGTGCTCATGGCATGCCCGCGTACTGACCAGCTTCTAGCCACACGATCACGTATGACCAACTGTTCCCGGTGTTCTTGAGTACCGCCCCTCCCAAGGAGCCCATTATGGAGCTTCCTTTCAAATTCGTCAACGGATTCGGTCTCAAGACCAAGGCCATTGGCGTCATCATCTCCATTCAGGGCTTCTATTCTCTGCTGTCCAACTACCTGATCGTGACGCCCATGACCCGCCGCCTGGGGCCCCTGCGCCTGTTTCGCCTTATTACCTTCTCCTACTTCGCCCTCTACTTCGTCACGCCGTATGTAGTGCTCCTCCCAGAAAGCCTGAGGATGCCGGCCATCTACCTTTTGGTCATCTGGAAGTGCACCTTTTCGACAATGGCATATCCCAGCAACGCAATCCTGTTGGCGAACTCAGCCCCGAGCAAGCAAGTTCTTGGCACGATCAATGGCGTCGCAGCGTCCACCGCCAGCTTGTGCAGAGCTCTCGGACCTACTCTTTCTGGATTCCTCTATGCCATGGGCTTGCAATCTGGTTATTCGGGCCTCGCTTGGTGGTTCAGCGGACTGATCACCATCGTGGGTGCCTATCTGAGCACTCAGATTACCGAAGGAACCCAGGCCCCAGTTTCGGGAGAAATGCTCGAAACTGACGAATCCCTTTTGAACGATTACGACGACGACGAGAGCGTTTGAAATGGCATACTGCCGACACTGCACTGATATCCATGGCGCCAATTTCATCAGCGGAACGGCTCACTACTTGGAGACGACAATTGCATTTTCATCCTTTTATTTTCATTTTATTTTGCTTGCTCATTTCGGGACTGGGCGCAACGCGCGGCTTGTAGCGATGACTTTAAGCGAGCTTTCTTACTTCGACGAAGCGAATGATTTCCGTCATGCACGACGGCACTTGAGAGACGACCGCTTCTCTCTCTTCCATCGTTCGCTTTACCTATCTGTTCTTTTAAGTTTTACTTGATTTCGAGATTTGAATATGCACGCTTGGGACAACACATTTGGATGTTTAGAAGGATACCGGAGCTATGGGATAAACAAGGGATGGAGCTATCTTCTTTTGGGGTTTTTTTCTTCGACATCATGGGGTTGTTCTTCAATTTTCTTTTCCCGCTCTCTTTTCCCTCCTCGCACCCCCCCTTTTTACTTTTTATTTTATTCGTCTTTACGCGGGAGGCAAGGCACAACCCTACGGTCCTGCAAGGTCGTGGATGGGAAGACTCGGACACAGGCCGGGGTGGGAAAGGGAGACTCAGGACATTGGATGGGGCTTATGGGTTATCACTGGTCTACTGCACAGGACACAGCAGGGCACCGGAACTGGACAATGGGCACTGGACATCAGGAAGCGGGATACTGGACAAAGGGTACAAGACATGGTTGCAGGCTCTGGAATTTGGGATTAGACACTTGAAGGCCGGTTGGCTTATTATGATTGGTTGGCGATGGCTTGGATCGGAACAGGGACATCACGGAGCAGGGTAAGACGGAACCCATGAATGTCATTGATGAAGGATGCTTTTTTTCCCCTTCTGCCTCCTCCAATGTGGCGGGTTTAGGAACCTATGGATACCTACTTAGTACTACTTCTAGTAGGCATAGGTACTTGATTGGTTTAGGTTTGCATCGGGCTTAGCCAGTGAGAAGTCGACGGATACAGAATCTTCGCGGTGGCAATATACAGGGACCTGATTTAGATTGCTCTGTGCTCTTTGCGGTGAAGGTGAGCTTTTCGGTGTCTGGTAGGCTGGCCGCGGGGGGTCATGCCAAGCTTGAGGGGAGTGCAAGTAGAAGTGGGGGAAGGAAGAGGAAGGAGAAGAAGAAGGAGAAGAAGAAAGAGAAGCGAAAGGGACGAGGTGAGGGTGGCATGCCTAGCTTCATGGGTTCTGCAGTAGTTTGAACGAGAAGGAAGAAGCCTGAATCCCCGGTGCCTGACTAAGAGGGGAGACGCGAGATGGCGTTTCCAGCAAGGGATTGGGGGGAAGCAAGGACACGGCACACTGGGACGGGCTGGAAGGGTTGCTGTGGCGAATTGGGATGAGTGCCAGCCAAAGGCATCAGATTGGGCTTGCCATTCGTTGCGAAGGGACGAGGAGAGGTAGAGGGAGGAAAGGGTGCATGTGGTGTCTGCAACATGGAGCCTGTTGGCATACAAAGGTTCAGGTTGTGTTCCATTGCTCGCGCGCGCTAATGTGGGGTGTGGGATAGCAGACTAAGGTAGGTATGACAGTAGAGTAGGCGATTTTTGTGATGCTGTTGAGTACTAGCTTGCTAGCATGGGCTCTGACAGCGGTGGTGTTCTTAGCGGTGGGCTGGTGGTTATGAGTTGCGATCTGTGGGTTTGGAGCAAGTACGTAAGGTACTCTAGGTAGGTAGGTATGGGGATACCTACCTACTCGCGAGGTAGACGGATTGACCTGTTACTTAGATGGCATTTGCGGATTGTGACAGCCAGCATCTATCCTCTACAGGTTTAGAGAAGAATGTGTGGCCTCGAAGGGACGCATTGGGCGGTGAGAGGGAAGAGAACAGAATAGAGACGTACCCAGGGGACAACGAGACAGAGACAGCCAAGGAGAGACAGGGTTAGCGGGACATAGACCTGGACATACGGGAGCCATGCGTATGTGGTGTTACCATCTTACCCCAGATCTGCTGCATGGTCGTGATTGGGTGGGCTCAAGTTTGCAGATGGACTTTGGTCGGCAGGAATACATACTAGGTTCGAGAGCAGGGTGGCAGCAGTACAGTACCCGTATGAGCCGGTGGGAGGATGAGACGACAGGCGTCGTTTTGGCGGTGGAACAAGGCGATATATGACCAAGCCCGTGGGTGTGTGCATGAACGTCTGCTGCGCTCAGTCGCATAGGAATAGACGACAAAAAGTCATGGCTGACTTTGCTGGCCATGACTGGGTGCTCTCCTGTGCAGATGGTTGACATATCTACTCCCCATGCTGGGTTGTCATTCGCTGATAGAGGGCGGGATGGGGAGGCATGACGGCATCAGACATTAGCAGAGCAAGGCCCGTGGAGAGTGAGCACCACGCCTATGTATTGCTCTCAACTTTGCTGTTGTTGCAGGGGACAGGTCAGGATCCACGCTATGCGTCTTGCCAGAACAGATGGAGAGTGGACAGCAAGCAGCATTAAGACACTGCCGGTAGGGTTGTGAAGCCAATGGAAGTTGCAGAGCGTACAATATGCGTTCTTGGAGAAGACGAGAGTGAAGTCTGTTAATACGTCTGGAATATAAATCTTGGTATGCCGAAACGATTTCCGCGATTGCCTGGGTATCAATGGTTCTAACTAGAAGGCATGAGCAGATTCGAACCTCGCACTCTTGGATAATGCTTCCCTACCTTACTATCTCCATGCGAGGACTGTAGAACCAAGTGGCTGCTACCTCCTTACCTACTCAGGTAGCTGGAGGTGCCCCTCTGCCCCTTCACCTTGTAGCGGAGGTCAAATACTAGTAGATGCTTCCCATACAAAGTTCCTCGTCTTGCTGTGGCTCTTATCAACTCGCTATTACCTTATACGAGCACATTAGCAGCCCGCTTCTTGGACCAAGGCAGCAAGGCGCGGGGCGCTAATCCATGTCAAGTGTCCGTAGCACATGGGGCCGCCGCCACGAGCATGGCCGCCGCGTTAGCAGGTACCAGCTACCGACGCGCTGGTCGCCGCCTTTCGCAGGTACCGCTTGATCCCAGGCCCCATTGTCAGCCCCGAGCAGCGAGGTCGCGCTGCTAAGATAGTGATAGTGATAAGGTATAGTGCTGGAGCCAGAGCCGAGCCTCGCTGCTCGTGGGGTCAAGGCTCCCGTCACTTCTATCGCGGCTGCCCACCAGTCAACTGCTCTACTTTGACCCTTCCATGTTCCCTCAACTTCACTTCTTTGCCAGACCACCACCAGCCTTGGACCTGTGAATAGCAACTGCAGCTCTTGCGCACAAGCCGCAGATACGCTTGGCCATCTTTGAATCGACTCGCCTCGACTCGACTCATACCGCATATCCTGCATTGCTGCAACATTGCAGCAGCACTGCGTCCCCCTACGCCGCTCTCCATCCTCTTGCGCGGTGCTACTGCTGCATCCCTACCTTATACCTGGCATCTGCATCGTCCTGCCAAACGACAACTTCCGTCTGGCCTCTGGCTGCCTCCAAGACAAACCTCCCTTGTCTTGGCTTCTGCTGCTACCTCCTGCCTGCTCACTGACTTGCATTGCCGGCATTGCGTCGTCGTGCAGCTCCCGCCGACTTTGACTGCATATCAATCGCAGCCGGGGAAGCACTCCGTCCCGTCTCCTCTGCGCATCGGCGCGCCTGATGACTCTGTTCCGCAACTGTCAGACCTCACGCTCAAAGCATTCGTTTCTGCGCTGCGGCCGAACTCGCCTTGTGCATGGTTGACACAACGCTTGCGACCGCCTTCTGCTCCGTATCTGCCGACGTGTCCTCGTCGGTCTACCTCGCGAGCTCCTCAGTCGTCGACGGCTCGTGCCTCTGCTTCCCGACCCCTCTTCCCCCCCAATTGCCGCTGGTTTCTGGCCGATATCAGGCCTCTGTGATTCTGGACGATGGGATAGCGGAACAAGGAAGCCGAGCACAGATTGGCGACTTGCCGGATATCTATCCCCGCACACATATATGTGCATATACATGAACAGAGACTCCAAGAGGAACGTATCAAACGGACTCGATCAAGGCGGAGAGCCACGGAAGAATAAGGGAAGCATTGCCAACATACTGAGTCAGTGTACGGGGGCTTCCTTCACGACGGAGAGCCACAGGGAAGCAGCAGGTGAGTTGGTTGACGGAATCGGATCAAGTCGCTGTGCTTTGCATGCATGGTGTCCCACCACTCCCCCGCTGGCTTGAATGAGATCTGACCTTGTAGGTGGCTGTCCGGTTTGTCCCAACCTAGACCGAGAATCGCCCCCCTTGTCCTTGTCATCATTACCGCCCGCCTGAGTCTGCGTGGCGTGTGCGTGCGTGCGTGCGTCTGCGTCAGAGACGGAGAAAACTGAGGGAGGGGTCACGACGGTGCAACAGAGACGGAGAGAAGAGAAAGGCAAGGGATCGGAGGGGACGGGCGATCGAGAAGAGGCTGGAGACGACAGGGGCCTGTGTGTACACGGTATCGGCATCTGCATCTCTGCATGCAGGCTGCCGTGGCCATCTCTCCTTTCTCAGAGGCTCCTCGGACTCTGCTCTTCTCTTCCCCCAGAGGATCTAACGCAGACACCCCTCCTGACCCCGACCTCGCAAAGCTCCTTCGTTGGGGGACTGGCCAGCCTAACACAAAAAAAAGAGATCCCGGCGCTGCCTGAACTCTCCCAAAACCATGCCCACGCATGGCCCGCCGTCCCCGATCCTCCAGAAAAGCGTCAAGCGTCAGCGGCAGGACTCGTACGACGGAACGTCATCGCGCAACGACTTCGCGAGCCCTGAGCGGCTGGCTGGCGATGCGAATTCAGGAGGAGGGGTCATCGCAGGCAACGGCAGCAGCAGCGGCCGCAGCGAGGCCGGTGCCTCGGCTGCGCACCCTAGCATCCCTGTCGCCTCTGGCAGCGACACTGGCAATGGCACTGGTCCTGGTCCCGACTCCGGTTCCGGCGCCGGCGCAATTGACGTTGCGACTACAAACACCACCGGCACAGCCAACACCGCCGATTCCGACGGCGTTGCGCCGGCTGGGAAGCCCGGGCAGAGCAGCAACTTTCGCAATGTCAGCGCGTGCAACCGCTGCCGTCTGCGTAAGAACAGATGCGATCAGAAGCTCCCTAGCTGCGCGAGCTGCAATAAGGTCGGCGTTTCTTGTGTCGGTTATGACCCCATAACGAAAAAAGAGATCCCTAGAAGGTAAGCAAATGCGGACGCACCAGAAGAAGAGAAACATACTGCCCATCTCTACTTCTCGCATTGCTGTCCCTCCGTCGATTCCGTAACGTCGCTGATTGCTGGCTCCTAGCTATGTCTTCTATCTCGAAACTCGTGTGGAGATGCTGGAGAAGCTCCTTGGATCAAACAACATCTCCTTCCCCCCGGCTGAGGACCTAGATGTTTGCTCCCGCCCCGGTGCCGACGGCAGCTTCCCGGCCGTACGCAACAGGGGCTACTCAGGGCAATCCGACGCTGCGGATTCTCGCATATCACGACCTCATAGCCATCGTAGCCAGGCGCCGGACAATGCGCTTGTCCTAGGAAAGAAGCAGGGCGACCAGAGCCCGGCCATGCACAACATTGTCAGCCCGGCCAAGCCGCGTTCGCTCGCCTCTGCGTCCGGTGTCTCCTTTGCTCGTGTGGTGTTCGCCGCGGTGCAGTATTCAGTGTCAGATCAAAACGGCGGGCCGGATAAGACCGTGGGTTCCAAACACTCGAATCCAACAGGAGGTGGCACGTCGATGCGCGACTCCTTCTTCGGTTTGCATACACGACCAACTATTCAGCCGGCCACATTCCCCAGCAGGGATGTGGCCATGCGCCTGGTCACGCTGTACTTTGAGCATGCAAACCCACAGATCCCCATCCTCCACCGCGGCGAGTTCATGCGCATGTTTGAGAAGGCGTATGCAAACGAAGGCCGGGGCCTCAGTGCGAGAGAGTTGTATATGCTGAACATGGTCTTCGCAATTGGCTGCGGCGTCATCGTGGGTGAGCCCGTCAAGGCTCAAGCCCCCGGAGGCTCACGATTAGCGTTTCAGCAGAGCAGAGGTCAGTGCCAGCCGGAAGAGTATCATGCGAGTGCAATCGTCCATCTCGAGGAATGCCTCAGCAGCAGCGGGGGCGGGCTCGAGGTACTACAGGCCGTGCTTCTGCTTGCCAACTTTGCACTCCTGCGGCCTGTTCCGCCAGGCCTTTGGTACATCACCGGCGTGGCGGTGCGTCTTGCGGTTGATCTTGGTCTCCATCACGAGGATGGGGCCGATATGGACGACTCTGGGCCGCAACACTCAAATGGCGGCGGCGCAGACCGAGGGAGGCGCCTCTGGATTCGTGACATGAGGCGTAGACTGTGGTGGTGCACCTATTCCTTTGACAGGCTGGTGAGCACCTGCGTTGGTCGGCCCTTTGGCATTAGCGACCAAGTTATCACAACCGAATTCCCCTCGCTCCTGGACGATGTCTACATCACCCCGAATGGCTTCACAGAACCGCCCGCCGGTCAGGATCAACCAAGCTACAAGCGTGTTGCCCACCACTACTTCAGGCTACGCATGCTGCAGTCAGAGATACTCCAGGTCCTGCAATATAACCAGGCACAAATCGCCAGGTCCACGGGGGCGCAGGCTGGCTCATCTGTACCAGAATGGTCTAGACAGCTGCCATCCCCTTATCTTGTCCATTTCGACTCGTACAGGTCATGGCGGGTAGATATCGAGCGAAGACTTCGTGAATGGAAGGACTGTGCGCCCTCAAAGCAAGAGACTGGTGTGGCCTTTTCGACCGAGTTTCTCGATCTCAACTACTGGCAGGCCATCGTTCTGTTGTACAAGCAGAGCCTGAGCATCCCTGCAATGTTCGAGGGGGAGTACAATCCCTCCAACGAGGTCAACAGTCCCACGGCGTTCACTGCTGAGCTGCGCGAAGACGAGGAGCGCATATACCTCAAGGTCGCTGAGGCGGGACAGAAGATCCTGCGCATATATAGACAGCTGCACCTAAGCAGCCTCGTAAGCTACACTTATCTGTCCACTCACCATCTGTTCACGGCCGGCATATCGTATCTTTACGCCATCTGGCACTCACCCGCTGTGAGAAGCCGCCTAGTAAGTGATTTCCCCGCGGCCTCTGTGAGGATATGCGTTGCTGATTGAACCAACGAGCAACAGACAATGGACGAAGTCGACTTTACAGTATTGGCAGCAAAGTCGGTATTCACCGACATGATCGATAAGTGCCCGCCGGCAGAGACATGCCGCGACGCTTTCGATCGAACAGCCAAGGCCACCATACAGATGGCCACATCGCAAGGGGGTTTCGGCTCGCCTGTACAGCAGATCCGCCGCCCCCAGACCGCAAGCGCGATGACCAATTGGGCTCCTACTCCCGTCGACATGGCCCCCAAGAAGCCAGCACCTCGGCATCCTCACAGCGGCCACCACCACCGCCACCCATCTGAACAGCAGCAGCAGCAGCAGCAGTTCCAGTTTGACTTGGCAATGGGCGATAGCCTCTCATCCCCCAGCCTCTCGACCGCAGGCGATAGAGCCACCCCCCCAGCTACGATGGCTCATCCTCACCCTCACAGCCACGGACAGCCAAGCCCCATGCGGCGGACGGGCAGCTATGACGACGGCAGCTCTACCGTGGACCAGTCTATGATTACCTCCCCGCCTCTTCCGCGAAGCCAGACCACACCTGGCAGCACCAGCGGCGGAAACCCCTTCTTGGGTCAGCGGAACCAGCAGTTTGGCATGCAGGGGCACATGGAGTACCCGGATGCGCAGACGATGGAGCTGCTGCAGACGTTTGGGACCGGATCCCACACGGGCTTTGGGGGTATGGATCAGAGCCACGTGGAATCTGGGCTCGGCATGAGCTGGGAGAGCATGCAGAATGATTATGCGGAAGCGCAGCCCATGAACCCCTTTGATACGTTTTTCTTTGGCGGGCCTCAGGGAGGCAACGCCGGATTCGGTGCGCCTCATGGCGCGGGCGGGCACTCGGGGGACAATGACATGTGAGAAAGATGAGATTGACAATGGTGAGAAGGAAGAGGAGGATAGCGAAGGATGATTGGATGGGATATGGGAGGCTTGCAAGAGAAGCCTGTAAGCTTCTCTTGCTTCTTTTTCTTTCTTTCTCACATTTGAAGGCGTACATACCCATTGTTTCTTGCCGTTTCTCCTGGTCTGACTGGTACCTTGACCCGTCCTGCTTCGTTCCCGGCAGTTCTTGGCATACATGGAGGCTTCTTTTGCTTTTTGACGCTACAATGGGTGGCTACTTGACGGGCGGCGGCTGCGTTTGACAAAGATTATTGGGCATCACACTCCAGAGCGCCCAGATAGTGGGCACTTGGGATCTAGGACGGCTCTATATAGGGATATGTACTTGTACAAACCACAGTCAGGTATAACACATCTTTGTATTTGCATGCGTGCTCTGAAGCATGCAAGCATGCCGCAGATTATTCAACGAAACAGTCCTAAAAGCTGCGCTATCCATTATTCATTCTTCGTCGTCAGTGCGCCAAGTATAAGCATGAAGGGTCTAAACGCGAGAAGGAAGCAGAAAAAGAGAGATTCCAGCTAAGAAGAAAACGCCCGAGATGAATTCATTATACAGTGCGCATTTTGCTCGCTCGCTTTGTTTCTTTCCAAATTACCAGTAGGCAGATCCCACCCAGAGCTGAGCCTTGTTCTTGATCATCCAGGTCGACGAGATATTCAGGCCTTGCAACACAAGCGTGGGGCCCTCGCAATTGACACCAATGACAGAAGCAAGAGTCGGCGGCCCAGAAGGTGGTCCGGAAAATGTATCTCAAGCAAAGGGGGTGAGAAAAGGAACAAAAAGGGCAAGACATTAACCGAGAGCTTGATCCCTAGCAGCTCACCGACGGTATCTCCTGTCGTCGTACTCGCTGTAACTGGATCGCCGGCTGCTCGATCTCCTGCCCCGGCCCTCTCCGCCCCTTGACGGCCCGGGTCTCCGGCTGTGCCGCCTCGAAGACGGAGTGGTTTCCTCAATGACGACCACCTCGTTCTCCTCATCGTAGTCCGAGGGCAGAGGATCCTCCCTGGGTGCCGGCCCGCGCCCTCCCGAAGACGAGGAAATCGTCGTCAGCGGCGACCGCTCCCTCGTCTTGCGCATGGGCTCGACCACGACGGGCGACTTCCCCCTCCTCTCACTTCTGCGCTTGGACGTCCTCGTGGAGTGTTCCCGGCGCATCGAGAGCACCCTGGCGCCGCGTACCGTAGGGACCTTCTTCGTGGGCTTCTCGCTTTTGCGGAGGGAGCTCAGCATGCTGCGCGAGACGTAGGACTTGGACTCGGTCATGTCTGTGGTGCGCACGAGTGACGAGACGGGGCCGAAGCCCAGAATTGTGTAGATGACGAGCAGCAGCAAGATGAAGCCGATGACCGAGGCAATGACGATGCCGACGATGGCGCCCGGTGAGAGGGAGTTGTGGAGGTCGCCGTACGTCTCGGGGATGACGACAAAGGTGGTTGTCGCGGAATCTCGCTGTCGAACCACGGGAGAGGCAGCATCGCCGTGTATTGTTTTTGTCGAGAGCTGGGGAAATTTGGCGAGCCCGTCTATCAGCTGCCGCGGAAGAGGCGGTAGAGCCGGCATCCTTGTGGCTCGTTCTCCGTGTATATACGTGTTTTCCTTCTGTTTGCCTCCTAGGAGGACACCGAGCGTGAATAGCAGCCAATTGGTGCAGAGACAAAACCGGTCTCTGGTTGGTTGCGAGGGAAAGAGCAGTACAGGGGAGAGGCGAAGAACAAGGACTCAAAGGAAAAAAAGTAGTAGATGGGTCGGCAAGGTGATCCTGCTTCCTTTAGCTGTTCGACGGAGGGACTCTCTGGAGCGCAAACACGGGAAGCAGAGCCAAATCGGATACGGTGTAGATGCCGGAGATGGGTCAGGCGAATAGTCTGCGAGGACGAAGGAAGGCAATGCAATGCACGAGGGCCCTCAGTAGGATGACAACGGCGTGGGCAGCAGATGCATCGTGTCGCGTCCAGGGGGGGAGAAAGCCCAAGTCCTTTTGTCTGGTTGCCTCAAGAGGCTGCGTCTAGGTGGGACGGGGATTGAAGAGAGTGCGAGAGCACAGAGTAAAAGAGGAAAAGGGGAGCAGCTGTCCTAGCTGCCTCAACCTCTCGTCGTCTTTTTCTTCCTCAGCTGTGCTGTGGTGACTTGTTTGGTTTGTTGGTTCGTAATAAGAATTGGCCGGGCATATGCGATAAGCCAGGCATTGGCCCAGATTCAGGCACAATGTGGGCTGGATGGGCGGCAACGAACCGAGCCTAGAGAGAAAAAAAAATCACTTGGTGAGAGAGGAGAAGGAAAAACGATCCCCAGCCACCGGCCATGTTCGTACCTTATGGCGTTCCCAGCCACATCATTTTCGGTGGAACCTTGGGAACATGGAGCTGCGAATGGAGTCGGAGTTTGGAATGATCTGGATAGAGAATTGTGCTTGTGACGAGATGGGTACCTGAGGTCAAGAGCACGGTGAGGTAGTAGGTAGGCAGTATTGAGCGAGCCAAGAAAGCGATATCTTGAGTCCTACCACTATGCCTAACATAAGAGGTAGGGAGATGATCTGGAGTTGATGGGGTAAAGGGTTGAGAACATGAAGCTGCTCCTTCCCTTGGTCAAAGTTGATGACGAAGCGGATTCAACGTGGGAAGTTGCAAGTGTGGGCATCAGTACCGGTAGTTAAGTTGGTAAGGTATGGATAGGTACCTAGCACTTGCCGATTCCATTTCACCCCGCCCCCCACCGGAAGAGTTTCGTTTTCGTCCTCCCATCACAACCAATGGCAGATGAATCGACAAAGCCCAGTGCCTAGGAAAAGATGCCGAACGTCAGGCCAGAAGCTTCCGTTAACAATCTCACCTTGCAGCATGGGCAGAGTCTCGAACATCCGTTTCCCACGGGCGTCATACAGTAAATCACGCATCGCATCAACTCATCGAGCCTGTGCAGGGTAAGGTGGTTTGGGGCAGTCTTCATTTGTGTCTCCGAAAGTCTGACTCGATCTACACTCATATAATACATGGAGAGAACTAGGACTCAATGATTTTTATTTCCATTCATGTTCCAGCTGGCTCCCAAAATTCAGTCTCATCAGAGCGCTTTTCCGTCATAACAATGTATGTATGCAGTTTCATTATGCACCAAACAAGCCAGGCATGACCATGCCCGTTTCCTTCCACATCAGCGCCCAAGGAGAAGAAAGAAAATCCCGAAGAAAATGCAACGAAACGACGCCATGAAGATGACGAAAGATATCTGGGACTTGATAGACTTTTATCCCTCGCCACGCAACGCCAATTGCCGGTGTAAAAGAGCATGGCCGAACATTGCAGCAGGTTCAATTGCTCGCACTTGCCCGGCGAAGATATCCAACAGAGGAAAAGGAAAGACAGACAATCATATAGGCCGGCTGGCGCAACTACCCTCTTCATACCCGAGCGGTTGGCTTTTGTGGGATCGGTGGCAGGGCACATGTAGGTGGGGGTGCCGGAGGAGGCATCGCCATCATCGGCATGCTCTTCTTGCGGCCTATGGTATGCCCATAGTTACTGGAAGAAGACGAGGGCCGCGTAGGGGTGGGCGGCAGCGGCCCGGTCGGCGGCGGCGAAAGCTGGGGGGGCGTCTCAGCAATGGTATCGATGGGCCTCACGTCTCCCATCGTCGACCATTCGGAGTAGGCAGACGCGATGCTTGTCCGCTTGGCCTTGTTACTCCAAGAGAAGCCCAAAGAAAAGCTTCGCAAGGTTTCGCCGTCAATCTCTCTCGAGTTTCGGTTCCTCTTGAGCTTGTCTGCCCAAGAGGCTGCGAGAGGAGCTGGCATAGTAGCGTACGACCGCTCAGACGTTGGTGACGCTAGCGGGCTATCAGCTTCAAAGACAGATGAACTTGTCACGTCTTGCTGCCTTTGAAGACTGGCAAAGTTGGTGAGTCGTTGGGTGTGGCGTTCCTGTGCGCTATCAGCTCGAAGCTTAGGAAGAGCGCCAGGGCCTGGGCTGGCATCTCGAGCCTCCCTCTTGGGCATCAGGCTCAGACGCCGCGCACCCGATGGCAGCTTTCCAAACATCTGGGGAACATTTGGCACAGAGATGAGCCGCCCACGAGAGAGCTTGGGCACGTCCGGGACCTGTGTGGTTGATGCTTGCGATCGAAGCTCGCCGTTGTGGCTCGTCACTGGCCTTTCCGGCATGGTGTTCTCCTTCGGGGAGGGCTGGTCTTCCACTGTGGACAAGGGCCTTCCTGTGCGAATATTGGCAAGCCTGCGCAGCGAGGTGCGAGGAGCTACAGTGACTGGTGACCGAGGAGGGCCCCCCGACTCTTGGGCAGAGGCAGCCTTCCCGTTCAAGAATCGATGCCCTGTATGTTGCAGCGGGGGGAGGATGAAGCGGCGGGCGCCACGGGGTTCAGAAGGAGACGGCGTTGCAGTGTTGACCCAGAGGCGGGGGGCCACCTGGCTAGGTTCCGCCGTGCCGTCACCGTCCTCTTCGACGAACGGCCCCATAGTCTGCAGAGAAACACGGCGACTCATGATGGCTCCCGCGTTGGGCCGAGGCTGAGCGGTCTCCGGGATGGTGGTGATGTCCAGCGGCAGAGGAAACCTTTCGCGTATAGGCGAGTCGGCGGGTGAAGATGTGGTCGACGTGAGCATTGTTCGCTGGCCAGAAGACAAGAGCGACAGCCTATGGGCGCTGTCGCGGAGGCTGTCCAGCTGACGCCCGTCGTGAGAGGCGACGCTGTTTGTCGTTGACTTGTCGTCGCTGGTCAAATCTTGGCCAATGGAGTCGAAGTCGATGACGGGTATAGAATAATCACAGGCCCTCCGCCCGTAGTCTTGTTGAAGCATGGGCGGGGGGCTTGCAGGAGTGCCCCGTGTCGATCGGATGGCGTCTCTGCCGATGATCGATCCTTGGCTCCTCTTTTCACGAAGATAGAGGGCAGAGATGTCCTCCTTGGATCTGGACTCCTTGATTTCGAAGTCCTTGACTTCTGTCTCCTGAGGCAGCCCAACCTCGGAGAGTTTCCTTCTGCCGCCGAGCTGCTCAATCATGGCTCGTAGACTGGTCATCCAGTCGTCCATATCCTCGGCGCTTTCAAAGACCATGACCATATGTTGCGTGTAGCGCTTCTCGGAGGAGCGAAAGGACAGCTTCGATAAGAGAGATCGAGAGTCAGTGGTAGATGCCCCGTCATCCTCCGTGCTCGCAGAAACTTGCAGTACCCAATGGCGGCCGGGGATCATGTCGGTTGCGAAGGCGGCTGACGACTTGCCCAGCCGCAGGACCTTTTCGGGCATCCGGTCAATGACTCCATCACCGCTGTATTGAAGCAGGTAGCCGGCAGTCACAAGAATGTAGATCTTGGTCGTCCACGGGAGATTGGTGGTCGACAGAGAATCTCCGCGGTTTCTTCTCCTGAACAAGTCACCAGAACTAGTGCCGGCGCCACCGCCGCCGCCGCCGACATTGGCCTCCGTCTGCGAAAGAGGTGCTATCAAGTCGGCAACGCTAGTCTTCTCGCTCAACTTCATGAGAGCTTCCGTGGGGAGGGCAACGGCAGCAAGCGTCTGTTGCTTGAGTGCCTGTTGGTAGGCTCGAAACAGAGACGGCAAAGACCAGGTGGCGAGCGTCGGACGAGGTTGCTTAGCGATGGACATGCCCGGCATACGCTTGCCGGAGGAAGCAGCGGCGGCGGTATTAACAGGACTGCGAGATCGTGCATCTTGGCCCTCTTCTGGCTTCTCGATGGGCGAGTCCCACGGGTAGTCCGTCGTGGGCAGGGCGAGCTCAGACTTGACTTGTTGCCCGTAAGGCCAGTAATTCATATCTGCGAGAGACGCTCGGAAGCCACCCGATCGAGGAGAAGCCTTGGGCGAGGCTGAATTGAGGGAGCTGATTGAACTGGGAGAGCGCAGAGTCTCTTCGACCTTGGGCGCTTTGTTGGATCGTGTAAAGAGGGTTCGAAGGCCAAGCCTGGATTCTCGACGCCCGAGTTTGGGTGCTTTCGTTGACGTTGGGCTACCGCTTTCGGCTGGAGAATCGGGTCTCGATATGTGATTCCTTCGGGGAAAGGAATTGCTGCCTTCGAGAACATCATGCCTGCTGATGGAGGCCATGACGGAGCCGAGCCGGGCTTTGGTGCCTGTGCAAGATCGACAGGGGAGGGCGGCACAAGGCTAGGAATGATGTACGAGTACGTGATGGTTTGCGTCTGCGTGTAAGTGAGGGGGATGCTGATCCTCGGGGTCAATGCTTGGATAACCCATAAAATTCCGGCAAAGGAAGCTGTCTTGCAGTGGAGGCGTGGCGGTGTCCGGCAAGATGGACAAGAGATCGGGGGTATAAATGATTGTATGGCTGTACGAAGACGTATGATGCTGGGAACTCCTGCCGATGCTTTGCACAGACGGGCGGACAGAACGCAGATGGTGGACAGTAGTCTTATTTGTCGCAGATCTGAAAGATTCGTGTAACAAGAGCCAAGGTAATATGACGAAAGAACTGGGCAAAACCGATATAGACTTCAAGACGAGGCTTGCGGAAGAACCCGTGGAAGCAATGGCAGCAGACGATGCGGAGGGAATGTGGTGCTACTGCGAAAGAGGCAGAGAATCAGACAAACGGGCACAGGAGCGCAGGGCACAGGCAAAGGATTGTGTGGTTTTGCCTCCCTCAAGACGGCATTGTGACGAGGAAGAAGTTCCAAGGGAGCAGCAGCTCCAGTCATGAGAGGTGGGACAGTGGGCTACTCATATGCACCTCATGGTTCGAGTTTGCACCTGGAGCTGGCATCGCCGGTGCAAGTACGGCGGCGGTACCTGGCTGACAGGTACCCCGAGGCTTAGCTCGGTCCTCAGGCCGAATCACAGCCCGCGAGCGACCGATAAAAGGGAAAGAGAGAACCAAACGCGGTACGTCTGGGCCTTGGCCCGGATGTCGAGGAAAAGTATCCACCGGCTGGTGCATCGGTCGTCAAAAAAGCTTTCACAAGCGTGCCAGGGGTCAGGGGTCTGGGATTGAGAGGCCTGGGCGAGACGGGAGGCATTATTGCGAGGTCGAGAGTCGAACTGGAGTTGAAGGGGTGTGGGCCGGACAGGGCAACTGGGACAGTGCGGTGACAGGCGGGGGGCCACTGCAGCTAGCGGATGCTTCTCAGCGGTTCAGCGGGCAGAGAGATCCATGGATGCATTGGATGGATCCCATGCTGAACGTAATCCAAGGGAACCTGAATCTTGGATGGGAAGTCCAAGGCTGCGGAAGTACCGGTACGGCCATGGCCAGGGCTGGGCCACCTGGGCCCAGGGCCACAGAGCCCGCTACAGCCGCTCCAGGCCCTGCTGTGGAGGGCGATTCCGGCAGTTCGTGGCGGGTTTGGCAGCCAGGCCGCTGCGCCTGACAGGAGCATGACGGCATTGTCCCAAGTCGCTGGCGCATCCCCGTCGTACCTGTACTTGCAGCAATGGATAAGGTACTGGGGCTGGGCTGGACCTCGCCCTGAGGCCCGGCTCTCTTTGTTCGGTTTGTTTGCGTCTCCGTCGTGTTTCGACTTGGAGAATCAACCGGATTTGCACGTGGATGTACCTGAATCAAATCATCAGACGGAGTATGTTATCTCGCCCCTGTACCTGTGAGGCAGAAAATTACTTTGTGATGTGTAACTGAACTTGCACTCGATCCATGACAGCTGAGATGAGGAAGCAGCTACTCCCTGATAGGAAAAAGAAAAAATCGAAAAGAAAAAAAAATTGAGAGCGACGGGTTTCAAGTGCGGCTCGCATGTACTTGCCCACTATGGACCACTTGCAGCTTCCCACTTACACAGTCCGCACCTGCAGATTTGAAATCTCGCCAAACTCTCAGCACACACACACACAGCGCCAACAGAAAGTGCGGGGGGTCCCGTCCTTCTCAGCCCAGGCCCAAGCACGTGTGAGACAGAGAAATTGATCATGTTATTGATCACATTCTCCTGGTGTTTTTGCCTCTTGCTTCTTATTTGACTTTTGATTAGCTGGAAACTTGTGCCTCACTTTTGCTTCTTTTGTTCAGGCGACGAGCAATAGCGGGCAAAGCCATGGACAGATACGACACCAACATCGCGCGCATCGCATTTCGACTTACGAGAGAGACAGTCTTGGTGGTTGCGCCCTGATATCGAGGACGGAAATTCAAATCTTGCGCCAACTCTCCCCTTCTCGCACGACTCTGACATGGAGTGCCTTTGAGAAGCAGCGAATCACGGCCCAGAATCACGCAGAAACGCGCAGATATGCCTCACAAAAGCAACAGCTTTCCTCTCCCCGCCACGGAAAAAAGGAAAGCATGTCTCGGACTGGGTCCGCAAAGCGCCCAAAAGCCGGTACGGGTGAGGTACTATCACCGACCTTGCTGCCTCAAGACGAGGGAGCCAAATGTCCTGGCCGGACCCGGATATGACCTGGCCCCCTACCTAGCTTCAAGGCAACATCACAGATCAGGATGGGTTGTCGACAATCTCATTGCCAGGGGCGCCGGCGTCCCAGTTACTCGGATCCTCCTTTTATTGCCATGTCTATTATTACAACCTGCCAGTAGGAAGCACCAGAGATGAGCGACAATACGAGAGCCGGCAAATAGTCGTAAGTTTACTGTACGAAGTACAGGGCTTCTCATCTGGCTCCGGTGCTTTGGGATGGCCCTGCTAGTGCATTACTCTTGACTAGGATCATGAGCTAATAGCTTTGCTGACCCACGAGCTACCAGTAGGTCGACGGCGATCCGCGAGACACGCCAGGACGGCTACCAGCTTTTTGCTGTGGTCCCAGCCCTCGTCCCTCCCAGAGATTGGTGCGAAGCTTGAATCAGGTGGGCAAAGAGGAAACAAGAGAGTGTGCGAGCGTGGGAGAGAGTGTGGAAAAGAGTGGGAGAGATCGTGGTAGGGCCGAGGCCTCGCAGCACCTGAGTGGTTGGAAAGTAAGAAAAGGACGAGCCCTACCGGGGGGGAAAGGCTCGTTCCCGATTCGACGATTCGAGAGTCCATCACCCGCCAGCGCCCAAAGATGTGCTGCAAGACCAACAATAGTGCAAACCTTTTCCTTACTGCGAGGGCACGAGCATGCGTTGCCTCGCGTAATGCTTCGCAGGCAACCATCTACCGAAGCCATTCACTTCATTGCTTGCGATCAGAAGCACCAGCAGACAAAGTTTTACTTCTTCTCCCCTCCTTCCGCTGGACCGTCCACGATCGGGAGAGGTTTGGTCTTTGGCCCTTTGGCAAGGGTGGGTAATGAAACGGCAATCGTGGAGCTCCAGATCCAAGGATCCAGCGATGGCTCGGCTTCTTCAATCTCTTCATACGCAACCATTCCATCAGCCAATTGCAACGCCCTGATTGAGAATGGGACTTGGCGCTTCCAGGCCCGACATTATTACGAGTTGGTATTGATTCAACTGTTGCCTGTCTACAGAGTAATGATACTAGTACTGCGCAACCATCTACACGATGCACAGCTCGTCACAATACAGATACGAGCGAGCTCCTCGCAATTTGTTGGCTTACTGCTCCCTGCAGTTCATGCAGGGTTGAACAGCGCAAATGATACGCGGGGATGATTCGTTCAGAGCTTCGGCCGCGGGTTGGTTGGCGTTGGTATCAACAGAGCTACCAAGGCTCTCAGTACGAACTGCTAGATACGAGAGGCTTTCGACGCCAACTTGCCGGACCAACGGGCTAACTCGTATGCGCGCTGCAGATCAACGGCCGCTTCGTGATGCACGTCTCACGCAAGGTTTGCCATCCAATTTTTCCCGCTCTAACTGCATAATACACAATACAGTACGAGTACATACGGGATGCTGCAAGGGAACGATCGACCCGCTAAGGGCAAAGCGTCATGACCGCGATCGCGACGACGCGCAACTTGGCTTCCACCAGTGACTGACGCGGTTGTTGTTGTCTCTAGAGGACAGACAGAGGAACCCACTGACTGCCCCCCTCTGATATCGCTGGTGACTCACTGCTCGGTAGCATTGACTCTGTCGTGCGAATCATTTCAGCGTGGGCCAACGTTCCTGCAGTAGCGTGTGATGTTCGAAGCCTTCTCAGTGTGCTTGCAGCTTGCATATGCTTGGATGCGACAACAGTTGCTGCGCTCTGTTGGGCTGAGCTCAGAATCCCGGCAACTCTGGCGATATGCTCCGAAGGGCAGACAAGGATCTGGTCGGCAGTCAGGCATCCAGTCCCTTGCTGCCCAAGCCGCAGAGAACGAGTACCGGGAGCAGGCGACGGAAGATACCGCAGCAAGCCGCAATTGGTCGTCATCTCCGGTGGAAAGAAACTGCTGAGCAGGTCTCGACAGAGTCCAAGGATCTACTTGTACGACATGCAGATGCGAGGACGTGTCATGTGGTCATGGAGTGGAGCGTGAAAGGGAGACCGGGGGACAAGGAAGGCTATCAGATCGGACTCTTGATGTTTGTCTTCTCAAACCCCTCCCACGATTTGGATTAGGTGACTGCTCGGATCGCTGACGCAGATGCCCAGTTTGAGATTTGAAGCTCCTGGATAATGCCGCTGCGTGGCGTGGAACAGACGAGCCCTGGCCGCCTCTTGACGCTGTGGCCGCCGATTGATGAGACGAGACGCTGCTCAGCGGGTTTCGGCCAGGCTTGGCTCTTTGACCTGGCCGGATAGACAAGGTGCCTTGTTGCCACGATGAATTGTCAGTGATGGCTTCATGTGTATGCATTATCATGTGCTGTGCATACGGGGGACGGGGTGCGGCACGGCCACCAACCTCGTCCAGTCGCCGACCTGACCTCCTCTCTTCCCACTCGCGGACTCTCCCGGCAGCGCAGGGCGACTCAAACAAGCAGTATGTCTCAGCCACACCAACCCACGGCCCGCACTTGGTAGCCGCTCAGCCGCTGTCTGGATTTCTCAGAGCCGGCTGCTTGATGCTTCCTCAGCTAAATGCGGCCACGAGTGCGGCCACACTCAACTGCTACACAGCATACTGAGTACTACATCATCTCATCTGGGATCGGGAGGCCTGCCTGCACGGGCCGCAGAAGGAACAGGGCTCTGGGAAAAAACCAAACATTCTGAAGGACAAAAGATCTGTGGTTTCCGTGCCGTTGAAGGCCCCGGCAGTACGGAGTATCACACTGCAATCACCTCTTTGTGGATACGGTGCCAACATGAATATTGCCGAGGCTTTGACAATCGGCTTGCAAGTGCGATTAACGAACGACTTACTCGGGCTGGACTCCGGGGCGATGGCTTGTACTCGCGAGCTTTCTCCTTTTTTTTTTTTTTTCTTCCTTTTTTTCCCTTTTTGACCCCTAGTATTCAAGGGATATATGTGTTCGATGGTTCCGGAGCTAGTATTTCAGCTGAAGCGGATCTTGGTAGGCAATCTCGCAGAAGCTGAGTAGCTCATGTTGTGCCTTCGCAGATTGAGTAAAGAAGGGTGCCGTGTCAAACAAGCGACATTCGATATCCGATAGCCTTGGAGCTGCTACTGGGTAGGTATGCATACAGGCAAATCGGCTACCTCTATCCTCGTGAAAGCGATCTTGTTGAATGCCTTGACTAGTACCTGTCATCGGAATGCCGCTCAACAGGTACAGTCTGATTTTCTATGTCTGTTGTGGTATCGACCATGACCCTCTCTTTGCACAACTTCTGAGCCCAAGAAGTACAATATCCTCTAGATTCCTGAAATTGTTGGGCTTATGGGTGGCGGCTGGGAGTAGCCGGATAGCCTACTGACACGCCCCAATGCACCATCTAAGGGATTTGCCACGGCCTAGGAGCTTTCAAGGTTCCGAGAAGTGAACCCCAATAGCAGCTGGAGGCTAGATCATGAACATGAAGAGGCCAACTGGCAGCTAGATCAATTCGTCATGAGGCTTGCGGGGATGCAAAGTCTCCCCCACCTCGAATTGGGGGAAGAGATTGTTGACAGCGGATATCCGGTTGCGCGTCATGGGTTGCCGAGGGGGATGGCCAGCAAGAGTTGGCGTCGTGCACCGCCTTTCTCGGCCGAGCATCGAGTTCCATCGAATCTGATACGTCGTCGACTTACCATACGGAACGATGGGGCAAGGCGTATATATACATATGTAAACTGCCGCTGTAACGAAGTGATAACTTCAACTGTTCGATTATACGGCACTCTCGACGAACAACAAGCGAGCAATATCTGAAAATGGCAACGATATATCAGCCCCAGGAATACCAGGCTATCGACGACGTGCCCTACCAGCGCGGGTAAGGCCCTGTCCCCATGACCAACCCTCGGGGGGGAGCAAGTATAGCTCTCAAGAAAGACGTCAAGGACTAACACCCAAACGCCATACAAACAGCCGCCCCCTCCCAACCGTCACGCCCGTCTTCCAGAACAAGCTGCCCAACTCGCCGGGCAAGACGGCCGTGGGCCTGCTCGTCGACTTCCCCCCCGACGCCTCGACGCCCCCTCACACGCACGGCGGCGCCGCCATCTCCGTCTTCGTCATCAAGGGCACCGTGCTCAACAAGATGAACGACGGGCCGACGCGCGTGATCCCCGCGGGCGGCTCCTGGTTCGAGGCCCCGGGCTGCCACCACCGCACCAGCGACAACTACAGCACTACCGAGCCCGCGCAGATCCTGGCGACGATGGTGGTGGACACCAAGGTGGTTGAGGAGGGCGGGATGGCTGCCCTCGTCGTGCTGGATCCGGAGTATGCGGATATCAGACTCGGTTAGGACGGGCGTGAGAAGGCAATGTGAAAGGGGAAGCTCGGAATAGAGGCGGCCACTGGGAGAAGTCGCGTATCGATACTATGGTGCCTTTTCCGGTAGCTGCTTTTGCATTATATTGCTCTATGTGATATCTGAAACATATCATGAACGAAACAAGATATCCTGTCATGAACGAAACAAGATATCCTGTCTTCTCCATGATATAAGCTTGAGATAATGTCATCTAGACCTTTACAGACATCCAGCGAGTGGCTAGAGATAGGTATCAGGAGCACATTGCACCGTGTAGATCCAATCGATAGTGTTGAGGAAAGCCGTAGATAGATGTGGTAGCGGGAAACCTTGGTGCTTGAGGCGATGAAAACAGGCGATGCTGCTAGCAGAGTACTATGACAGTATCCAATCAATCGAGTATGGGTATGCTCAGGAAGAAGTGCATCTAATATGTCGAGGTATGTGAGAAGGGCATGGATATTGATGTATGACCTTCTATCGAAGTGCTCTGATGCCGTGAGAAAGGAGTCGGGGTGAAAAGATACAGAATGCGGTTTCAGCTCAATGAGCTGCTCGCTTGGCCGTAAAGCAGCCGTTGAACCATTTCCGCAATGGCAAGACTGCTGGTCAATCCAGGGCTCTCGATGCCCAGGAGATTGACCCAACCTTCGTACCCGTCTTCCTTCTTGATGTAAAAGTCCTGGAAGCTCTTGTCCGTTGCCGACGCCGCTCCCTTGGGGGCAAGCTTGGGCCTCATGCCAGCGTAATCCGGCACCAGGGCATCGGGATCAACCGCCGGGAGATACTTTTGAATCTCGGCAACAGCGTCCTGTAGCCGTGAGGCATTGACCTTGAGGTCGGTCGGATCGTCCACCCATTCGACATCCGGGCCGAAGCGGATCCGCCCAGCCAGGTCGAGCGTGAGGTGAGTCCCAAGACCGCTGGCGCCGGGCTCCGGGGCCGGGTATATCAGTCGGGAGATCCTGGGGCGAGAGGCCGTGTAGGAGAAGTAGTTGCCTTTTGCAAAGTAGAGCCGTCTGTGCTGCGAAGGGGGCACAATCATGTTGTGGACGGCTACGGCGCCGAGGCCAGCGGCGTTGACGAGCGTCTCGGCGGTAATGGTGGATATCTCGCCGCCGGGGCCGTCCGAGACGTCGACTTCCCAGCCCGCGCTGCCGGGCGGCGACGATGCTCTCCCGGACAAGGGACGGACGTCCGTCACGGGCGAGCTCAGGGCGACAACGCCGCCGGCTTCTTCAAAGAGGCCTCGGAGACAGAGCATGAGGCCGTGCGAGTCGATGATGCCCGTCGTCGGGCTCTCCAGGGCGCCGGCCTCGGCCCTGACACCCTCGCCGCGCTCATCCACCTCCTTGCGCGCCACCCACCTCACCGGCACCCCAATGTCGTCTCTGCACAGCGCATGGAGCCTCTCCAGGGCCTCCCTCTGCGTATCGTTCTGCGCGACGAGCCACTTGCCCGTCCGCCGGTAGGCGACGCCGTGCTTGTCGCAGAGGGCGTACAGCAGGTCCTTGCCGCGGCGGCACAGCGTCGCCTTGAGGGTGTCCCGGCCGTAGTAGATGCCGGCGTGGATGACCTCGCTGTTGCGCGAGCTCGTCTCCGTGCCAATGGCCGGGTGGCGCTCGATGAGCACGGTGGAGGAGCCCGGCTGGAGGGAGAGCTGGCGGGCGATGGCGAGGCCAACGACGCCGCCTCCGATGACCTGGATTGCATCATGTTAGCACTATGAGTCGCACGAAGCGCTGGGCGCCTGGTTTGAGCATCGAGCGAGGGCTGTTAGATCATTATGTGGTGAATGTATTACGGCGAGGTGGTTGGTGATGAGGAGCGAGCCAACTTGCCGCGTGGGTAAAGTCCGCTCGGACGGCCGCCGTGGAGCTGAAGCTCAAGGCCTGAGCATGACAAATCTGTTTGGGCGAGCGCGCCCGTCCTATTGCCCTCCTTGCCAGCATTTTTGGCCTCTCTGTATTGGAGCCGCAGTTGGCGACTGTTGAGTTGAGGATGTTGGATTCAGGGTAGGATGAAGCCTCATATGTGGAGTTTGGCAGAGCTTGGTGAAGCTTGACAGTAGGCAGTAGAGGGAAGGAGCTGACGATGCCCCACATCGATTGACAAACTCGTGATGATCAAAAGCGATCAGATGATAGGCATGAATTCTTGAATATATTGGGCATTTCAAATGATTCGCTATTGCAGCCTGTTATGCCTCGTGTTTCTGGAGATGGCCAAAGTCCGGCAACTTTTGTTCCCTTCATGTGCGTGTTCAATGACTGATTGATGCCTTCTGGGGGCTGTAATGGACCACAGCTTCGTCGTCCATTGTTACGGTCCGCCAATGCCCAGCTTGCAGAGAGTATCCAGAGGCCACGACGATGAAGAATCGTCTCCTCTAGTAACGGAAGGAAGAAGGAAACATGACTCTTGATATTACAACCTTTTGGTTCATTACCCAGACGCCAGCCGAAGGCATCCTGCTACCCAGGTGCAAAGACTTGCTCAAACATCATAAAGCATGCGGCCCAACGTTTATTTACCGCCGCCGATCTCAACTTCAAAGCAAGACGGATTCCATGTCAGGATCGTGTTAAACACCACTAATCAGGAGTACATCGATGGGCCTCTGATATCGCTAACAGTGCCGGGTGGGTTGAAGCGATCCATGTCTGGTGATATGTTGTGGAGTTATGAGGGTACATCTATGCCCTCCCAGACGCAGCCTCACTGTCATCGACCGAGGTCGACGACCGGGTAAGGTTCGAGGGCACCGACGGCTCATTCGGCACGGGAGAAGTCGTCGACAACTCGGCGACCTGCTTCTCTGGTCGTGCGTGTCAGCTTTTGCCGATAGTGGGAGTCTGTCTTCGACTGTGCGAGTGCAGTCGCGCAGAAGAGCAACCGAACTTACCCAATTCACGGATCCGATGCCGGAGCATCTGGTTCTCGCGCGTCAGCATTTGCGTCTCGGCCTGGTAAAAGGCGCTTTCATCCCGGAACAGAGACCAGTCCCCGCTCTCGGCACTGATAGAAGTCGCCCGCAGTCGAGGCGAGGCGTTTCGGCTCGGCGTCCTAGACCGGCGCTGGATATCGGCACGAGCCATCTCCATAGAGTTGCGATGATGAGGAAAGATTGGTGATCGAGAGAAGGAGGAGCCGGAGACAGACGCGCCGGGGTTTCCGGTTGGCGACTGTGTCGAGATGGGCACAGGAAGCGAGCGCTGCGGTCGCTCGGGGGTGGCAGCACTCTCCTCTGCGGCGGATGCGTTCGGGTTGCTTGCCTGGAGACGTTGAAGCTCCAGCTGTTGTTGTCGGATCATGTTCAACAGCCGATTCTGTAAGATTAGCTTGAGGCCCCCCCACTAGCATCATTGCTTGTAGCTTACAACTTGGCCCTCCTGCTCTGCCTCGAGCTCTTGATGAAGCTCGCCCAAGCTCGGTGTTCTGATGTGGCGGTTCGACTCTGGCGGTGCGCCGCTGGCATAGGGCTGCGGGCTCGCCCTCATGGGATCGTGAAACATCTCGCCGGGCGCTGGCACGGCAGGGTCGTTAAGCTGGAGGTTCATCAGGATGGTTGATCGTCGCCGGCTGGATGGAGAGGCGAGGCTGCGCGCTAGAGAGCTGTTGGATGATCCTAACGAGAGTGGAGTTAGAGAGGACACCAGCGAATACAGACGGAGGAAGGTGGACAGCAACAGTGCAAGGCGCAAACAAATGTGCCAGCTTGTTTGGAGCCGGGAGCAGGATGGGCCGGTGCCGACTTACTGCGTGAAGGTTCTCGTTGGAGGCCGGCATTCATGGCGGCAGCGGCATGTAAGGAAATGGACGCGGAACGAGGCGATCCAGTGGGGGACTCGGAGCGGGGCACGGAGGAGACGTCACCGTTGGCCGCCATGGTTGGAGTCTGGCTGGGTGGAATGGATTCGGCAGGTAGAAACAGAAATAATAGCTAGCTGAGGTGACGAACTCGGGAGAATTGCTCTGGTGGATGAATACGCGGAATTGTGGGAGTTTGATGGAGGAAGAGTAGGTAGAGGTAGAGGTAGAGGTAGAGGTAGAGGTAGAGAAAGAGGTAAAGGTAGAGGTAGAGGTAGAAGTAGAGGTAGAAAGAGGGAGGAGATCGTGTAGCCGGTGACGTTTGTTCGCTTGCTTCCAGTCTGCAACTCTGTATTCCCAACGTTTGTCGAGATGGCTTGGTTGTCGATTGTCTACCTCAGGCGGTAGTGTCCAGAGGGGCAGAGCGTATCGTCAGGTGGTTTCTGAGGGCCGCTGAAGGAGATACCGAGGGCGCGCATGGGTGGAACACATGGAGCGGATTCAGCGGAAGCGTCTCTCTCTCTCTTGTGACGACGGTGAAGCTGGCCTGAAGAGTCAAGAGTGTCGCCAGTTGGACGATGACGGAAAGTATACGCTTTGGCCTGATGAATGGGCGAAAGGTGAAAGAGGGTGGGCTGCGTACAGTATTTCAGGTCAAATCCCTGTGTAGAAGTCTCGATGCGGGTGGTAAACAGCCAATGCATGCGATTGCTGGCGCACAAGCTTCGACTCCAGAACTGCGTGATGTGCTGCTGATCACGGCTGGACGACGGCGCGATGGCCGGAAAAGGTCGAACCACCTTCAGCGGTCTTCCGCAGTCCAGTGACTCGCACCGGGCGGTCATCAGATCCATCTGGGCACCTCTCGACAGTGGACGTCGGCCGCTAGGCTGATAACGGGAGGCGCTGGACAGGACGCCAGAGGCCCGCTGGGGCGCTGAGTTTCGGGGCCCGGGGGCTTAAGGTACGGCTATTGGATCGGCGGGGACTGGATCTACACGTTGCGGGCTACCTTACCCAGCAGGCATCAACAGAAGCGAGAACGGCATCAAACTTTTGAAAATCCGTCGTCACGGGGGCAATAGAGTCCGAGCAATCCTCGATCTAGGTGTGCCCGTTTCATTCATTGCGCTGCCAGGGTATGAAGAAATTGGACAAGCTGCTGTCAATCCTAGGCATAAAGAGAAAGAGGCCTTTCTCGGAGCTCGACCCCTGTCAACCTCGTTGACCTTGATCTAGACGACCAAGGCCAAAAGAATACCCAACAACGAAGCAAGCTCGAGCATGGCATGCTGAAGAGACGGGCATTTCCACCAAGAAAGGCTTGGAAAGATATTTCCATATGTGCTAGGCATCCTCATGCGCTTAGTCCTGGGCCGTTGGCCTTGGCCTCTCCACATCTTCATCAAAGGCAACAGAGCGGTTGATTGATAGTTGAAAAGAGTAAAGCAAGCCTGCGATTTCCATATTTAGACCGGATATCATACAAATTCATAAACCAAACCCTGCAGCAAGTCTGCAGCGACAGGCGGTGGACTGGATCCATCGATAATTTTGGCCTTGCAAAAAGGCATCAGAAGAGAAGAAGCGTCGCGTCAATGTGCAATTCCCACCCTGTGCAGATCCAGCATTCCATGGCAAATAGGGAAGAAGATGAGGAAACGATTGGGAAATTGAGAACGCAGAAGAAACGGTGAAAAGTGCCCAAACACCCAGCTCGGTTCCAAGTCGTAGAACATCATTGCGGAGACTATTAAAGAGTGTAAAAACGAGGTATAGAAGAGGAAGAAACCGCCGAGGATGAAGAATGAGAAGAAGAAGTGGCAGCCGCAGCAGGAGGATCAGCAGCCAAGATGAAGATGAAGAAGGGAATAAAACCAAGGAACTCAGGTGCGCAAATAGAGTCCTTATAACTTTTTGCTAGGTTGTCCAAATCGGGCAACCTGTGAATGCCATCCAATTCCTTGCTATAGTTGCCAACTCGAGTATTCCGAGACAATCTTGCGATTTCTGCTCGGGAACCAATCTCTTCTCCTTCATTTATCGAGGACGATGCTGCTTTTAACGCAGCGTGATGCTGTTGTGAAACTGTCTGGCAGGGATATCGACGCGTAGCTGGTAAATGCCATTCTGAGCACCAACGAAGCTAAGTGAAGCATTCTTTGTTAGCATCAGGTGATAGGTATGTAGGCGTGTATATGACGACGGATCGAGAGGGAGCCAATGAAAGGTGCAAAGGTCCAAAGAAAAGCCGGATAATACTCACAGTACGGTGCCGTCCTGGCTCCAAGATAGACCCGACGTGTTGTCAGGCGAAGGGGGAACCTCAAAGACACCATGGTCCGGCGCCAGTGTTCCCCGAACGGCGCTCTCCTCCCAGCGACTGGCTACTTGGTTGACAACAGGCGGGAGGATCGGACGATCGTCAACGGCGGAGGAGCTGTCAGCCGAGGCCCGTTCCCGAGCCTGGAGAATCTCTAAAACTGAAAGATACGACGAGTCTTGTCTGTCCCGCTGATCCCGCAACGCGGCCATCGTCTCATTAATGCGATCAATCCAACGCTGCTCGGCCCGCGTTCCAGCGCCAGGGCCGCTTTCGCGCAGAAGCTGGCGGGCATTGCGCACGCGCTCTTGAGCCCGTTCTCGATGGTCCCTGTACACGTTGAGCAGCTCGTTGGGAATTTGGTTGGTGTTCTGGCGGGCTCGGGTCGTAAAGGAAGACGTCGCTGTGGGGGTGGCGCCTGTTCCTCCTATCCATCCCGTCGCCCCTCCGCTACCTCGTTCGTCGCCAAATTGACCGTTTGGTCTGTCCCGACGCCGGCGTTCGGTCTGGATGGCTTCGAGAACCCTCGTCTCGGCTGGCGTGAGCGGCTGGTGCAGCATCTGCGCATTGAAGAGACTGGCCGCCGAGAGAGGGGGGTTCAAGGGCTCTCCCCTCGTCATCCGGGTCTCCAGCAGTCGTGGGTCAATGGTTTGGGTGTCGAAGATGTTGATGTGCTCATACTCTGACTCCTTGTTGAGATCGATAATCTGCCGAACCATAAAGTTGTGGCGCACATCGGCGATGCCAACGCGGCCGCGGTCCTCGGTCCACGCCAAAAGATCATACGGTCCGGGGCAAAAGGCCATGTCTCGAACGGCTCCTGGTCCGCTGTTGGGCCGCGACGACTGGAAGGTGGTGATGAGCGGGTCAACCGTCTCGTCAGTCAGCTGCGTCGCGTTAAAGATGGATATGGTGCCGTGCTGAGTTCCAACGGCGAGATAGGCGCCGGACGTGGAGAAAGACGCCGCAAAGCTTCCCCGGCTGTCTGTTTTGTCATCCTTCTTCTGGCTCTTGAGAAGGATCCTCTGCTTGAGCTCCCACTTGCCCGGAAAAGGCCCAGCTCGCTGATGGACGTAGAGGTACGGATCGTCCAGAATGGCGATCAGCAAGCGCCCATCCGGCGAAATGACGGCTCTGTTGACAAAGTCGGGGTACTGGACGACCTCGAGGGGCTCAATCACCTCCTTTTGATCAAAGTCATTGAGACTGACAAGCGTCACGGTTCGATCGTTGTTGGCAAGGACTGCAACAGGTTCCGAGTAAGCGCGGCCGTCGACCGGTAACCCTTGGCCTGCGGGAGCAGGAAACCAGAGAGTGATGCAGTTGACCCGCTCTTTGGCCAGTTTCATGCTCTTTGCCGTAACCTTGGCCGACTGCTGAGCGGCGGCCGTGAGCATGTTGAGCGCAGCCTCCTCGGGCGACATTGTGGAGTCTTCACTAGATGGCCCAGCTTCGGAATCCGAGCCAGACGAAGGGTTCTGGGGATTCTCTATTGCCCGGCCTCCCTCTCCCTCCAGTCTAATCGCCACAAATTCGCCCGTCTCGCTCCCGCAGCAGAGCCATCCATTCTCGGCCACCAGGCATCGTGGAGCAAATGTCAGGTGCTTGATCGTTTCGCAGCTGCGAGCTAGAGTGTTGAGGCGCTGGACTTGACGGCTCCCGATCCCACCGGGGTAGAAGAGGTTATGTTGGTTCTCGGCGCTTATGAGGGAACGCAGCTGCCAATGCCTGAAAAGCGAATGAAGGGCCGAGTATTAGCAGATGCCGACGAGATTGATTGCAATAGCAACTCGGTGTAGAGGACATACTGTGAGCGAACAGGAACCCGGAAGTGCGTTCGCTGGATCCTGGAGATGAGGCGATCGGAGGTATAGTAACTGCGAAGCCGTCCGGCATCGACATGGTCAGCAACGGCAACGCAGCAGTAGCAGCAGCAGCACCCAGCACAGCAACAAAGGGCTGGGCAGCAGCAACGGCGAAAACAAGGGGGGGTTGCTCACGAGGCATCGTCTTTGCGAGCCATAATAGCGTCGTGGGCGGGTTATTCGTCGCTGCAGTGAGTCGGGGCTCAATGGCCGAGAGGGCTAGCTGCGATGCAGCACCCAAAGGGGGCGACCAGGCACAGTCTCCGGACAAGGACACGCCTTGGGTGGTGATGATGCGGGTTTCGAGGGGCGGCGTGTGCCTGCAGACGGGTCGGCAAGGCGAGTCAATGCACGGACGAAACTGCGTATGATATTCTGCGATGGAACTGCGCGGGTGCTGATGCGAGAGTGCGTTGGAAGAGACACGGGCAGGCGAGGAGGCTGATGGCGGGAGGATGAGGGTCGTGATGGGATTGGGTTCCTTAGTAGTTCTGAGGAAGAAGCCGAAACGCAGGCATTGGCAGGCTGAGATGCGAGGTGGCGGGCTTATTCCATGGGGTCAGTGAGCGAACCTAGCGAAAGCTGCAGCGCAGTCATCAGGGTGTGCAGTAACGAGAGCATGGATTATAGGCCTCGAAGCTCTGTGGCGGCACAGCGTCTGGAGAGTACCCGATACTTGCAGGCCGCGTCGCGCCTGGTTGTCCAAGCAACGCTGCGGGAGCGATGCCGGCGTACCCGGTACTTGTGCCTTGGAGTTCGAGGCGCCAGCGAACAGCGCTACTGTATAGCGGCTGAGCGGCTCCCCGGATAGACACACGAGGACGAGGTGGATAGATGACGTCGCAGCCCTTTCTAAGGATAACTGGGTAGGTAGATAGGTAGAACTTGCCTTTTGAAGCCGTTCTATAACGGACAAGTACTAGCAGCAATGAGCGAAGCTTGGATCATGGCGAGTGAGTACCAGATAATTCAGGTACTTTATGCGGGATTGTGTTTGGGAAATTGAATTTGCGGTCTGCACTGCAGCTGCATCCCATCTGTACTTTGTGCTGTGATTCATACAGCGCGCAAATGCAAGTGGTTGTGGATCCACTCGAAAGCATTGGTTCTGAGACCCTGATCGCCACTCGACTCGACCTCGGGAAGAAAACTTGAGAGTGTTGGTCCTCGAGAACTTCAGCGCCCTGCATACGAAACTAGAATATGCCCAGGCAATGATGAGATTTCTAGGCTCTCAGAATCTTTGCTAAGCGGTGGCAGAGCTGCGTCAAGCACACATTGCATTGAAATCACTGATCATCAAAAGGTGTTCCCAGAGGTGATACACAATTGCGGGAGCGCCCCATCAAACTAAGATAATAAAACATGCATCAATAGACTCAAAATTTGATTGCCAGCAAAGGAGCGGCACAGCATCCAGGCAGGGGGGGGAGAGGAAAAGAAAAAGAAAAAGAAAAAGAAAAGGGAGAGAGGACGAGGATAGAGAGCGACAGAGCAGGCAGCGGCAGGGTCTTCGGACACGGTAGCTTGCCAGTTATGTTTGTTTTGGGCGCCTCTTTGGCGGTTTGGGGCGTTCCTTTGGCTGAGCGGATGATGCATGAACTCGTAGGTATGAGGTACCGAGAACGTGTCGATGACATTCAAGCTCAGAGTGGAAGCTTTCCGGGACCTTAGAGTTGCTCGACAATGAAACCAAGTCTCAACGTCTTGTCTCTTCATTGAAAGGACCTGCCGATTCTTAGAGTCAGATGGACCAAAAGTACTATCTGAACATGGTATTTTTGCGCCCACGATGCAGCGAGATTCGCTCATTGAGCCGATCGTAACCTCGCCGTCTGCCGAAGCTGCTCGTCTGCTTCTCTTCCTGCCGCGGCCCATGATGGATTACTGAGTAGTAGGTAGGTAACTAAGACTGCAAGCTCCATCGGCCTGCAAGCATTCTCCAGACGTCGCGCCGGATAAAGACTAATTCCGCCATTGCCGGCGCGGCGGGTGGGACCGGGACTGCGGGACTTGCGCTGTTGCCTCTTTCTCTCGGCTTCTATGGCCGACCGTCGCTGCGCCGAGCGGTTTTTCCAGGCTAGGAAGAAAAAAAACTTCACTTCTCTCCACCATTTTCCTCTCTCCAGCCTTTCCATCTCATTCCTCTCTGCATATCTAAAACCTCCCACCTTCTCCTCCCAGATTGCGAGTCTCTTCTTCCTCTCTGTTCCTCTTCTTCCTTTCTTCATCCAGTGTATACCCCTCAATTACCTTCACAATGCTGGCTGCGCGATTCTCCCGAGCTGTAAGTGACGCAATGCCGAGCTGTCCCGTGAGTGTCGACTGCTTTGCTAACATGCTTTCCCTTGGATAGCTTCCCCGAGCCTCTCCCCTCGCCGCTCGCTCGGCTGCCTTTGCCAGAGCACCTGCAGTCTCCAAGTTTGCTCGCTATGAGTCAACATCTGCCGACGGCAAGGTCCAGGGTGCCGTCATCGGTATCGACCTGGGAACCACCAACTCCGCCGTCGCCATCATGGAGGGCAAGACACCCCGCATCATTGAGAACGCAGAAGGTTAGTACTAGCTCCTGTTTGATTGGCGCAAGCCCACGCAATCCCAATGCTTCGCTTTCCTCGTACCGTCTTCCTCATACTGACCCGTTCCCTTTTTCAGGTGCCCGTACCACTCCTTCAGTAGTTGCTTTCACCGAGGATGGCGAGCGACTGGTCGGTGTCGCTGCCAAGCGACAGGCCGTCGTCAACCCAGAGAACACTCTCTTCGCCACCAAGCGTTTAATAGGCCGCAAGTTCAGCGACGCTGAGGTTCAGCGTGACATCAAGGAGGTTCCCTACAAGATCGTCCAGCACACCAACGGCGACGCCTGGGTCTCTGCCCGTGGCCAGAACTACTCTCCCTCCCAGATCGGTGGCTTCATCCTCGGCAAGATGAAGGAGACTGCCGAGGCCTACCTGGCCAAGCCCGTCAAGAACGCCGTCGTCACTGTCCCCGCTTACTTCAACGATGCCCAGCGCCAGAGCACCAAGGACGCTGGTCAGATCGCCGGTCTTAACGTTCTCCGTGTCGTTAACGAGCCCACTGCTGCCGCTCTTGCCTATGGTCTGGAGAAGGAGGCTGACCGCGTGGTCGCCGTCTACGATCTCGGTGGTGGTACTTTCGATATCTCAATCCTTGAGATTCAGAACGGTGTCTTCGAGGTCAAGTCCACCAACGGTGATACCCACCTCGGCGGTGAGGATTTCGACATCCACCTGGTTCGCCACATGGTTTCCGAGTTCAAGAAGACCTCTGGCATTGATCTCTCCGGCGACCGCATGGCTATCCAGCGTATCCGTGAGGCTGCCGAGAAGGCCAAGATTGAGCTTTCTTCCTCTCTCCAGACTGACATCAACCTGCCCTTCATCACTGCCGATGCTTCCGGTCCTAAGCACATCAACATGAAGCTCAGTCGTTCTCAGCTCGAGAAGATGGTTGAGCCCCTCATCAACCGCACCATCGAGCCTGTCCGCAAGGCCCTCAAGGACGCTAACCTCCAGGCCAAGGACATCCAGGAGGTCATCCTGGTTGGTGGTATGACCCGTATGCCCAAGGTTGCCGAGTCTGTCAAGTCCATCTTCGGCCGTGACCCCGCCAAGTCTGTCAACCCCGACGAGGCCGTCGCCATGGGTGCTGCCATCCAGGGTGCCGTTCTCTCTGGTGAGGTCAAGGATCTGCTTCTTCTCGACGTCACCCCCCTGTCTCTCGGTATCGAGACCCTGGGCGGTGTCTTCACCCGTCTGATCAACCGAAACACCACCATCCCCACCAAGAAGTCCCAGGTCTTCTCCACTGCCGCCGACTCCCAGACTGCCGTCGAGATCAAGGTCTACCAGGGTGAGCGTGAGCTCGTCCGCGACAACAAGCTGCTCGGAAACTTCCAGCTTGTTGGCATTCCTCCCGCCCGCCGTGGTGTTCCTCAGATCGAGGTCACCTTCGACATTGACGCCGACTCCATCGTCCACGTCCACGCCAAGGACAAGTCCACCAACATGGACCAGTCCATCACCATTGCCTCCGGCTCCGGTCTCTCTGACAACGAGATTCAGCAGATGGTTGAGGAGTCCGAGAAGTACGCCGAGTCTGACAAGGAGCGCAAGGCCGCCATCGAGTCCAGCAACCGCGCTGACAGCGTCCTGAACGACACTGAGCGTGCTCTTGACGAGTACGCCGACAAGCTCGACAAGGCCGAGGTCGATAGCCTGCGTGAGAAGATTGCCTCCCTCCGCGAGTTCGTCACCAAGATCCAGTCTGGTGACAGCACCGCCACTGCCGCCGAGATCAAGGAGAAGACCGACGAGCTCCAGGTCGCCTCTCTCAACCTCTTCGACAAGATGCACAAGGCCCGCAGCGAGAACGCCGAGCAGGCCCAGCAGTCCACTGAGGGCGAGAAGAAGGATGAGACCAAGCCTTAAGATGGCCTCTTTTGTGACGGTTAGCGGCGAACGAGTCCCGACAAAAGATCATCTGGGAAGACCAAAAAAAAAAAGACAAAACAAAAACACAAAAAATAACCTGTATCAAAACCACATTTACTGTTCGAATATCCAAAAGAAGCGTGGGCCGTGGCATAGATCCCTCTTCTTGCTGTATTTATGCTGTACTCATTATCCAGCCCAAGTTGCTATGCACTTGGCCCTGGTTGTTTTTTACCATGTTGTTAATACCTTTGGCTGGCGGAACAGGCGTTGGAGCATCAAAAACCATCTAGGAGATGTTTTGAACTGATTCTATTTTTCTTCATTTCTTTGGTTATGAATGTATGGTCGTACTGGGTGGTACGGGCAAAGAGGCAAAACACTTTCAAAAGAGAAAAAAACAGACCTTAGGTAGTTTGATGATAATGATTTTCTCCCCTCTCAACTCTTCCATCTCTTTGACTTCTTGGACTCGCCTGTGACTATTGTAAGATGTGATGCCGTCGACTTGAAAATCTGCAGCATATCATTGTCAAGCCATCCACCCCCACGACGTGTGCAATGCGTTGATCCCATGCCAATTCATAGACCCCTTTCCATGCGCGTCATCCTGCCGTGCAGCCTGTTCAATATTGCTTATATGCTCACTCAATAGACTGCCATGTCCTTCTGCCCGAAGCAAAGGTTGCTGAACACCACCTCTGTCGACGCCACAGCCCTCTCCTTCGCGGAGGGACAAACGGCGGCTATCCATGGCCCTTTGAGAACCCCTTCCCGAGCGTACAACAAGAGACTTCGCCATGGCGGCTTCACTGAGAGCCATGGCCGGTGATGGGCCGAGCATGTCATCCTCAGAACCGTGTTCCTGCCCGCGAAAGCTGGCACGCGCCGCAGCGGCGCGGATGGTCATGAGTGCGAGGGAGATGATGACGGACGTGCAGAGGATGATGGCGAGGAGTGGGAGAGTGGCTCCTGGGCGATGATGGCCATGGATCGTTTTGATAGGAGGAGGAGGACGATGGTCAAATGGTGACCTGTAGCCTGGTGCCATGGCCTGAGAATGGGTGCTTCGACCAGGAAAACTGCAACTAGAAAAGGATGGATGAATTCACACATGAGAACGAAAAGATGAGTGTACCCTATTCCGGGAGACGGCAGTTTGAAAGATATAGTCGGCAGTTTGTGATGGAGGATCACATTGCACCGTGCTGACCCGTCTTTGCTGTCGGCGCAGCGAGGTTTTGAATGGGTTCCTTCTTATCCCTGAATTGCGACTTCATTCCAGAGGGTAGCCTGAGAGCAGATTGATACTTTCGTGGGCGTGACTTCCTGTGAGACACAGCTCGTGACAGGGTTCACCAGATGCATAATTCACATTTTTGATTGCACGAGCAGACAAAGAGTCAAGTGGATGGGAAGATGGGAAACATGCCTGTCATGACAGTAAGATTGTCGAAGATGGTGTTTTCTTTTGCTCGATTCCGGTACAATATGCGACTCATACGCATTCAACAAAAACCAATTACCTTCCAAAGCCGAACCAGCTTCTCTTAGCCTTTTGAGCAGGTTTCTCGGGTTCATGGGCGACCCCGTCGGCCTGGTTGCTGCCCGTCTGGGCCTCCTTGCCAGGGTAGTGGATGTAGTTCCAGGCCACGTCGAGGAAGATGGGCTTTACCGGAATCACCGCCTCTCGCGGAGGGAATTCCACAATGTGGTTGAGATCGGCCCCGCCGACGGGATACTCTTGCAGCTTCTCGACGAGCGGGAGGTCGCTTTGGTATTCGACATCCTCAGCTTGCCGCTTGCGCAGGTTGTCGACGTGGACAATGGCGCGGTGGCGCTGCAGCTCGCCATCAATCACTCGTTGGACGAACTTGATGGAATCGGGAGAGACGTCGAGGCTTAGGGGCAGCTCGTCGGAAATAGGCTGCGAGCTTGGCAGCTTTTCCACAGCTTGTAGGCTCAGCTCCAGGGCCCGGTTGATGAGGGCCAAGGCATTGGCAGAGTTGCCAATAATGGCGTGTGACCGAGCGATGGCAAGGTGCCTATGCATGCTTGTCAGTCATTCATCTGTCCCGGGTATTCCTCCAGATTTCCTGCGAAACTCCTTAAGAAGGTGGTACTTACTTGAGCGCGACAAAGTAGCTCTCATAAGCTTCGATACGGGCGGCAAGTTCCTCGTCGGCGGCAACTCCGGGAAGCTCCTTGATGGACTCCAAGTTCTGGAGGATACCATCGTACAGCGCAGCCTTTTCCTTGAGCTTGACAAGCTTCTTTCCAGACGGCAGTTCTTTTTCTTTCCTTGCTTCGGCAGAGGCCGCGTCCTTCTTCTTGCCCCTTCTTAATGAGCCGTATTCTTCTGTGGCGCCATCATGGGGGCCTGTGAGAACCCGGTTTCTACCAATCCTCCAGCTGATCATCTCGTAGTTGACCGCAGTGCGTGTGATCTGCAGCCGCTGCATCCTGGGATCGCTTTGAGCAACACCGTCGCCTTTGAGCTCGTCGATGGCTCTCTTGGTTGCATCAACAACATCCTGTGAGGTCAAAAGGATCTCATCGTAGGCGGCAGCGATCTCATGCGGCCTCTTGTCCTGGGACTTGGCAATCGTCTGCGAGAGCCGCTCTTTGGCTTCGCCGACAACGGCCCAAGAGGTGGCTATCTGGGCATCCTCGATCTGGACTTCGTGGGCTCGCCAAGTCAGGGTCTGGGGGGCAGTGTCCCCGGCTGCAATGCCGTCTGCAGCCCCCGTGCTTGCCTCGGCAAGAATGGATGCATCGATTCGGTTGATTTCTTGGACCAGCGCCTCGTCTGACCGCGGGAAGGCGTTCTTTGCCAGAGTAGCGACGGAAACCGTTCGGGGCGTCTTGAGCTGGTAGGCGGCGAATCGGATCGACGGCTCGACGGTCTCGGACAGCAAGTCCTTGAAGATATCGCTCTTGGTCGCTGTAGCAAGTGCGGTGTAGATGACGTACGTCACGGCGTAGCTCCGCAGGCAAGGCTCCCAGCTCTGCTTCTCGAATAGCATGGCGCCTCGGATGAGGGATGCATAAGCCCGCGCCTCGAGGAGATCGGTGGTATTGGCGCCAGATACATCGGTCTGTGACAGGACGGAGACGACCTGCTCGGCGCTTCGGGCGGCCTTTTCCAGTCGGGAGACGATGTGAGACCGGGCCCGGCCGACGACCCCCCTCTGGTCGTTGGCATGGGCCGCCTTGATGCTCATTGCCTGCGCCCAGGCGCGTTCGCTGGTGAGGAGGAGGAGATGGACATGTCTGACAGCGCAACATGATCAGTCAGCCAACCCGGTCAATTACTGCTCCGTGGCTTGGGGAGCGGCGTGACGAGACAAGGTGATATCATACTCAATGTTTGCCTGGACATCCTCGGCGGTGACCTGCTCCGGCTTGCGGAACTTGCCTCGATTCTTGGTCACGATGCCCAGCTTCTTGCGCGAGTTGAGCAGGCGCTTGGACAGCTGGCCGTGGTACGTCGAGAAGTCGCCGTACAGCAGGGCCTTGTCTCGGCCCTGGACGACGAAGCTGGTGATGTCCATTGTGCGATATTGCGCCGCCTTTCCGGACTCTGGACGTCAAAACGATGCTCAGGCCAGGCTGTTCTGCAGCAAGCTAGTAGGTGACGGCAATCCCAGCAGCTTCTCTTTTCTTGGCTTGGGATTGGCGGGGGAGGACTGGCGGGGCAATGTCTTTTTTTGCTGGGCAAGGCACGAGGGGCTGAGATGAACGTGGTGAGGCTGGAAATCCAAATTGCGAGGCTCGTGCGAGGCTGCTTATGTAATATCGATACCTAGAGAAGTTCCCATTTGAGGAACTTCAAGTTATACGGAGAGTTGGGATTTATTGGATAAGCATCACATTCAAGTTCTTCATACCATTTCACAAAGTATCTACTGGTATTACAAAATTGATAGAATGACTGCAAAGGATGGAACTTGGAGGTGGACTGAATTCTCTAACCAGGCAGCGTCCACTACCCATGAGCACAGATCGAGAACTATGTGAAGGTCCTGGACTGTGGCCCTGCCCCCGAGCCGAGTGCGCGGCTTGATCTATCTACTCAACTGCTCGTGAGTTCGTGCTTGATGCTTTACGACCTTGAGGCGGCTTGCTTCTGGACAGGTTTCGCATAGATGGGCCAATAGCACCGTGTCCAGCAACACTATTCGTAGCAAGACGACTCAGATGAGACATGTCGGGAATACTTCGTCATTAACCGGCAACTGAAGTCCTCCTCGTCGAATCAACCACGTTTCATACCAAGCAGTGGACGAAGCGATTCCACCCGGATTGACAGCTCACTTGGGAGGAACCACACGGAAGTAGATGGTATGAGGAGCTACTCATACCAAGGTGGTCCTAAAATAGCTTCTGGAGCTCGGGTTTGTCTGGTTATGAGATACGACATGTCATTGACTGCCAATCACTACTAGTAGGACTAGGCAGAGAGCGGCTTATCGATCCGCCAGGCAAGACCAAAGACAACGCAGACATGAGTGAAACATGCGCTCAGACATCAAGCCCAGTCGCGTCAATGTCGTCTGCATGGCCCATGCTAGTGAGGCCTTGATGAGCTGTCCTTCGAGTTGGACGGCTCGATCGAGTCCGCGGAGGCAGGTTGTCAAGATCGAATCCAATGGCGACCAACACAGAAGTCTGTTGTCTCATAGTGCGTCTCGAGAAATCGAGCTTCATCTGATATCGATCTGCCTCCACCGTCCAGAATGGATCATGGCTTGCAATATTACCGTGGGCCTTTTCGTGGCACAAGTCCGAAGCATGGTTCTCTGGCAGAATGGCATCGCGCTGTCTAGCCACTCAATATCAGCCCTCATCAATAGTTACTGCATCAGCATGGATGTAAAACCTGGCAGTTGCTCTTCCACGCAGTCAGGCAAACACGGCTCGGAAGCTTCTTCTGCTAGACCCCCCTGCAGCTCCCATCACTTTTTTTCAGCTCGGACGGTCCGAAGCTAGCAGCCCTGTGACCCAGGTTTGCGGCGAGCGGCCAATCCTGCCATCCACCTTGATGCCGACTCGAACGCGGTTGACAAGAGTCGCCATGTTATTGGCCATGTCACGTCTAGCAAACTTCTCGCACCCTCTCGCCCCGATCAATTTCGATCCAAAGGAGGGCTCAGCGCATGAGAGCGCGTCACTGTCTCTGTTTCCCCTCTTTGTGCCGTCCTTGGCTATGGGCAAACCGCAAGTCTTTGGCTGCAGGATTTGGCAGTAGTGGACGGTGGCGTCCGATAGAGCAAGGCAAGGGAAAGCACACATATCGAATACTAATGGATGTTCCGCGAAGCAGCCAGTAACCGGCCACGACCATGCAGTCAGGCTGTGTGTGTGTGTGTCTTATGGCCTCATGCTCACGAGCGACGGCAATTGGCAGCAGCGGTCGCTGGTGGGTGTGTCGGCCATTGTCTGGCGCCAAAAGCCGGCTGCGACTCGTGTCAGCCATGCATATTGTGCGGGCGAACAGTTGTTGGGAGGATCTGGATTGATTTGACAGGAGAACCTAAGCCATCAGCCGTGGCAGCAGGAAAGGCATAGTCGTCGCAGACAACTGACATGATACCGCCCAATACATGTACGCGCCGCCGGCGGTCGGCAATCGTCGATATTGCTCGGGGGATTTTGGAGCGCATGTCAGGGATCACGACAGGAGGTGGTGGGTGGCCTTGCAGGACGAGATACTGGACGCTTGCATCACGTGCCCACCTTGTCCGGGGCAGACCCCTCCACAGCCCCCCAAGAGCTCCAGAGGGCCCCCCCGGCTGCCTGCTGGTGCTGTCAAGGCCGCTGTCCAGGGCTTCTGGCAGCCCGGGCAGCGTTCTGGCGGGCTCCTCCGGGGGGATCGGGAGAGCCCAGCAGCGATGCGGGCGAGATGGGCAAGATGGGCCACTGAAAACGGGGCCCTGATGGAGGGCGCACGGACTGGACCAGCGCTGGACGATCCCTGTCGCTGCAAACGGTGCTGTGCAGGTGACCTACTTGGCTGCAGTAGTAGCCGCAAGCGCTTTTTTTGGGGCTTCAGGATCCATGGATGGCTTTTGCTGCCTCGAAAGTACCTAGGTAGTATCCATATTACGTGGAAAGTCTGGAGCATCTGGCGGTGGTGTGCACAGCGGTAGCAGCGGCAACGACAAGTGGAGGGCAGCAGGAAGACATTTGATGATGCTTGCCGATGTTGAGGCTGAGGATGATATGAAATGGCACGAGGCGGGACGAAGAGAGAGGGGATATCGATGATGCCGGAGACGGGAGTCTGCACCTAGAGTAAGACAGTTTGAGACTTGAATGGCGTCAGAAGTACTCAGCTGCTGCATTGATCTGAGATCAAAGTACGTATTAATACATGTAATAGCGAGTAGTAGGTGGTATCGGCATGATGAGTGGCATCGAAAAAAAACCTGGTGCATGTTCCGTGAAGATCGCGGCCGAGTCTCTGCGGCTCAGCTGCAAGGGAGGGCGGCTGCTCCGAAGAGTTGCGTGTCCTCCTTGCTTTACAGCGACTGATGCATCGATAGGTCGCCGTCCAGGCTGCTGCAAACATTTCCGCCTCCTATGTACATTATGCAATCACATGCTTCTTCTCGTTTCGGGCTGGAGTCGTCGAAATGGCATCAAGGGTTGTTACAGATAAGGTACGATAGGTACCGTGTCTCATAGGTATCTACCTACGGTAGGCCTTGTTGTGCCTAGAATATCATCTTATGATGCCAGGCAGTCAGGTGATGTCTTACCTGCAGTCAAACAACATGCAAAATCTAGATGGTACCTCTTGTTACAGATAGCACGAACATGACAGGAAGGCGATCAACTTGAGACGGGGGGCACTTTCCACTATCCCGTCCCCAGGTGGAGGTATCTCGCCGTGCTCGTCCAAGTACCGGCAAGTACCGCAAAGCCGCTTGCAGGCTCTCTGGCGCCCCGCTCTTCCACCTCTTTCCCACTGCTGCGGCCACTCAGCGCACCCCGATACTGCCCCGTTAGCACCTGCCGCCAGCCTCTACAGGTACCGAGTACATGCTGCTATCCCGCCAGCCCACTTTTCTTTTTCCCACTAGCCGCTGTCCTGCCTGGAGGCAGAACATCCATGATCCTGCATGAGAGACTTCACGCACTCTCCCATCTCCAATAACAACCTCAAGACCGGCCTCTCTCTCTCCTTTCCGGCTGCATCTCCTGCCGCTGGTGTACTGCCTCCTGTTGGCCTTGCCCTCCACTCCGGCTGCTGTCTCTGTTCTGCCTCCGTCACAAGCCGCCTCAAGACGGAGCCCTCCGAGAAAGCAGGGGGAAAAGCGCGTTGCTGCTCCAAGACAACATCTGCATCATCACGGCAACCGGGATTGCGGCTTTCCTGCAGCTGCTCTGTGTGCTTGCCTGCCAGCTGGTGTTTTTGCTGCTGAATAGCCATATTTATATCTTGGTCTTCTAGCAGTTATCTTCACAGTCGGCTTTTCCTTGCTCTCGCCTCTTTCTTTCAGAGTTCGCTCTCTCACTTCTCAACTTTTCCCCTTCACATTTACTTTTCGCCTCCCACCTTTTTTTTCCCGCCTATAAGAATCGCAATCTGTTCAGTCACCTCTCTCTCTCATCCCCTTTCGATAGCCTCTTCCTCACATGACTTTTGTCTCTCTTCTGCCTTAGGTCTCCCGCAATAATTTTTTCTCTCTCTGTTGCCGGGTCAAGCTTCTACAACGCCATCTCTTGTCTTTCCAACCGATCCCCGTTGCCCTCACATTCGAAACCCCGACTCTGTCTGTGAGACCGCACTTCGCGCTCGCCTCCGACACAGAAAGAGATTGGGAGAGAAGCACAGATCTGAATCATAGACCTCACAGTACCCCCATCTGCCCGCCGTCACTGTTATTACACGCGCCTGTGTGATGACGATCTAGAGCTTCGTCATACATGCGGTAAAACGCTCCATCTTTCTTTCCTTCTGTCTTCGTTACTCTCTGGCTCCTGCTTTTGCATTTTCGAGGCTCTTCGTGTAACCCTCGGCGCCACCCAATATATTGCAGATGGCTACCAACGGTAAGTTCTTGTACCGTCTACCTCTCTTCACTTTCGACTTGGAATGTCAAATTCATCACAGCAGCTGCATACGATGGTAGCATTGCCTCCATGCTATATTGTAGCACTGCCGTGATGTGGCTTGCTTAACCTCCCCTTCGCCCCTGAACCCGCCACTCTTACTGCATTCTCTAATCGACCTGCTTGAGCCCTACTGATACCCTTCTAGGTGGCCATTCGCAGCCTCCGGGCCCCCATCTGAATATGCCGTGGATCCCAGCTTCGCATTCTCATCCAAAGCGCCAATATCACGAATACAACGACTTGAATGCTCACCACGATGGGCCGGGCCAGTCCGCCATAATGTGGCAGCAGATGCCCAATATGGGACACAATACGGACACCACCTCTTTCACTGCGTTGCTCAACGCCCCTCTTGACCCATCCGCCACGAGCTCGCCAATGACGGCCTCGCCTATGATGAGCCCGCCTGTGATGAGCCCGCCTGTGATGAGCCCGCCTGTGATGAGCCCGCCTGTGATGAGCCCGCCTGTGATGAGCCCGCTGGCGATGAATCCGCCGGTGCAGGATGCCCAGGCGCGAGCTGGTCAACTCCACCAAATGCATAACTTGGCGCGCCAAAACGAGATTCCATATCATCAGCATCATGCCGCCCCCTTTCATCGGCCTAGTATGCCTCATATGCTCGCTCATACCGAGGAACCCCAGCAACTCCCCAAACGCCAGCGAGTGAGGCGCGAAGGCCCGCCACGTCTGCCCCTTTTCCTGAGGGAGATGCAAGCTGACCACGCAAAGATGGCGGCTGAGCGTGCCGCTGCTGCTGCTGCGGCGGCTAATCCTGGATCATCCACCGTTGACTTGACGAATGGTACGAAGAGCCTCCATGACCCACGATGAAGCTGCCATGTGCTTTTGCTTACCATTTGCTGTCTAGCCAATGACCCTCCGAAGCCCGTTGATCCCAAGGAAGAAGAGGTCTGTTACGGCATGATTACGACCCGCGCGAATTGCACTCAAGTTCCTTCGCCGAAGCCGGGCATACAGAGTATGTGGGGGCCCACGTATCAACCCAGCATCAAGGTCATCCTCAGAAGGGTGGCCGATGACGATTCTTGGCGAATCCCTGTGTGTGACCACACCAGGGCAATCATCGGGCAAGTCGACATATCCGCTAGCAGAGCATTGGCGCCTTTGCTGGACTTCAATATTCGCGTCAGAACCGACTGTCGCATTCCCCCGCAGCCCGTCGACCCGGGCGAGGAACCTGGTCAGGCTGTGTCGCGCTCCTACCGCCTTGACATTGTCCTGTACGGGCCTTTCAAGTATGCCAAGAATGTCGGAGCCATTCTCGAGCGGAATCATGTGCCACTTTACCAGCCCTACATCATACAGAAAGGCATCAAACTCTGCAACCCTCACACTCCTGATTACGCGCGCGCCATGAAGAAGCCGTCGTCGAGAGTGAATGCGAGTCGTGAGGGAGATCGCGCTAGGAGCTCAAACTTCACTCCGAGAACTGTTGAGGAAGTTCGCTCGGAAGTCATGGGAGTTTTCGATTCACTCACCAGGAGCGACGAACTACCAACCATGGATCCCCCAACATCCATTGTCACGCCTCTGCTTACCCATCAGAAGCAGGGGCTTTACTTCATGATGGCAAGGGAGAAGCCTCGCGAGCTGCAGTTGCAAGAGAAGGGCATGGTGTCGTTCTGGCGGACCAAGCCTAGTCTGAATGGACAAATCATATATCACAATGTCATCACGGGCGAGAGTCAGGTCGCTCCACCTTCTAGTACCCGCGGCGGCATACTGGCTGATATGATGGGCCTCGGCAAAACACTCAGCATCCTGTCGCTCGTAGCGACCACCATGGATGAGGCGCGACAATTTCAGCATCTCCCGCCTGAACAGCCGTCCGCGCCGGAAACCAGGCAGGCAAAACGTGAATTGGACGCGGCGCAGGCACCGCTGGGCCTAACGCCTCTGACCAGAAACGCCAAATCGACCTTGATAATATGCCCTCTCAGCACAATCACCAACTGGGAGGAGCAGATCAAGCAGCACACGGCCCCTGGTACACTCTCCTATCATATTTATCACGGTCCCAACCGTATCAAAGACGTGGCGCGGCTGGCCCAGTTCGACATCGTCATCACGACTTACGGCTCGGTGTCCAATGAGCTCAGTTCTCGTCGCAAGGCCAAAACGGGCAGCTTTCCCCTCGAAGAGCTCGGCTGGTTCCGCATCGTTCTCGACGAAGCACACATGATTCGGGAGCAGTCGACAATGCAATTCAAGGCTATAGTCCGGCTTCAGGCCCAGAGGCGATGGGCGGTAACCGGAACTCCGGTCCAGAACCGCCTAGATGATTTTGCCGCACTCTTGTCGTTCATTCGCTTGGAGCCCTTCCATCAGAGAGTCAAATTTCTTCGTCACATCGTAGAGCCCTTCAAGGCTTGCAACCCTGATATTGTGCCCAAGCTCCGAATCCTTGTCGACACAGTCACACTTCGTCGCCTCAAAGACAAGATCGACCTGCCTTCACGCGAGGACTTCATCGTGAGACTCGACTTCAGCCCAGAGGAGCGCGGCATCTATGACCTCTTTGCTCGCAACGCTCAGGACAGAGTCAAGGCCTTGGCCGGAAACCCCACCTCTGGGGCCCTTGGCGGCAACACGTACATCCACATTCTCAAAGCCATCCTTCGCCTGCGCCTACTCTGTGCGCATGGAAAAGACTTGTTGAATAAAGAAGACTTGGCGGCCCTGAGAGGCATGTCGGCAGAGATGGCGATTGATATTGATGAGGATGACGACAATGCCCAAGGCGCGCTGTTGTCTCATCAGAAAGCTCATGAGATGTTCACCCTGATGCAAGATACCAACAACGACGCGTGCATACAGTGCAGCAAGAAAATCTCGCAAGAGCAAAACTCAATGGACGCCGAGAAGGAAGACGACACGCTTGGATACATGACGCCTTGCTTCCACGTGGTGTGTCAATCGTGCATCAGGAGCTTCAAGCAGCGGGCCAAGGCGGCTTTGGCGCCTGGCCAGCTTGCCGGCCCCTGCATCGTTTGCAACGCGCATGTCCGGTTCGGATTCGTCAACATCCGCCGTTCGGATGTGGAGGGTGAGCACGACGGTATTCTCAAATCTGCCAACCAGTCGAAAGAAGCCGGAACAGGCTTTGACAAGTATGACGGACCTCACACCAAGACCAAAGCCCTTCTCGAGGATCTTCTCAAGTCCAAGGCTGCCAGCGACGCCAATCCCCACGAAGCGCCCTTCAAGTCCGTTGTTTTCTCAGGCTGGACGTCTCATTTGGACCTCATTGAGCTGGCGCTTAAGGAAGCAAATATCAACTTCACCAGGCTCGATGGCAGCATGACACGACAGGCGCGCACGGCCGCCATGGACACCTTCCGCGAAGATCGCAACATCCACGTCATTCTTGTCTCCATCACGGCTGGCGGGCTGGGCCTGAACTTGACCGCTGGCAACAACGTGTATGTCATGGAGCCACAGTACAATCCAGCTGCTGAAGCCCAAGCGATCGATCGTGTGCACCGCCTGGGTCAGAAACGCCCCGTGCGCACGATTCGATACATCATGCGCAACAGCTTCGAAGAGAAGATGCTCGAGCTGCAAGACAAGAAGGTGAAGTTGGCGAGCCTCAGCATGGACGGCCAAAACAAAGCGCTGGACAAGGCTGAGGCTGCGAGACAGAAACTCATGGATCTCCGCAGTCTCTTCAAATGATGGCTGCCCAGTACAGGGGTCATGTAATGATCACGCAACGAAGTCACGATTCCGCTACGACGTCTTTGCCGTTTCTGCGACTTATATTCTTATACACGATATTTTTGAGATTTCCAGTCGCAACACATTTTCCATGCTTTCCGTTCAGCATCCGCCATACCACCTTCGGTTTCGCCTATGTATTCGCGTAGGAACCATCCTCTAACCGCTGGTCAATGTGCAACAGCCTTCGTCTCTTCCTTGATTTTCGTTCCTTCCATGTTTAGCGTCTTAGCTCTGCATGGCTGAATCGGCCGTTGACCCCAATCTTTGATTTCCCCCTTACCCCTCTTTCGATGGTTCTACCTCGCAACCTGCGGTTTCTTCTTGGCAACTTACGGCAGACACGGCACCATACTCCCGGTTTGCTGCATTCTTACACCGAAGCTCTCGTGAGCCACTCTGGAGCTCAGTGACGCCCAGGCTCTGGTGGTATTTTGCTTCTGCGTCTTTTCTTTGGTTCCTTTTCATTTATCCCTACTGGCATGGGCAGGGTGAGGGCTTGGAGAACTCTGGTAAGGTCATTGGCATCTGGGAGGACACTTATATACCGATTGATTTATAGCTCGCTCAAAAAGTACGAACGTCTGTTTGCTTGCCGGGTATGGTAGCATCTGCCCTTCCCGTGACCGTGTCCCCTTTCTACTCCAGTTGATTTGTTCATGATTTGTTCATGACAATCCACCGCATAGGTAGAACCTAGAGCATGCAGATACTGAAGACCCTCTCTCGTGATAAGTTCAAAGTATGCCCACTTCTGCTCTCCAGACTCTTGACATGTCCAACGCCGTTACACCAGAAGATCAGCCATCGTTAAGCGAAAGTTTCACACGTTCAAAAAGCAGTCGTGAAAGGGCCTGCAGCCCGAGTTCCTCCCCCATTAAGCTCCAACTCTCTTTCGAAACCTCTCACGGCTGGTCATCGTCCTCTATCCCAATGGCAGCCCACTCAGTGCCCTGGTTCACCGAGCTCAGCCTGGCGCAAAGACTCAGCAGAACGACCGTCTCGGTCGCGGCGTAGTGGTTCAGCGAGTCCGAGAGGATCTTCATGTGGCGACCAAAGTTGCTCTCCCACTTGCGGACAAATTCCGAGAGGTGCGTCACGCGTGCCTCGGCGTCCTCCTGGCTCATCGTGTCCTGCTGCTGTGTCGAGGTCGAGCGTGAGGGGGGCGCTTTGGCGGACTGGAATCGCTGCCATTGATCGTTGGTCATGTTGTCAGGTTTGGTGCCGCTCGAGAGGTCGGGATCAATCTTTTCCAGCTCGCGGGTCAGGAAGCCGGTGTACTGGGAGAAGATGGCGCAGGTTTGCATAAGCTTCGAGTTGACCTGATCGATTCGAGAAACGTTAGTGAAGGGCGGCAAAGGGGCGGATTTAGGGGAGAGAAGACGGCTGCGGGTTGGGGAGTTCGAGCAAAAGCATCTCTGGGGAGCGGCAATACCTTTAACAGCTTGCTGTTTGTCAACATGCATTCCTTGAGGCACGTGTCCAGGAAGTCTACGTGGTCCTGCATCAGCTCGTCCACAGTCCGGTTGAAGCTGGATTTCTTGTCCGACGTCTCGTCCTTGGCTTTCAGCCGAGACATGAACTTTGTCCAGTTGGGCTCGATCACTTCCGCGGTGCAGAAATACAGCACCTGCTGTACGTATACGAGCATTCTCCCTCGCAAGGTCCAGGCGCGTCTCTTCAGCGTCTCGAGCTCCTGGTTCGGGCTCTTGTGAGACCAGGTCACGGCTCTCGTGTGCGCTTGCCACGTCGATGAGAGCTGAGACTCCAGGTAGCGTAGATGAAGCAGAAAGCGGAAAAGCGCCTGGTAACGCCAGACTGTCTTGCGGCTGATAACCAAGGAGACAGGGAATGGGACTGAATAGTCCAGCTGTAGCGATGTAAAGCCTGTTGCGTTCTTGTCTGGTTCAATGGGCTGCTGGTTGATTACGGGCTGCATCACTTGGCCCGACTCTATGCCCGTGATGTTTACAACTCGCTGGAGGTTATTGATAAGAGTGATCTCGTTCATCTCCACCTTGACATCCTCTTTGAAAGGATCAAGCGAGGACACGGTTCCGGGCTGGCGCAGGACGAGATCGAGAAGCGACTGCAGCTTGCTCGTGTTCACATTCTTGGCCGGTTTTCTTAGTTCCGACGACCCCAGCTCGAGGAAGTAGGAAAAGGAATCTGATGGGTCGAGGAAGAAGTAGAGCTTGAGCGATCGCAGTCTTAGCGGAAGCTCGTGCGTTGTGAGTAGGAGCTGCATCAGGGACTCGTTGGCATGAGCGTAGGCGTTGTTGACGTTCTCAATGAAGCGTTTATCGTCGAAGGAGGTCGGCAGTTCTGTAACGATTTTGCTCACATCTACTCCACCGCATTCGCGAACGACGTTGAGATACTTGCCAGCCAGCAGCACTTTCTCCTTGACGCCTTCCAACTGAGGCGGCACATCTTGGTCCCTGATCGTATATCTCCTCTCCCAATACTCATCGATATAATCCCTCTCGAGCCTCTCTCGCCCAATGCTCTTTTGTTCCCTGATCATGAACTCGGAATGAGGATCGTGTATGCTGCCGTGGTGGAGCCACTCATTCAACATCTTCATATACGGTCGGCTCGCGTCCCGCAGTAATGATGTCAACAGGGATCGAGCAGCTGGATCACCACCCATCGATTCAAGCCGTGAGGCCAAGAGGCCCAGGACACCGCCGCCCTTGCAGACTTTCAGGGCTTTCGAACTTCCAGGAACAAGCTCGCCTCCTTCAGCAAGCCTCTCAAGAACCTTGTCGTAATCGTCCACCTCATCATCTTCTTCCTCGTCGCTTTCGTCATCCAACAGTGCATTCTTCTTCAAGAGCTCTTGTGCCAGCGAATAGAGGTGGGATAGCATCTGGCACGTGGGCAGAGTGTGAATATTAAGGACATGGACGGTAAAGGATTCGCTCGTCAGAAACTGTGTCTCGAGCTGGGCAATCATGACGAGGTAGTCTTGCAAGCACTTTCTCACTGACGCACACAACGCATGGTTCACGGCACCAAACTCCTCGCGGCTTTGCACGTCGACGAACGCTTCCAGCGCCGAGTAGTAGGTTGCCATTTTCAGCATCGACTTGGTCAGATCGTGAAGGCTGGGGTCAAGGCCGGGCAGGATACGAAAGGGTGGCCCGGAGAGTCGGTCCCTCTCTTCGGTGTGACTGTAACCGCGAGCATATCGAATGTATTGTCCCTCGTAGCCCATGAAAACATATAACAGGTCCTCGACGATGGCGGCCTCCTGAGCTTCCAGCGTCAGTTCGTGCAGGGGTTTTGGCTGTGGCGCATATGGGATCGTAAACGCAATCGGCGGGATCGAGATTCGCGAGGCTAGGGCGGCAGAGGAGTGCGGGAGCAATGTCGCCTCCGGATTCCAAGAACCTGTGTTTTCACATGGCGACGGTCAGATTGTAAGGATGGAAAAGGAAGAGTGGACCATACCTGGGGGCGTCTCTGCCCGGACGTGCCGCAGGTCCGTCGACGACTTTTGTCTGCGCATCTCGGCTGGTCGTTTGTCTGCCTGCTGTTGCTGTTGCTGCTGCTGCTGCTGCTGCTGCGAACGCCGTTGCTGCTCCTGCTTGGCTGGACTGGCCGTCCGCGGTGTGCCTCGGTCCACATGAGCCTCAAAGGTCCGCTCGATGACTTTGCGCTCATCGTAGCGCCTTTCGTCCCTGGCCTTGCCTACGCGGCTCGCATTGCCTGGTGATGGCCGCTTATGTGATTCGCTGTCTCCCAACTGGGGCGCCTCTGCATTTCTCGCATCCGCCGTGCCACTTCGAAAGCTTCCATTGGCTCCAGAGATCCGGGATCGCTCGTCGGCAAAAGCATTGGCATTGGCGCGGCTAGATGCCCTCGTTCGTACGCCGGACGACATGCCGGCGAGCTACATCCGAAGATGCAGGCGGCTACAGATAACAGAACCGAGTCGTCCTGAATCAAGAGCTGGAGAGATCGCCCCTCACCCTGTTGTTATCATGGAGGTTATTCCCTTGTTCGCTCTTTCTTTTTCTCGACTTGGGACTTCGTCTCCTTGTGTTCGTCTCTTCGTATTATGAGTCGTGGTGCTTAAGAAGACCTGGGTCGATGCTGAGGGTATAAAGTGAAGTGCAGTTCATTGATTTATGAGCTGCATGCGCCGCAGTCACAATGTCATAAACGGCAGGCAAGCTCCTTCCTCCGTAGCTATGGAGCACCTGCTCAATGTGACCCGTGGTGGGGTGGAACACGTCCATCAGTCGCGTCGCGGTTGCCATTTCGATCGCCGGATAAACCACGCTTCCGTTTGGAAAACCGACTCGAGCTTGGATGGCAGCTACTGCTAGCTCCCTGTGGCGCCAACTGTGGCGGTGGTCAGCCATTCTGCGTCTCTGCCTCCCCCACCAGACAGGCCAGGCAGTACGTACTCGGCACTGCGGATCTGGAGCAGGGAAGCTGCCACTGGATGCGTAGGCCTAGTGTTTGCCTGATACTACCGACCTAGCAGTACAGCTTCATCCTTCTCTCAGCCTTTCCTTGCAGCCTCACTTCGTCATCCGCCTTCCTCTCTCTCCCAGCGACTATCTTGCTCTCCCGAGGCATCAACTGGCATCTTTAGGCCGAAAACAACCGCACAATCAGTCAAGATGTTTATGGCAAGATCTGAATACGGCAAGCAGCTTCCCCTCCTCCCTCCTCTCTCCCCTCCCCCGAGCTTCCTCTCCCATAGATGCGAGCGTTCGACAGGAGGCGCACGCACGAATTAGATGTGCATGGAATCTCTACGAGGACGCAGCCATGAGTAGACAGACAAGATCTTATGCTAACAGCTCCCTCCTCGCCTCCAGACCGGGGTATCAACACCTTCTCCCCCGAGGGTCGTCTCTTCCAGGTGGAATACTCGCTCGAGGCTATCAAACTCGGCTCGACCGCCATTGGAATTGCCACATCCGAGGGCGTCATCCTCGGCGTCGAGAAGCGCGTCACATCCTCCCTCCTCGAAACCTCCTCCGTCGAGAAGATTGTCGAGATCGACCGCCACATCGGCTGCGCCATGTCCGGCCTCCAGGCCGACGCCAGGTCCATGATTGAGCACGCCCGCGTCGAGTGCCAGAGCCACGCCTTCAACTACAACGAGTCCCTCAGCGTCGAGAGCTGCACCCAGGCCATCTGCGATCTGGCCCTGCGCTTCGGAGAGGGTGCCGACGGAGAGGAGACCATCATGAGCCGGCCCTTTGGCGTTGCGCTCCTCATTGCCGGCTTCGACGAGAACGGCCCTCAACTGTTCCACGCAGAGCCCAGCGGCACCTTCTACCGGTTCGACGCCAAGGCTATTGGCTCAGGCTCGGAGGGAGCGCAGGCAGAGCTGCAAAACGAATACCACAAGGTCAGCTTTCTTTTCTCCCCCATTCGCATTTACCTCGTTTCGATTTCGATGGCCTTCCTTTGTCAAGCGACGCCCACTGACACGAATGACAGTCCTTAACAATTGCGGACGCGGAGACACTGGTCCTCAAAACTCTGAAGCAAGTAATGGAAGAGAAGCTAGACTCGAAGAACGTGCAGCTGGCCAGCGTCACCAAGGAAAAGGGCTTCAGAATATACACAGACGACGAGATGGCGGCTGTCGTCGATCGACTACCATCAAACTAATGAGCCATGCTATGCGTAACGAGAATAGAAACCAACTGCAATGTTTGCATCTCCTGTCTATTGACTTCATACAAGTGGCTGTGCAAGTGATTGTGACGGCACTTGATCAAGCCCATACTGTATCACGACTGCCAATGCCTACAAATCCCAGGTAGACAAGATATGGGTTTCGGTACCAACTGATTCGGTACATAAAGCAAACGTTGCCGCAGTCGCACTTCATTTCCTCGTTATTAGATCTCTCATGCCAAGTAACCTGCCCGCCTCACACCGTTCCTATTCCCCGCCTCCCATGCTCTCATTACTCCCCTCATAAATGCTGCCAAAATCGGATCACCATAAAGACAAAATTTCAAATATCATGTCTGACTGCCGTAGCCTCCTGTGGCTGCCAGCTTTTTTTGCGTTCCAGCCAAAACCTCAGCCTTGTGTTGCTTTTTGTTTATCTCTCAATCGCCTCCCAAACGGTACCTATTCTTCTCCCCTTATCCGTTTTGCATATTGTATGCTTCGGTTCTTCTTCAGACAGTCCCCCCGTCCTTGTGCTCTCTATTGTGTGCGTACCCTTCTAGGACATCACACATTCTATATCGCTCGTTAGTTTAAATCGTCTCGTAGTTCGAGCCTCGCGAGTTCTGTTTCGATTGCTAGTATCCCGATTGCGTAATGTGTTCTTTCAGCCTTGGCCAGTACTAACCGCCGTTCCTCGCTCGAGTCCAGTTCGTCGATTTTCTTGTCGATCCGGCGAGGATTTTTCCATATCGTGGACGGAATGTCGTTGATGATTGTCGGTCGTGTATACTCCGGGCCTCCCATCTGGCTAGCCTTGATCCATGCCGACTCACAGCCACAGGCAATCTGCATCGCCGACTGCCATCCAGTGAGACGTGCCACGTCATGCATCCGCTGAATGACCCATTGTCTTTGCGCAGTATCATTGTACTGAGAGACTGTCAGCATTTTCCACTATAGTAGGCCCAGATTCAACGCAAAAACGGCGAGGCGCCCATTATAAAGGGACTGTACGAACCTGAATGCCAGCGACAAATACACAGAAAGAACTTTCAATGAGGGCAGCGCCGAGATACGTGTTGATCTCGGTGTACTCCGAACAGTCGGCAGCCAAGCCTGAAGCAATCTGCCCAATCTTGAGCGCGAAACCAGCCGTCTTCTTTGCTGTCATGCCCGCTGCCCTCATGGCAACTGGCGGCATCGAGGGGTGGCTTCGATATAGATGGATGAATCCCATGTAGTAGTTCATCCATATGCCCGCAATGGAATATGTTCGGAAATAGACAGGGTCTCCAAAAGGTGTCTTGGGCCTCGTCTGACCATCCAGCTCGTCACCGAGGGGCTGGAACTCTGGCCCGAGACGGCTCTTGAAGATCTCAAAAGCATGATAAATGGCATTCCATTCCTGCAACGCAGCTTCGTAGCTGGCTTCAGGATCAAGGTCTTCCTGTGAATCACTGTGTGGCGTGCTGTCTCTTGGAGGGCTGAATCCCATGGGGGCCTGCACTTTTCCAAATGTTGGAAACATTCCTGGAAACATGGGAGGTGAGCCAGTCCCGGCACCACCACCTTGAGCTTCTATGGCTTTCTGTTTACGGGACAGATCCTTCGACACAAAGTCTGAGAGGCGGCCGAGCAAGAGAATCAAGTGATCATATGTGCCATATCTGAATTGGGCATGTCAGTCACGAGAGTCATTGCCCAAAGTTCCAAATGAAGAAGGAGGCGGGAGTTGCACATACGCTGATGAATACGTTGAGAAGGGTGCCCTCGGAGGAATTTGCGTCCAATGTTCATATTCCATGCTTACCACCGGTCAGCGATGCATCTTCAGCCATTGGACGAGGGGAAACTTACAATAACTTGGTTCCCCCCAAGATACTCTGGTACACATCCATCTTGCAGTACCACCAAAAAAGATCGCAGATGATGTCGTATCTTTCAATCTCCTTGTCACTCACCGACGAACGTCTCTCGTCTGACGGTTGACCCCCTCCATCACCGTAGGCTTCAGGAGATACGGCGAGTCCCGTTATGGCATTCAAAAAGCCATAGTCGAGAGAACGCTGTCCGCTCTGGGCCGGTGCGGCGTGAGCATGTGAGTGGTAAAAATGGGAGCTCACGTGTCCCAGTTGATAGCCTCCAGCTTCCCGACGTTGCCGTAGTCGCTTTGCGGGAAAACAGACTCGCGTCATCTCCCCTAAAGCCATTTCGCGGAACAAAATCCTAGCACCAAACAGATGGTTGCACCACTTGGTGTGATCAGACGACCAGACCTCAAAGTAGCCGAGTAGCAGAGTAGCAGCGAGAGTGGCAGGCTGTGTTCTCCTGGATGGTGACTTCACATTTTTGGCTATACGCCGTATGGCACGATGGTAATGCCTCAGAGCTGCCGTCGGAGGGTTGTCCCGGAGCTTCGCCAGTTGAAGGCTCGCCAATGCGAGCATCGCATGAAATAGCCCTAAATGTTGTAGTGCCAGTGAGGGGATGGCGTCTAAAAAGATTATCAGAACGACTCTTGCCCCTGGATCTGCAATCATGTCCATCCACTTACAGCTCCATAAGCTCTGTCCAGTCCCGACTGCGGTGCCACTCCTGGCTCTCTCCGAAGCGCAAGAGATATCCCCTTCGAAGATTGAGATTCCAGGCCCAGTAACGTTGATGAAATGCATGAAGATTGTGTTGAGGCCACTAGCCCAGAATTCTGAAGAATACGGTGTCTCCATGTGTGCTAGAACATCGTCATTCTGGGCAAAGGCGGAAAAGACGCTGGCATCCACACTCATGGTCCAGCGCTCTGGCACCATACTCTTGATTGGCAGCAAGTTGCCTCGAACGTCCGGTAAATCATCATCGGAATCGGGCAAGGACGCTTCGTCATCCAGCATGTCCAGTCCCCACCGATCATGCTGTGTGCTGGCGGCTCCTGTATGAGCAGTCAGAGCGTGATTGCTCGTCAGATGACGAAAATCGCCAAGCATGTCGCCGGCAGAGCCGCCGTCCTGAATGGAGAAGAACTGGGCCTCGGGAGGAGCATGGGTATAGTAAGCTGGTCCTCCATTGATCTCTGCCGCAAGCAGGGGATTAGGAAACTGTGGGTTGTAAGGCGCATGCGACAACTGGCTGGGCGCCATATTGTAAGCTGAGGAGCCTTGAATCAAAGTTTCATGGTGATATTGCTGCTGATATGGCGTGGAACTTGATTGCAGAGGCAAAACATGGTGACGCTGATCAAAGGTCGGGGGTCTCGGCGCGATAGCTGGAAATAGTCCCCTTGAGGATTGGCGGTGCGCAGGCAAAGTCTCGTCAACGATGCTTGGCGGGCCGGGGAATATTGCCTGGTTGAATGGAGACGAGAAAGAGCCGAGAGGTTCCTTAAATATGACCCTTTGACTATATCCCTCGCACTCTCGTCTCGATTTGATGCAGTTGTGGCAAATCGGCCTGCCTTCGTCGCATTTGATGCGTCTCCTACGGCATGCTAATGATAAAAGGGATATGTTAGATCGTCTAGAGGAAAAGGGGGATGCTGGACCCGTCGTAGTAGGGCAGAATGGGCAGTACCAGCGGGAGCGAGAAGAGAATGGGGAGGAAATTCAAAATCACGAGGTTCAACTGTTACTCACTGAGACAGCCAGTTTTGGTTCGTTTCCTTGTGCTTGTCTTTTTGCGATTCGCCTCGTCCTTCCCCCCGTCATTCTGCTGCGACGAACTCCCTTGGGATTCTGGCAAGGTAGCCTTTGTGGTTGTGACGGCTTGTTCCTCCATGATACAGTGCTCTACCGTGAGAGAAAAACAGAGCTGGATATCAAACTGCTAACGGTCGCCACCTTTCAGGATGTCTTTCCGTGTTGTAAAAAGCCAGACACCGGTTGATGAAACCGTTTAAACAGTGATGAAGCGACCTAAGCAGCTCCAAGACAACGTATGTGTTCAAGAGGAAGTATATATCACCCTGGACCGCTCGGTGGGATAATTTGCCGTAAGGAAGAAGAGGAGACCAGCATGTGAGGGGACGGACAGGGAGGACGGCGGCCTCGAAAGCCGCAGGCGGTGCGGTGGAAGAGAAGAAAGATGACACCACCTGCTGCTGTGCTCAGCCACTAGGGGGGAAAGAGGATGGTATTAGCACGACTGGCCGACAGTACGAAAGCATCAAGTAGCGGATGGACAAGAGGAGAAGGATAGCAGCAAGTGGAACATGGCCGGTGTAACTCGAGGGCAGGGCAGAGCCAGGATGAAGCGTCGAGCTGTACGAAGACGAGTTCCAACTGAGGTCATGCAACAGTGATGTTGGTAGCGAGGCGAGACACGAGTGAGGAGAGGAATGAAGATTTGGTTGGGGGGGGAGAATAAGTGAGCAGCTAAAGAGGGAGCCAGGTCAAGGTGCGGAGGAGATGAGAGATGTATCTGGTAGGGAGGTAGGACGCAGCATCAGAAGGCACAGTTTGGAGATATGCCAGTAGGTAGGTAGATAAGAAGGGAGAAGCAGAAGATCGCGGAAGGCAGGAGAGGAGAGGGAGGAGAGAGAGCAAGCGCGCATGGGAGTGACGGAGGCGAACAAGTACCAGTTGGTCTGCAATCTGTGCGAGTCTGCTGCTCAAAGTACAAACTTTTTCAACAGAGACTGAGTACCCAATAGCACCAGGTTATCTCGAGATCTGTGACGAGGTGTTGAGGGTGTGGCGGAGAAGGGGAGGGGTGGAGCAAAAGATGACGGGAGAAAAGGAATGCTGGCGGTCGCTCAAGCCAGGGCAGGTACTCCCCACCAACTTGCCTGAGCGTCCGTTCCTGGGCCCAACTGCCACCTGCTACCTGGGCCTGGGGTAGCTCTTGATGCCTCGAGTTAGTGGTCGAGGTATCGGGCGGGCGGGGGGGGCGTAGGTGAAGCTACCGGCTGCGGCACTGCCAGGTAAAAAGAAGGTACCAGTTCAGCAAGCGCAGCAAAACATACCGGATGTACCCAGCGGTAAGCAGTCGAGAGAGTTCGGCAGTGAGGAAAGAGCAAAGGCTCAAAGAGAAAACAGACGCTGCAATATGGAGGTAAAGTAAAGGTAGTCAACGGCAGGAGCTCAAAAGTAGGTAGGTATGAGCTTTCGACCTAAGGTACACGTAACTTGAAATCAGCCGGAACTCCAACACTGATCCTACCTTACCTCTCCTTACGCCCACAATGGCGAGCAGCCCCTAACAGAGACGATTAGCCTGACAAGGAACACACTTCGACTGAAGAATCATTCGACAGCCTGTAGGTACATGTACATATACAGGCTGTCGCGCCGGCGGCAGGCAGTGGTACCGGTAGACGCAAACGCCGACTTGTTTTGTTCTGTCCTGTCTTTCCTTGGAACAGCTGGATCCAGACAGCTAACAAGATGCGCAGACACAAGACGAATCGGGTTGTGCCTCGAGTACGACCTTGACGCTTCAGACACTGTTGGCAAACCCCCCAAAGAAGTACCTTTCTTTCCGATTCAGGCCCAGCCGGAAGAGACCAATGAATCCCCAGTTCGGGGCCGGACCAGCGACCAAAGGTGCAGCTCCCTGTCTCTGTCCCGCAGCGGGAGTCTGCAGAAAGGCTGCAACACAGAGGGGAAGTTGGAAAGAGGCGTGGGCCACAAGGAGGGCACGAGGTATCTGGGATGCCAGGGTGTCAAAGGTGCCAAGCTGAGCGGATGATACCGCGCTGTTGGTCAGGGAGGCAGACAGGCTGAGGAGCCGAAACTGGATCCTCACGACGCGAATGGTTTGGAGGTCGGCTTCGTGCGCAACCGTTAAGTCGGGGCAGACGGTGTATACGATGGTCAGATTGAGCTCGGGCGAAGGTTTCTGGGGGGCGGTGGTAGTTGCTCTCTCGTTGCTTCCCCTCCTTTATCTCCCTCGCTCTGCTTTGGTGGGTGGTATCACCAACAGTATTGGTCATCCAAATCTGCAGGAGAGTGAAAGAGGAATACAGGCACTTATTTCTCTCTAGACGCCGAAGCCGAAGAGCGAGCGAGAGGACTATCCTATATAAGCAAGATATGGCGTCCGTTACCGCGTTCATGGCAGACGAATAGGGCTCTCTGCTGGTCTCGCAACTCTGGCGGGCCATTGCCCCCGGCATTAGCCTAGATGGCTAGCCATGCATGTTGGTAGCCCGACCTTTTCTATGTTGTGCTAACTTTTACCCATGCGGAGTCGGCTCCAGCTGATTCTCCATGGTGTTGAATATTCGGTGGGCACAGGCCAGCATGTGAACAGGAAACGGAGTCTGCTTTGAGGGCTGACAGCGCCGTCGTGGGTATGCATCCATTGTCCGATACGAAGTGTCTTATTCTGAGTCTGGCCCATGGGGAAGAATCATTGGTCCTCTATTTCTTTATCGCACTTTTCCTTCCAGGGGGGAGAGGGGCGGAATAGATGCTGTTGAGGACTCTCAACGAAAGAAGGTGACAGAATTGCATATGCAATGGAGTCATCTCCTATCTCAGGAATGGATGCGCGGCAGCAATTGAGCGCATGAGAGGGAAGGCATGAACTCGAGAGTTGAAGTAAAAGAGTGGGAGAGTCGGAGAGTGGGAGAAGAGAATGAATGAGACTTGGAGAGATTGCAGTGGATGATACCCATTGGTGAGTTGCCAAACATCGAGGCCGATTGATACCTCGAACCATGAGATCTGAAAACTGACCTCATATCTTACTACTGATGACCGGCATTCGCACTGCGAAATCGCGGCATCGCAGCCTCATGCAAGGTTCGAGAGGCGACCCAGACCGGCTTGGCTGTGTACTCGACTATCCGGCTCTCATTGCTGCATCCAAGCAGCCACCACCAAGCTAAGTCAAGCATGCTGGTCTCTATCCTTGTGGTAGCCGAGACTCGAGCCTCGAGCCATTCGCTCAACGAGCAGACCTGCTAGGTCTTGCTGCCATGCCACGGTATGCCTTGCATTGCCGAATCTTGATAGCTGCCTGTCACCCAATTCACACTCGGCCTTGGTCCCGGCGCGTCAGGCTTCCCCGGGCCCTCAAGGAATGGGGTTCACATCTCCACACAGACTCTGCCAGGAATACTCTCGATGTCAACCTCGAAGCGACGAGAGGCGCCATACCGACGCGCTGCGTCGCACAGCCAGAGCTCAATGGCCTCGAATGTTCGTTCGAGGCTGCAAATGCTAGTCCACCCGGGCCAGACAACAATTACCGCTCAGACTCTTTGCCCGGTTGTTAGTGGATTCTCACAATTACCTAATAAGGCCACTAACCGTAGCCTCGCGGGCTGCGGGAGCGGCTTTTCCGTAACGTTTCGAAGCTGGGTGGAGACTTCGGGATCCGGGATCGAGACGGGACAGGGACGGCAGAGGGACACGGAGACAGGAACTACGCAAGTACCAAGCACTTCCCATCTCTTCACCGGGAGCGCATGAAGCACATGCCCGAGGTACCAGTTTATCCGGGCTGGAGTAATACAACTCTGCTTTGCTTGCTGCGGCCTACTCGTTATCTTACGGAAGATGCATGAGCAGTAACCAGGGGCTGGCTGATACGGCTCCGAGATCCGGGTGGTGTGCAAGTCTCATCTGCATCGGAACCATCACCAGCTTCGATACCTCCTCAGGCTCTCTGCTTATGTGCTCCACTCACCGCCATCCATTCAGCCGCAAGATCAACGACTATTCATACGATTGCCCTTGTCTGCTGAACAGCGTCACTCTAGATTACGCACCTCAGAGCTGATCCGCCGCCGCTTATGCCGGTCAAATTATGTCTCTGTGGTACACAAACTCGTCGCCACGTGCTACCCAAATGCTCTTGACTCACGGTCCCTATGGCATGACCTTTACCGCTCTGCTCTCGTGGATGAGACCGGAGCCGGCGGCAGCACTGCAGGTACGACTGTCTTATTGTCGTTATCGTCGTGATGGACGGACAAGATGCGCCACTTCTTCGTGACGGCTTCCTGCGTCATCTCCAGGACCACGAGCCTCACTTCGAAGGATTCTCAATACCCGTGGAGGAGTGTACGAAGTATTCCGTACCCAGCCAGAAGCCAACGCACCCGAAGAAGCTATGGATTGCCAAGCCTGAAGAGTCGACCTTTGGTCAGTCCTTAAGCCTTCGCAGCGGATTACGATATGCCCCCCCCCCCCCCCCCAAACGAATACAGGCATTTTCTTTCCTTTTCTTGCAACACTGGACGGCACCACAGCTCAAGGGAGCTCCCAGAGACTTGCTTCCACCATCCGTCTACAAGGATCGCGGACATGTCTGAGACCGCAGCCTCCACAGAGTCGTTGTCCCCTGCCATGGCCATATGTGTAAGCTCCTCGCTCCATCTCTATGCCTGTGCAACGGCAGGGGATCGGGGGCCGACCAGATCTGCTGTCGTGGACTAAATCTCTGTAGTACCTCGCCGGTGTGTCGGGAACGGGTGAAAGATTAATCATGCCACCATGCGCGAGAATAGTTCATGCCGCTCCGTGGCCCTGGCCAAAAGCGCGGCGCATATTACGCTGAGCCGTGACTCGCTTTGGAGGGCCACAGTTCGCCATGCAAATACCCTCGTTGTCTGTTTTATCCTCGGCCGCCCAGACTGGTTGTGTCTTACGAAGGTTGCGGGTGCGATGGATTCTCATAATTTCAGCGAAATTGGCGGATGCATCGTTGGGGTTGTGACTGTGGATATAAGGCCGGCCTTGCTTTGGGTTTCATCGATATGAGACTTTGATAGCCTTGGCCTGCACACCGATCTACACACTTCTTCGCCGCCGGTGATACAGGGACGCCCTCGAGGTTCAAGTCAATCATCCTCGTTATCCGTCTCGCTCCAGTGTCTGGTGATGGGGAGGCGGCAACTTCTTGGGTGAGTCTCCGACCCAAACATGCACTATTGTTGGCATCCTTCCCTCTCCCCTCCATGGCGCCTACAGTCTCCGGCTTCCCAGCCGGACGCAGCCTAGGCAAAGGCAGTGTAATCTTGAACAGAGTCGGTCCCTCCCGTCGGCGGCTAGCCATGGCGTATTTGTCCTTTGCAAGCACCTCGCATCTCGCGTCATTTTCCCACAATAGCTCTGACTCGACCTCTTGCACCCATAGGACAGAATGCGAGTTACGGTGAGCAGAGAGGTAAGACAGGGAGAACTAGGGGTGAGGTGCCTGCAGTCGCCGTTCGTTGAGGTCGTCTTATCCCCTCCCCTCTCTCCTAGCCCTCCCCCTTGTGTGAGTCGCTACAGGTACGCACATTCATTGCTGGTTACCTACAAGTACCTATCTTACCTTCAGTATGCACACTTACACCGCCATAGAGTGTGACCCAGCTCGAGAGCAGATACGGCGCATGCAGGGTTGTTCAAATACATATCGAGGTTGAGAAAGACGTCAGGTGAGCTATCAAGACTCCAATGACTCCACATTACCCTGTTCATCCACGCCTTCTAGAAGCCTGTCTTAGGGCTGCGGAAAGATGACGATAAGCTTCAGATTCGATCACTCGGCTATACCAATTTCTGTCTAGAATCGCGGCTTATCCCAAGAGATCTCCGTCTAAGGCTTGCCCTAGCATGTATGGAGTTTAACCCAATCTCCGATCATGCAACTAAGGCAGCGCTCTATTCAGACGTTGTTTCTTCTGAACACTTTGAAGGATTCCTACACCAGTGGAAAATTGAAAGGAGAGAGACGCATGTAAAGTCATCAAACAGAGCCAAACAATCGCCGAGCTATATCCAACGCCAGGAAACCCATCTGCCAGACCGGTCAAGCTCCATTCCACCGCTATTCGACCTGCAATATTTGGACACCACTATGGCGCCTCAAGGTGTGGCTCACCGTTTCTTGAGTGCCTTCTTCAAGGTGATCGGCCAACTCGGTAAAGTACCACACGACCGGCTACAAGTTGTTCTGCGTCAGCGCAACATAATAGGAAGCAGTCTCTGCTCTTGCCACCGTGCGGAGCTATATACTCACCGGCTGCGACACGCAAGTCTTGAACTCGACGATTCTGTCGCCATCAACATTTGATTCACTGCGAACCTGATTTTGATAACAACCGCTGTCTTTGTCGCTCTCGGTATCATCACGGGGTGCTACTTTGGCGGCAATATTCACAACATATTCGGATTGACCAGGTTTACCATCACCGGGCATTCTGCGTCTCAGTTGGAAAGTGATTCGAATGAGCCGGCCGTCGGTCTCAGCATCGTAGATGACCCTGGCGTTCTTGGTCAAAAAGTCATCCCACAGGCCGAGTGTCTCGGTAGTTCCGTCATGGTGGTGAATCCAAAGCCCACACCAGCGCAGCCCCTTTTGGGGATCTGAGGCGTCAACGTCCCTGTGGAGGATCCTCAGTTGTTTGATGTTTGACAGCTTGGCTCTGGTGAAGACCGTGTCAGTCTTGAAGGACGGCTTTCTCAGGACTTTTGGGAGAGCTAGTCGAATGACTTGCAGTCCGGACGGGTGATTCGCTGTCTCGTCCAGGTTGGTAGTCCCTTCGGCTGCCTTGCAGCACACCCCGAGTGTTTTGAAGCTTCCTTTCATGATTGCCAGCTGGTCCACAATCAAGCCCATAACCACGCATCCTCTTTTCATTTGGTCTGGTATCAAAGACACCCATCTCGCGGTGGGCTCTGAGAGTGATGACGGTGGTCCAAAGTAGGCGATCCTGTTAAGATTGGTCTTGAACTGGAGTATCAAACGTTGTCCCAGTATCAGTATTCTGTTGTCACTCCAATGTCTGACGAAAGGACTGCTCACCATGAGAAAAGGACCGTATTGGAAGTGGGCGGTATAGCCGGTAGTTACCAGGCCAAGCGTTACGATTCTCTCCTCTTTGCGGAAATAGAAGGTCGTCGGTAGGCCTCTTTTGTGTGGAGTCGACACCGCCTGATGTGCATCGTTTCTGTGCACAACAATGCAGCTAATGCCGAAGCACGTTGTGTATGCTGTTATTCCTCGGGCATACTGACCATCGAGTTGTAGCGGCATGTATCTACACATTGGCCGCCCGGGGAAGCAGCTGGATCGCTCAGCAGGCTGGTGTCTGAAGAACTGAGCCACAAACGGTACACCATGTTTCGATGGATTCCAGGTGGCATCCCACAAGACTTGTAGTGGCGCATTCTCAGGACGCCGAGCAAAGAGTTCGGCAAAGCGTTCAACGACGGCTTTTTGGCCCTGCCCATTTCCCAAGTAAGTCAACGTTGAAAAGAAGACGGCATCTCTCTTCCGGTTTCAGAGCCCATCACGAGATGGGTGTCTTTGATACCGGACCAGATGAAGAGAGGAGAGCCCTTACATGTTTCGGAAAGTAAATGTCACTGCGGGTGACTTCAATCGGCCTACTTCGCCAGCCTCTTCTGGCGTCACCCAGCCAATCCGAGGCAGACCCGTCGCAAAAGTAGAACCGAAGGGCCGATATGCCATGCATTCCGGTGATGAACTCTACTCGTCGAACAGCATCTATCCTGATCTCGAGGCATTGCTGGTTGGCCACGTCGTGATGACCCTCCTTGTGGAAGATTTCCAGCGAAGTCAAATAGGGCCGGCCGAAAAGAGTAGCAAAAGAGGCGCAGACGTGAGCTATGTCGACATGATCCGCAGGCAGGAGACCTCTGACACCGGGGTGACTGGTTATTGTTCCCAGAGAGTGGCAACGGCTAGCGGTATAGGTGTGAAGAGCCGTCATCAACGAGGACACAAGACTAGCCCCCTGGACATATCTCAAGATATAGGTTTGCATTTCCGGGGGCAGCTTCGCGCACCTCGACAGACAAGATCCGAGGCTCGTGCCCTGGGTGTCGACGAGTCCCGTCTCAATGGTACCCGCAAGCGAAGCGAGATGCCATGGACGCTCCTGTCCCCAGCAATCCTTGGGCAGCAGTTCACGTGTCTGGACGGCGAGGCTGTAGAGCTCGCGGCACGCAAGCTTGCGCTGCAGCAAGGCAACGACCTTGCAGCATGCCTGGTGGGCGAAGTGGGCTGGGCGATATTTGCTGCGTGGGCGCTCGTGGACAACGGCAATGGTGATTCTGCCACCGTGAGAAGGAAGAGTCAACGTCGGGTCGACGATGAACTGGGGATCGCCGAGGTCAGTCTTGAAAGTGAAGACTCTCGGGCCCTGAGAAGGATCAACGGATGTGTCGATGACTAAGGTAAGAAGCCTGACGTGTAAGCAAAAAGAAGGGAACAAGCAGTTGCTTGCCGATGATGATGTCGCTCCTCGAGTCTGCGTGCGGTGTCACTTACAGCCCAGCACGTGCATCTCCCACGTCATGAGCCGCCTTACAGCAGGGCTGACGCCTGCAAAGTACGGCAGGCTGTTTCGGCAGAGGAAGCAATTCTTCTCCGCGAGATAGAAGAGCATCTGGTCTTTCGCCATGGTTCCGACGAGGCAGGAGGGAAGTCGTCGAGATCCCAGGCTGGTCCCTTCAGGCCGGGACGAGGCACCACCCGCGTGGTATTTGTAGGGTACAGGTCAGGCAAGGCAAGGTACTGAGTGAGGAGGAAGGCAATGCTTCAACTGGTACACATGCCTAAAGCAAACAGATAAGGTTACTACCTTGCCAAACAGGCAGCCACTGCAAGCTGAACCTGAATACCTAGGTAGGTATTTATACTGTAGGTACATTGCATGACCTTTACCCATTGATACCACCCTACTAACCTGCCAGAGGTATCCGGCTTCGCACCTGAAAAGCGACCCCTTACATGAATGCAATGTGCCCAACATACAGGCGTGTGGACGGAGCACATCTACCCTACATGAGACCAAAGCACAGGCAGCAAGGCACCTAAGGCAGCTACCTGTTTTCGCAGAGCATGGATGTGAGTGCCGCGTTCATCAATGCCATAGGCTGGAGCTGTTGGGCCTCAATACAGATGCTGGTAGTCTCGTAGTATGTATGTACCACATGTTGCCTTGAAATCCGACTGCAGAGTGGTGGAGATCCTACCGCAGCAAGAATTGGAGCGTCGACTGCCTGCACGTGCATGTCGGCTGCATCTGCATGTGCATCAAAGCCGGATACATGCCACAGTTCGGGCATATACGATGCATACTACTACCTAGTATGCCTAGGCGGTCATGAGACGTGGTGATGCTGGCCTCCCTGCTTGCAGTCTCCCATGTCCTGGGGGACCTACGCATCAGGCTCGTACTCGTCCTCGATGCAAAGGATGGGCGGCTGAAGCGCTAGATCGAGATCGCCCCCAGCATCGGATGTGACCTTGGCTTGCTTCGATGGAGAAGTTGTCACCTCCATGCTATCGTGCTGCAGGTGGCGGTTATGGGGCGATATCCGTTGAATGAGACTATCTTTGAGGCGTTCACGCATTGCTTCAATGGTTCGAGTTCGAGACCTGCGCCATGAGATCTTGACTTTCCTGTGCTCACCTGCAGGGATAGTGACGGCCCAGATCTCAGCACATTTTCTCATCCCATCTTGGCGAGGGTTGCTATTATTAACCAGGAATCCGGAAGTACATCCGAATGGTGATCTCGAAATTTGGGCATAGATTGCCGGGCATCTTTCGGTTTGTGCTCGTCAGAGCGGCCATTGCTTCCTATTGATCCCGAATCAGCATGATGAGTGTAGCGCCTGTGGTTGTACTTGTGTGTGGGCGGTGCGGATTGTGCAGCAACTTGAAGCACGAGTGTGCACGAAGGACATGTACGACCTGTACAATGTATGTACCTAAGCGCCTCCTCAATGATTTGGCGTAACGAGCTGCTGTTCAACAATTCAGGGAGGAGCTTCGTGATGGGCGACACATGATGCCAGGAATGAGTGATACCTGCGCTTCCTGAGTCAGACGCCCGTCGCATTGACGAAAGTTGCAGTTGGTGTCGAGCGATGGATCGATTTCCCGCTTATCCTTATCGATAACAGCCAACTGAAAAAAAGTCCATTGAATGCGCCCCGAGTAATCACCTCCCACCAGCAGACCCCAACCGTGACGACCTCATCAACACAGCAAAGAAGTCCTTGTTCAATATCGAGGCAAAATGTTTGCTGTTCCCGGATGGTCAGTCTCTTCCGAGGCGCTCAAGGCCGAAAAGCCGGCGGCCGCAGCCGGTGGTGCCTCTGGGGCCAAGTCCAGGAAGCGGAAGAGGACGACAAAGGAGGAGCCGGTGACGGCTGCCAACGTTGCTGATCTGTGGGAGACGGTTGTCGAGGGCAAGAAGCCCAGCAATGACAAGGCCGGTCAGGAATCAAAACGCCAGAAGAAGGGATCCAACGACAAGGCCAAAGACGACGGCGGCGAGAAGACGGGCGAGGGCGAATCCAAGTCACAAGGAAGCGATAAGCAAAGCAAGAAGAATAAGAAGGACAAGAAGGACAAGTCAAAGCAGAAGAGCCAGTCAGAGAACCTAGAACAGGGCGACCGATCGAAACCCGCGGGCGGCGATGAAGGCGCAGCAGCCGACTCCTCCAAGGCCAAGTCAAAGGCCAAATCCAAGTCCAATTCAGACGCAGCGACCAAGACCGAGCCGGCGACGGTCCTCCCCCCGGCACCACCCAAGCTGACGCCTCTACAAGCGTCGATGAGGGAGAAGCTGATCTCGGCGCGATTCCGCCACCTGAACGAGACCCTCTACACGCGGCCGTCGGAGGAGGCCTTCAAGCTGTTCCAAGAATCGCCCGAGATGTTTGACGAGTATCACGAGGGCTTCCGGCGCCAGGTCAAGGTGTGGCCCGAGAACCCCGTCGACAGCTTCCTGCGCGACATCCGCACGCGGGCCAAGATCAGGACGCCCGGCAAGGGCAGGCCCAATGCGCCGCAGCTTTCGCTCAGCGCCAGCTGCCTGCCCAGGACGGCCGGCACGTGCACCATTGCCGACCTGGGGTGCGGCGACGCCCGGCTGGCCGAGTCGCTGCAGGCGGACAAGGCCAAGCTGCACCTCGACGTCCGCAGCTTCGACCTCCAGAGCCCCAGCCCGCTCGTGACAAAGGCCGACATCGCCGACATCCCGATGGAGGACGGCTCCGTCAACGTGGCCATCTTCTGCCTCGCCCTCATGGGCACCAACTGGCTCGACTTCGTCGACGAGGCCTACCGCCTGCTGCACTGGAAGGGCGAGCTCTGGGTCGCCGAGATCAAGAGCCGCTTCGGCCCCGTCCGCAACAAGCACGCCCCCGTGACCCACAGCGTCGGCAACCGGCGCAAGCCCTCCAAGAAGGAGCTCCAGGCCAAGGAGGCCGAGGCCGCCGGCCGCTTCGACAAGGACCTCGCCGTCGAGGTGGACGGCCAGGACGACCAGCGCCGCGAGACGGACGTCTCGGCCTTTGTCGAGGCGCTGCGCAAGCGCGGCTTCGTGCTGCACGGCGACCGCCACGAGGCCGTCGACCTGTCCAACAGGATGTTTGTCAAGATGCGCTTCATCAAGGGCGCTGCGCCTACAAAGGGCAAGAATGTCCGGCCGGATGATGCCGCGCCCAAGAAGAAGAAGATGTTTGGTCGCCCACAGGACGAAGAGGCGGAGGAGCTGGATGACGCAACCGAAGGTGCCATTCTCAAGCCCTGTGTTTACAAGATTCGGTGAGCGCCATGGCAAGAGGAACACACATGCATGTGGCATATTGGGACGTCTTAGGGCAGACTTTTTTTAAGGACTGTTTGGCAGGAGTTTCGGAAGCGCAGATATGTACATATCAATCTTAATGATCTACAACCATGGCAGACTACCTAGGTACGCATGACGACGTGTTGAGTAGCTTCTATTTCTTCTGTCTCCCCTTGTCTGTCTGTACGTCTTTTATTACTTCCATCGTGACGGCTCTCCAAACGCCTCTAGATTGATCCCACGCCTCCCCGGCATGATCACTACCTATCCAATGGGCTCTACGAGCTAGCTCTCTCCTCTTTGACGTTTGTGGAGGAAGTAAGAAACCAGAGCTGCAGAAACATAACGGAAAGAAGCAAATAGTACAAGAAGAAAGAAGCAGAACAACCATGATGCCCATTGTTAAACCTTGCCATAACGACACCGCTTCCCTCATCGTGGGGGGTATGCTGATTACTCATGCTCTCATTAGGTAAAGCCTGAAAGATGTTGTCCCTCTAGAAGAAGATCAGGCTGGCCGCCATGTCCACATTGTCCTCGGCAGCCTGGAGTGCCTGGATAGCCTGTTCTCGTGTGGCGCCCATGGCCACGAGGCTCTCAATGTGAGCTGGTGTAACGTTGGCCCCTGAAGCCGGCGGCCGAGACTGCGCTGGGGGCTGCTGTGCCTGTGGTGGTGCTCCGGCGGCGGGCTGTGGAGCGGATTGCGAGGGCGCATCCCCAGCAGGCAAGACGGCTCCGGATCTCTGGCCGATGGTGGTTCCCGCCGGTCCGGGAATCGTTGGCTCTTGCACAATCGTCTCCTCCTCCTTTGGAATCTCGGCTTCGCCCAGGAACGGGATCTCCTGGCCTTGAATGATGAGCTTGTCCTTTGCCAGGTCGATGTGAGCCTGGTATCGCTTGAGCATGTCCAACCCCAAGAGCAGCTCAACCGACTTTCCCTCCATGACGGTGAAGCTGCATGGTAGAAACAGGTTTCCAATCTTGATCTGGGCCGAATGGACCCGGCCGATGATGGTAGCCGTTCCAACGCCGCGAGCGACGCCCGCAAACCTCTTGTCGACCAGGCGCATGATGCCGCACGCCTCAGCGCACGATGGCGACATGATGGTCGCCTGCGCGCCCGAGTCGACGAGGGCCTTGACCTTGTGGCCGTTGACCTCGACATTGGCGTAGAGCAAATGAACGCGACCAAAGACTGGTACAGGCAGAGTTAGCATAGTAAACGCGGCAGAGTCAGCCCCCGCATCTCGCAGGGGTCATGGGACGTCATCGTACATGCCTTCGGGGTTGTGCTCCATGGCGTTTTGCAGATTCTCCATGACACGCTCCTGGCGGATCATCTCCTCAATTCTCCGCTGGTTCTCAACGTTGAACGGGTCCTCGTTGAGTCGCTCGATCTCGCGCTGCCGCGCCTCTCGCTCCCTCCGCTCTCTGTCCTGGCTGTCGAGGAATATTCTTCGAAACTGCGCGGGGTCCTCAACGGACGCGGCAAGCTCCGGGTGCTGCCTGGACAGCTGCTGTCTGACGGCGGGGTCGCCCAGTATCTGGAGGCGAAGCATCTCGGTGTCGTTTGCAGCTCCGGCTGCGGCCGCGGCGGCAGCACTGGGCTGCTGGCGAGCCGCAGCTTGAGGCCGGCTTGCTGGCTCCGGAGGCCCGGTGCTGCCTCTCATGTCTCGGACGTGGACCGCCAGCATGTCGCCATCGCCGATCTGCAGCTGCTCCATGGTTTTGGCATCGTCCGAGATGAGTCGGCCGTTGTGGTAGATGTGTTGCGACGTAGGCGGGATGCCGGCCTCGGCCTGGACGGACTCGCGCAGGGTGGAAACGGTCATGTCGGGGAAGACCTCGAGGGTCACCAGGCTATCCTGGTCTCCTCCATGAGGATTGAAGACGTTGAGTGTGATGCGCCTGACAAAGAAAGCTTCGCGTTAGCCCCTCCATCTCCCTCACTCAAAACAGCTCCATCCTCAAGCTCGGGCAAGACATACATGTTGGGATTTGTTCGACCTTGCTGTTTACCACAAGAGAAAGGGCACGGAAAGGAGGCGGAAAGAAAAGAAGATAAAAGTGTTGCCTGCAGCGTTAGATGTGAGGTGGAATCGCAAAGAAGGACGGCGAAGGACGGAGACGACGATGTTTAGTAAGAGTAAGAAGGCAAGGTCCAGGAGGGTAACGGCACGATGGATCGATGGCAAACGTCTGCTGGTGAGGCTCCAGCGACAGGAATTATCGTGCGGAATCAGGTGTTTGCTGGCAGGGTCGTGCGTAGCATTCGTACCAGGCAAACACGCGAGCAGGCGAGCTTCATGCAAGTCAGCGTTCTCGGCCAGCTGGCTGGAATGGCCGGATCGAAATTGGGGGATCGCGGGAAGCCCAGGGGACGGGAGCTGAGGGGCAGAGCTAGAGGGGCAGAAAAGCTAGATTCGATGCTTGTTTGGGTTGCTTGCTGGAAGCTCCGTCTGGGGCGTCATCATGCCTCGATGCAGGCAAAGCCTGGCGGTGACGACAGCGGATTGGCAGCCCCGTTTGGCCGGGACTGTGCGTTTGGAGGCGCTGGCGGGGAGGGGGGGCCTGGTTTGGAGGGGCCTTGGTTAGAGCTACAGGGGGGGGTTAAATACATGTAGTGCCGTCCTCCATCCGGGAGATTTTGTTGCAGCTGGCTGGAGGTGTCCATTGGATTGATTGATATATTGGGGCTATAGTGCTCCAAAGCTCGACTAGCCCATGGTGGAGGATGAGGATATGTAGGTAGTCAGGTAGTCTGGTTGCTGTTTCTGGCACATTGCATACATAACATCTGGTGCCGTGCCTTGTGTTTCAAGCAGAACGAATCCTCTCAATGGAATTGGGGAATAGGGGAATTCCGAAGAGGCTTACAGGCCATACCGGATACTATCAACTTTCGAATTGTGTCAACGTGTGAGGTCAACGTCGACTGCTCTGGACAAAGAGAGAGTCAATCACGGCGGCCATCGTCAAGCATCAATTCCGGGGCTGATTGGATGATGGCTGCTACCTACCTGGTAGGACGACAACCAGCTGAGAAACATACGACCTCGGGCGAGTATCATAATCGACGGCGAACATATAATGACATGCAGGTAAACAATGCATACACGGACGCAGTGCCTCTTTGAGCTGAGCCAATGATGCAGTCACATTAGGCTGCTAGGAGCAGCACATTCTTGATACGTCTTCTGCCTGCCTCCAGCTTCTCCCGAGTCAGGTACCTAATAATCCATGAGCACTGCCGTGAATTGAACCTTTACGACGAATTGGGGACAGGATTCGGACTGCAGGTGCATTGCATACATTAGAACCTTACACGTACTTACTGCATCCATGCGGGCACCTGAGGTGCAGTCCTTTGTCCAGGTTAGTCGCACGACACGTACAAGGCTGACCACCAGTGCCACTCTAGCAGCCATCAGTGTCCATGCATGCGATAAACCTTGTCTAGAAATCTGCACAATACGACTCTATTAATGTTGATATTACAGATCATGAATGACGACGGGCCGCCATACGAATCACCTGCATGCAACAAGCTGCGAGAGTGGGTGTACAGTATTCCTGCTATAGATGCCCGTGTACCTATTACATGCCAGTTTATGACGAGTCAGGGTAGGTAGGTAAATTGTACTAACAGGTACCTACCTGGTAATATGGGCAATAGCATCATCGTCTCCCATGGCTCCTTCTGTCTACTAGGTAGGCACGGTTCAAGACAAGTATCCATCACGAGCAACTGCACTTGTACCTCAGTAATATAAGGTGCCTAAGGCATCATCTTGATAGAATCTCTTGACACCGCGCGTACGAGCCCGGTCAAGGTGGCCTCGAACATCAAAATGTGTTATTATCACAACCTCCCCACCTGACCACCTGCAGACATCAATCGACCCGTCCGAATCTGTCGTCTGCACTTCATTCCAGACGTCGCCCGTTTGATGCCACCCACGGAAAACCCGCCCGCTCTCTCCCTGCTTCCCCTACCTTGCTTCTCTCCGCGCCTTCTGAGCCTTCACAGCCACTCACACGCACATATTCCGACGCGCCATTTTCCTTCGCCAATGACACCCAGTCGAGGCTTTCACCGGTGCGGAGAAGCCGCCTCTACGCTATTGTCTGTCTCGCTGTCTCGCCCGTCTCTGAGCTGCCGGGCTGCTTGGGCTGCTTTCTGCTAACCGCCCTTCTCAGGATCAGCACCAGAAGCAGCTGCAACAGTGCCATCGAGGTCCTCGTCGAAGCCTGTCGAAGCCCGTCGAAGCCCTAAGACACGTCTCTGGACGCTTGCTGCCCCCGGGGATGGCAGTGCTTGCATGCCGCGCTGCTGCTAGTTCGCCATCTGGGCGCAGAGGTGCATCCGGCCTGTTAGTCGCAGGCATCAGATACTACATCTCTTGACAGCACAAGGCTCGGCTCCACAAGCAAACGAAGTGCAGCAAGTGTGTCTGCTCCTCCTCGTATTTCCAAGCGGTGTCCTTGAAGCCTCCTTGCTGCTTCTTCGAATCCGGCACTTCGAGTTGCCGCCTCGATCATCCCCCAGGTGGCTGGATTTTGTCCCTCCCATTGAGCTCGATTGGTGAGACGCAAACCGACCGTTCGCTCACATCGGAGCCGGGATGCCATGGGCCATGGCCTCTTTCGCTCTTTGTCTTATCCAAGGCGCGCAGGGCTTCTTTTCCACTCCGGCCACTGCAGATGAACCTGTCTGAGTCCATCACCATACTGTCGCGGCTTGTCCAGTGCCCCGGTGTCTCTCTTCGTCTCATGAGCGAGCGCCATCGCCGGCACTTCCACGAGTGACTGTGCATGGCTGCTTTACTTGGAAGATCATACGCAACCCTCCTTTCAACATTGTTGCTTTTCCTTTTTCTCTTGTCAGCGCTATCAAGACCCCTCGCTGGTCGACCATTGCCTATCTGGGTTCTGCCGGTTTGGGTTTCCAGCCCTGCCAGGGTCGTCAAGGAGCCAAGCGTCTCTAACTAAGAAACTCGCCGGCTACTGAATGTGAGACACAAGGCCGGTCAATGTGGCCTCAGGGTTTACCCGCGGCTGCATTTCACGATGCGATACTGGTCCGTGACCCCCTTGGGGGGCTTGTCCATGGCATGGTTGGCAGCGTATGCGGTACGTTGCAGGCAATATCGAGCAACACAGCTCCATGTTCGATTCTCCTCAGCCTCATGCACCCCGACCAGGGAGTACAATGTGCCATTACCCATCTCTCTCCATTCTACTCTCCTACGCCTTCCTTTGTCTCTCGACTTGCCTCTTCCGATTGGGCGCCGTGTGCGTAAAACCTTCGCACACTCCAAGATTCGCTTCAGGACCAGAGACCGCTGGCGGAGCACCCTTCTGTATCTGAAAAGGCACAATATCCATCCTAGTCGATATCAATGGGAAGACGGCCAGATGATCACCCTGGCACTGTATACAATGGCAGGAAACCACTCCCTGCTTGAGAGCTGATGGCCCAGATGCTCCGGTCTGGTTACCGCCTCTTCTGCTACGCAAAGCTCTCCGCCCCCGTGAGACTTCTGGACTACCGGCTCGGAGTATGATTCGATATGATTGGCAATGTGGTACACTTCCCCGCCGGGGAATGCCCTCCCTTACTCCGGTTCTCATACGGATTGGCGATTTCGGAGCTCTCCCTCACTTCATGCAGCCGTATGCCTCTGTAAGCGGCGGATACCGTGCGTAATCGCGCACTCAAAACCTCATCGCTGAACACGTGCGTGTTGCTCATGTTAGCCAGACCAGATATAGCAGAGCCGGCTTCTATCCCTACACTCAGGGGCGAAAATGAGCCCATTTTACCGAGCCAGCGGTCATAGGGCTGCTGCCTGTCCTTGAGCCTTGCAGGACGCCTTGTGGCCGGAGATATTGAAAGCCAATGGATCGGCTGACAAGTCATATTTGCTCTCGCCTGCCCAGCCTGTGCTGCTGCCGCAACCAGGGCCGGGGGGCATCCATTGTACTTCGCACGCCGTCCCAGCAAATGCTTGCCGATCCATTCAGCTGAAGGCGAAGCCTGGATCCATGCCCTCACTTCGCTAGAAGACAGTTCTGCTCCTCTGCTACTTGCAATAGAGCGTTGCCTACTTCGTACACTCATTATAGACCGACCCAACTTCTAGGGAGATTGAGAGCCGAAGTGCCAACAGCTTGGCGATCTCCCTATGGATTGCCCAGCCACCTGTTCGTCTCAACCCTGTCTGGGAGGTAGAATGTTCGCAGGAGGAATACTTGTATACTCAATATACACCACCGCGAGCGACCTCGACAACTTTGGTTTCGTTTCCTCTTCACACAAGGTCGAGGGAGAAACCGCCACAGTGGTGATCGCGGACTCGGCGTTCCCACACAAGTAACTGTAATTCTTTGCTGTCTCTTCTTCACAGGGTTCAGTGGAGTGTTGGCTCGGACATTCTGTGTCAAGCCACCTGCAGCCGCGGCTTATCAGGACTCAATATTGTGTTGCCTTTGAGACTTTGCTTGCTTTTTTCCGATTTCTAGATGCTTCGCCTTTGCATCATGTATGTCTTTCACCGTAGCTGGCCGCCAATGTTTAAAAATATCACGCCCTCGCATGAAAGACCATCAAGAGTCCATGTGCCCTATCTGCCTGGCCATCCTAGCCCTTATTTAACTTTGGTTCTATCACTAGCCTTCGTCGGCCTATTTTGCCAACACTCCTCTCGATCCCATCACAACGTACCCAGCAGGTAGCAGGAAGAGGAGAGGGAGAAAAAGAAAAAGATAAAGAAGCAAAAGGAGAGAGAAGGGGAAGAACCAGATACAGCAGCAAGAAAACACCATGGTAGCCACCACTTGTCAGGGTCCCTTCACAACGAACAACTTTCGCTCGGGGCTTTGTCGATGCGTCGTTTCCTTTCTACCCATCAGCGACGATGACGGGTTTGATATAGATGAAGATCTCATGGAAGTCGGGACCATCGGATTCGACAGGATCTCCCAATTTCACTTTTACGAGGTCTGTCGCTCGGGTGACTTTCTAAGGAGCTTTCCCTTCTGCTTCAACCCCAAGCTTTCTTTCCTGAAACCACAGCACGTCGTCACGGCCGTTCTGCTGGAGCAGTTTGCTTTCGAGCACTCTCAGCGTGGTTTCAGCAGCCCGCTGGTGGGTGAACCCCTTCCGGCTCCCATATCCTGCTCCTGTTGCATGAAGCATCAGGTGTGAATAATCGCTCCAAGGAGAGTATTGCTAATGGACGGACAGGCCGAATATCGCATCAGATTCTCCGGCAACCTTAGCTACGGCCTCTTTAACATTTGTGACATGACGGAGCGCAAGAACTGGTGGGTGGCGACCAAGATGCGAGGCTGGAACATTGACGGCTGTCCCGAAGACGTCAGGAGACTCATGTTTGTTCACATCATTGCCACCCTGGGGTGCAGCCCCGTCGTGACGGATGAAGACATGGACTACCCCAAGAACTGGGCGGCCATCCTCCACGGCAGGGAAAGATACCCGAGTGAGCCTGTTGGCCACCGGCCCCATGGGCGCACCATTTGCCTTCACTCGGTGGCCGTCTGCCCTCGTCTCCAGGGCCTGGGCCTCGGTACTGCGACCCTCAAGTCGTATGTCCAGCGCATGAACAGCCTAGGTGCTGCGGACCGTGTTGCTCTCATTTGCCGCAAACCTGAGACCAGGTTCTTCGAGAGATGCGGCTTCAAGAACATTGGTCGGAGTGCTACCAAGACTCTCGTCGGCGAATACTACAACATGGTGCGTGCCTCCATACATAATTTGGCTGGACTCCCAACTTATGTCCCATCCATTGCATCTCGCCATCTCCAGGCGGCGTTGACTCATCCGATTAGGTCTTTGATCTTCCTGGGCCCAAGGACTTTATCGACTGGAACAGCATCGCCGACGCTGCCAAGAAAATGTGAACTGTCCAATCAAACGGAACTTTCTGGTCGTGCCTGTCGGCTACTTGCCTTCTTCATTTGGCGGCTCTTTGTTTTCCGGGTGGTAATGTGCTCTGGGAGTCCTTGGGTTATGGCAGACGGAAGCCTTCGGGTCCAAAACCTTAACGGCGCGACTTGCATTAGAGGGATATTCAACAGGAAGGATCATAATACTAATCTTCAACAAGAATGGTGTGAAAGAACGAGAGGGAAACTCGGCAAGGCCATCGGTGGCGTAACTCGGACGCAGCCGCAAGTCAAAGGAAAGAAGAAGCTGGACACAGATGGGATATTGTGAGTGAAGTGGCTCACAAGAATATCAACAAATCAGCGTAAACCCAGCCACCCGATCAAGTGAGTATAAACCGCATGCATCCCACACATGATTGATGCATTGCTCACTCGAACTCAGGGAGGACAAAGGGGAAAGATGTGTCAGCTATCCAATAAGAGGCTGAGAGCATTAGTAGTAGAACGCGATGGATAACTAGGTATGATATACACACAATGTGAGACGAGTTCGACGGAGAGACAAGTGTTCAAAATAAAATTTACCCTCCATACGGGTATCAAATTCAAGCAGTTGTACGGAGGCTAGCTAGTTACGCTTATTTTTTTTACGATGAACTTAGAAAATCGAGATATAATAATGATAATGACACATTCATTCTTTTTCTTTATTCTTCCCCCCCTCTCGACAGGGACGCCTGAATCAGTCGGTCGCCTTGTACTTGGCCCGGTACTCCTCCGTGTTCTTGATATCCTCAGCGCTAGCAAAACCCTTCATGCCATCGATAATGTCATCCAAGGTGAGGATGGCAAAGATGGGGATGCCGTACTCCTTCCTCAGCTCGCCAATGGCGCTGGGGCCGGGCTTGGAGTCGTCGCCATCCGCCGCCGGGAGCTTCTCCATGCGGTCCAGGGCCACGACGATGCCGGCGACGACGCCGCCCTCCTTGGTGATCTTGTCGATGGCGTCCCTCTTGGCGGTGCCGGCGGTGATGACGTCGTCGACGATGAGGACCCTCTTGCCCCTGAGGGAGGCGCCGACGATGTTGCCGCCCTCGCCGTGGTCCTTGGCCTCCTTGCGGTCAAACGAGTAGGAGACGCGGTCGAGGTTGGCGGGCGCCAGCTCGCCGAGCTTGATGGCGATGGCGGAGCACAGCGGGATGCCCTTGTAGGCCGGGCCGAAGACGATGTCGAACTCGAGGCCGGCCTGCTCCTGGGCCTCGATGATGGTCTTTGCAAAGGCCGAGGCGATGGCGCCGGCGAGGCGCGCGGTGTGGAACTCGCCCGCGTTGAAGAAGTAGGGGGATATCCGCTTCGACTTGAGCTCGAAGCTGCCGAACTTGAGGACGCCGCCGTCGATGGCGGCCTTGAGGAAGTCCTGCTTGTAGGCAGGCAGCTGGGAGGTAGAGGCCATCTTTTTGTCTTTTTTAGGGAGGAACTGTTTTCTTCACTCTTTGATTTGAGGAGTAGATCAGGCAACGAGTGAGAGGGATAGAGGTCGTCTGATTGAAGGGTTGAGCTATAAAATTTAGAGCCGCCGGTATCAAGTTTTCACATGGAAGTCTAAGCGTACAGTGCGAGTTTTGGCGTGCATCTCATCCTCGAATCTTTCTTCTCATCTTGACCAATGCATTCAGGGGAGTTTCATTTCGAAGGCTATCTGTCATTACCTGATCCCGAATTGAGCAGCTGGAAGCTTGCTCGCCATTTATTTTCATCTGAAAAGGGTCTGAAGCTGCAAAGACTGTTACAGTACCTAAGACGAAGAAGATGCCCCCCCCTCAATCGTTATCTCGTACCCCGCCATCTTCTCAGATCCTCACGTTCAACATGAGGGAGGGGCACTCAATGATCCGCTATCCACATGTGCTTCTAGCCTCGTGCTCTGCCTCCAGGGGCTGTTCAACTGATCGATGACAGGTTCAGCTAGTATTTTACTGTATTATGCTTTCATTTTGGAGGTTTATCTTTTCAGTTCTGGAGATTTATCTTTCCAGGCTTGTGCAAAGCTATACGAGCTCTGAGGGCATGTAATTCTTACTTATGAACCATGGTTCAAGCCACACACTGTCCACTGCTTCGATCATATAATTGACCTTGTCAGAATTGGCATGCTCAAAGAGCCAGTACAGCCGCTTCAATTCCCACGATACAGCTCCTCCAAGGGTGACATCTGTTAATCGGCCTCTCCTAGCGAACTCATGCTCCCATCTCAGTATGGTAAATGAGCACACAATTCGGCATCTTACTCAGCTAGAACACCACATCAATTCTTAGATACCTGTTCCATTATCCTTGTTTTCTTGAAACAATGATTGCCAGATATTTCAGACTGAAGCAGACGTTGTAGCACATTGTCATGATCAAGTCCAGTTTCGTAAGGCAGCCGTCTTCATACCACGCCTCAGGTACTGGCTCATCCATCCGTCCAGCTAGTTTAAAAGCAAGTTGAGCAATTCACACTGTATTGCCTTGCAGCTTCCCCTTCCCGCTCTTGCTTCCCCACTGGGGTCCATGGTGCATGCATGTATGTATCGTGCCTTCCAAATTTCTACGCCAGGATACCTCCCGCTTATCACTGCCCCGCTAACAAGTCGCCGCTTGCCTCGATAGCTTATCGATAAAACTTTTTTTCCGCCAAACGGCTCCGCCCACAGACAGAAAAAAAATTCACCGCCTAGCCTTGGCCCGGCATTTCGCTAACCTCGAGCGCCTCCCATCTCGGGGTATCAGGAAGAAAAAAAAAAAGAAAACCATCAACCCGAGGGCATTCTCCAAGGGGCTGTTTGGCATCATTTCCACCACAGAACAACAGCGCTTCCTCGACCAAAGTTGCCCGCCATGAAGACCACGTGGAAGGACATCCCCCCGGTCCCTACTCAGCAGGAGTTCCTGGACATTGTGCTGAGCAGGACCCAGCGCAAACTGCCAACCCAGATCCGTGCCGGCTTCAAGATTAGCAGAATTCGAGGTACGTCGCAGGATCCCGAAGGACCGATAATGAATGCATGGGCGATGCTAACACAGAGACAGCCTTCTACACCCGAAAGGTCAAGTTCACCCAGGAGACGTTTTCCGAAAAGTTCGCCTCCATCCTCGAAAGCTTCCCTCGCCTCCAGGACATTCACCCCTTCCACAAGGACCTGCTCAACACCCTCTACGATGCGGACCACTTCAAGATTGCCCTCGGCCAGATGTCCACCGCCAAGCACCTGGTCGAGACCATCTCTCGCGACTATGTCCGTCTCTTGAAATACGCCCAGTCGCTCTACCAGTGCAAGCAGCTCAAGCGGGCGGCCCTCGGTCGCATGGCCACGCTGGTCAAGCGCCTCAAGGATCCCCTGCTGTACCTGGACCAGGTCCGCCAGCATCTCGGCCGTCTTCCCTCCATCGACCCCAACACCAGGACCCTGCTCATCTGCGGCTACCCCAACGTCGGCAAGTCCAGCTTCCTGCGAAGCATCACCCGCGCCGACGTGGACGTCCAGCCCTATGCCTTCACCACCAAGAGTCTGTTCGTTGGTCACTTTGACTACAAGTACCTGCGATTCCAGGCCATTGATACCCCTGGTATTCTCGATCATCCTCTCGAGGAGATGAACACTATCGAAATGCAGAGGTATGTGATTTTTGTCCCTTGAATCAACTTTCAACAGATTCAGTGCTAACCACATGCTCCCGAACAGTATCACTGCTATTGCTCACTTGCGATCCGCCATTCTGTACTTCATGGATCTGTCCGAGCAGTGCGGTTACTCGGTGCAGGCCCAGATCCAGCTCTTCCGAAGCATCAAGCCCCTCTTCGCCAACAAGCTCGTCTTCCTCGTCGTCAACAAGATCGACGTCGCCCGACCCGAAGACCTACAGCCCGAGCTCCAGGCCGAGCTGCAGTCCATCCTCAAGGCCGGCGAGGTCGAGATGCTGCAGCTTTCCTGCAACACTCAGGAGGGCGTGCAGGAGGTCAAGAACGCCGCCTGCGAGCGTCTGCTCGCCGAGCGCGTGAACCAGAAGCTCAAGGCCGGCACCACGAGCAGCGGAGCCATCGGAGGTCGTCTGGCCGAGGTCATGGCCCGCATCCACGTCGCCCAGCCCATGGGCGGCCAGGCCCTCGAGACCTTCATCCCCGAGGCCGCCAAGAACAAGAAGAAGTATGACAAGGAGGACCCTGACCGACCCAAGCTGGCCAAGGACGTCGAGGTGGAGAACGGCGGCGCCGGCGTCTTCAACGTCGACCTGCGCGCCGACTGGCAGCTCAAGAACCCCGAGTGGAAGTACGACAAGATGCCCGAAATCTTTGAGGGCAAGAACGTCTACGACTACGTCGACCCCGAGATCGACGCCAAGCTGGCTGCCCTCGAGGAGGAGGAGGAGAAGCTCGAGCAGGAGGGCTTCTACGACTCGGACGAGGACATTGAGGACGACGAGGAGGCCGAGATCATGCGCAAGGCAGAGCTCATCCGGGAGAAGCAGCAGCTGATCCGCAACGAGGCCCGCCTGAAGAAGAGGCTCAAGAACCAGGCCATCATCCCCCGCAAGTTCGTCAAGAAGCCGCTCTCGGAGATGGAGGACGCCCTCGACACGCTGGGCGTCGACACGACGGACATTGCCGAGCGCGCCCGCGCCACCGCCGTCCGGCCCCGCGGCCGCTCCATGTCCCGCCAGGCCACCGCCGACGCCGACTCCATGGACGTGGACACGCCCAAGACGGACCGCCAGCGCCTGCGCTCGATGAGCAGGCCCGCCAGCAGGCACCCCACCGTCAGCCGCAGGGACGACGGCGTCCAGGACGAGGCGACCAGGTCAAAGGCCGAGCGGATAGCCAAGCTCAACCAGAAGCGCATGAACAGAATGGCCCGACAGGGAGAGGGCGACAGGCATACTTCTGCTTCTCTGACAAAGCACTTGGTAAGCTGCACCAGATTCAGCCTGAATCCCCCCGACAGTTACTCTCATCCGTATGTGTGCTAATCATTATTTTTCTCTAAAAACAGGTTGCTGGAAAGCGTGGTATCGGCAAGACCAACCGACGATAAACCCCATTCGCCCCATTCTTATTTCTTTTCCATATTTTCGCTGGCATTCAATCATTCACGGTTTCAGTGTCTTTTGAGTCTTCTCTCACGATTCACGAGAGAAGCACTACTGATGGCTTAGGAGTTGGGCGTTCTCGAAGGGTACATCGATCCAGAAAGAAAGTGGTGGAGGGGGGATTTGGGAAGTCGAGGTAGTTGGGAGAATCCCACGCCTACGTTGTCAGGGATAGCACAGCATGTGTGTCTTTACAACAATGATGCATCCTGGGATGAGAGAAGAGAAATTAAAAACAGGTTAATGGTTTCCGGATTTGATTAAAAGTACAATATACTACCACTTTGATAAAGTCCCTATATATGACGAGAAGGCTCCTCTCTTGCTCGATACAAGATCCACCGTCTGTTGCTCCTCTCTTCCTGCTCCTCGAAAGCTAACCACACTGAAGATGCTAATGAATCAATTTTTTTTTTGTTCATCATGGTGATTTGACATTTACCGGACCAGAAACAGAAAACATGGTCGCTCTTCGCAAGTTTAAAGGGAGGAAAAGTATCAAGTCCAAAGATGCCTCGATAACATGGGTTTCAACAGACAATAACAACAAAGATTTGCACCATTACTATTTCGACTCCTTACTCTTCCGTGACGTTGATGCCCTCCCTCAGACCCTCAACCTTGAGCTCCTCGCCGGTGGCGCGGCGGTAAATGTCCTTGACGTCATCCGTCGTTGTCTCAAAGTGGCTGGTGGCATCGTAGCTCTTGGAGATGAAGATGTTGTCCTTGGTGCCGTCCTCGAGGGGCTCGTAGACGGGGATGGGAGGTCCCTATTCAGGAAATTATTAGACCTTGACGTAAAGAAACGAAGACGTGGATAATGTCAACTCACCATGAACTGCTCCTCAATGGCTCCGAGGCGCTCGAGACCGGGCTGGAGCTCGAGGTGGTGGTTGGCGCTGGTCTCGGCAATGGTGGAGACAATGGCGATCCAGTAGCCCTTGGGGCAGACGTTGTGGGCAGATGAGACGCAGGCGACATAGATGTCTGCAAATAGGACAAGTCAGCGTCACGAGCCATCATTGTCGGGCAGTAATTCAAGCTTACCGTTCTTGCGGCCGACCTGGGACTGGGGAATGATGATCTGGGCAGAGTCGCTGTCGTTGGTTCCGGCCAGAGGGTGCTTGAGAATGCAAATGGCCCTCAGGACGTGGCCGACAGGCTTGGTCTTGTCGGGGAAGTATGAGGGGTCGCCGAGGATCATCTTGGCCTTGGTCTCAAACTTCATCTCCTCAACGCCGGTCATGGTGGCCTTGATGCCAACGGCCTTTCCGTTCTCGTACAGAATCTCGTCGATGTTGGTGTTGAGCATGTAAGTGCCGCCGTAGATGGCAGACAGACGGGCGAAGCCCTGGGGCAGCTCGCCAAGACCGTACAGAGGGTAGATGTACGGGGACTTTCCGTATCGAGCAACGGAGTTGCCGTACAGGCGGATGCGCTCAATGGCCTCGGGGGCCTTGCCAGCGGCGGTGATGTAGTCATCCGTGAGGTACAGGGCCATGGAGTGGCCAATGAAGTCCTTGGTGGCATCCTCGAGGCCGAACTTCTCGTAGACGTCCTTCATGGAGCAGGTGTTCATGTCAAGACCTGTCAGGGGAAGATCAGCGACTGTCTCCTCGGGCAATTGCCATCAGTATCTAGACAAGGGCGGGGTGCGGCGAACCTTTGTGGGTAGCAGGGTCCTTGGGGTCAAAGGTGCCGATCCACTCGATGAATGACTTCATGCGGCGCTTCTCGAAGATGCCCATGAGGGGCGACTTGAGGGCCTCGGCGGCATCTGAGGGGACCTTGGCAACGGTGGCCTTGGGGCCGGAGCCCTGCTGGACGTAGCTGCCGGCAACCTGCTTGAACTCGAGGTATCGGGTGACGTCGGTGGAGACGAGGATGTTGGTCAGCTCGCCCGAGGACATGAGGAACTTGGGGACAAGGTCGATGTTCCAGTCGTTGAGGCGGCCGTACTTCTCCCACGGCTTCTCGCCATCCTTGAAGTTGCCGTACTTCTTGAAGAGCTATGGTGGCGAAGAGAGTAGGTTAGACGCGGTGTGTGCCAACGGGTTGCAGGGAGTGCACGGGGATGCAGCAAGTATATTGTTGCAAGTCGGAAGAAAGTGGAAGATTTACCGTCTCGATGTTCACGGAGGCAGCCTCTCTGTTGGAGCACAGCGGCGTCAGTCAAGTTGTGTCGCAGAGCCAATGGCGGTGATGCCACGTCGGCGTTTCAGGGAGCTAGGGAAGGAGAAGAACACGTACCCTCCGTAGTGGTCATTGCGGTCAATGTGGAGGACCTTTCTGCCCTTGACACTCAGGACACTTTGCAGAGACAGATGATGTCAGTATAGGATCGTTTCTCATTGTTCGTCGATGTCTCGAATTGTCGTCCGCTTACCCAGAAAGGATACACTCGGTCAGGCCTAATGGGGGAAAAGGGGGCAAGGTCAGCAGGCGTGAACGCAAGGGACAATGGCAGGCTGGGGAGGAGGAGGCCAGCTAGCCAGCTGGGCAACGCAAGGAGAGCAGCTTGCTGGAGATGCAAGAGCTCATGCCTTGACGATGCCGAAGCTGGAGGCTTTCGAGATGAAACAACAGCAAAAGCTGGTAGCAGGTCATCACGTACCGGTGCCCAAGACGATGACATCGTACTCCTTTGCAATCTCCTCCATGGTGTGGGTATAAACGGACGAGTCGGTGATGGGCGTGTAGAGAAAAGGGGGCGGATTCGGTCGTCGAGTGCTGGCGGCAGCAGTCAGGCAGAGGCAGAGGCAGAAGAGGGATGTATGATAGAGAGAGAGAGAGAGAGAGAAGAAAGAGGAAGAAGAGGTTTGCAAAGCTGGAGGTTCTAATACGGAGCCACCCAGAAGTAGTTGTATTAGAGGTCAGTAGCAAGCCAGGCAGGCAGAGGGTAAGGTAGAGAGAGGGCAAGGTAAGGTAAGGTAGAGGGGTCGCGGGCAAGTGGCGGGGTTTCGTGCTGGGCGCTGGCCAGTCAATCAATCGGTGAGGTGCGGAGACGAGAAGCTGGGCTGTTCTGGGCAAGGCGCGGCTCCACCGTTCCGAAATTCATCAGCGCGCTGGATTTCGCCTAGCAGAAGGGGGAATGAATGAAAATAGTTATTGTACATACGATATATGATGCTATTACTAGGTACTGAATGTCTTTCATTCTCTCTTGATTTTCTCTTTTCGTTTCGTTTCTTTTCTTTTCTTTTTCTCAGGTCGTCGTCGTCGTCGTCTACTGCCTCTCTCTTGTTCTCCTAATCAAACCCGGACGTCAATGCCTGCCGTCAGCATCATCATCATCATCAAGATGCCCATGACGATGCAAATCACAGCAAATCTTCCCCGTGGCTCAAGCTGAAATTGCCCCGCCGTTCGTAATACGTGACCTACCGTCTCCAAATCTAAAGCTCCCCTGATCTTGATCCCGAATGCTAGAAGAAACGCTACTACTGCTAGAACAAAGTACGACGGATCATTTCCCCGTACGACTACGACTAGGCAGTTCAAGTATTAGCAGCAGGAAACAGGAAAAGAAGACGACGAAGCCACTGCATGTCTCACAAAACAAGTGCCGGATCTTGCATGAGAGACAACGCACAGCAGGATGCAGTTGGTCAAGATTCAACCCATTTGAACGGCAGTCCAACAACTTGTAAAGAAGACGGCACAGATGCCAACAACAAACGGCAACGCAAGCATCACCAGAAAGTCTCCGGGTTCCGTTTCACCATGTCGTGTCTCTCTTCACGTCCTCTCCATACGTGTAGTACAATGATACTGGCAATCCTCCCCTGGTCCCATCACCAAGAATCCGACTCCGTCTCCACTCCCGAGTGTCAAGCTAACAGCCGGCCACGGCCATGTACCTGCTTTCACCGCCGCTCAACCCGTGCCGCATAAGTAGCATCTCCGGATACCCAGTTAGCACATCCGACTCATCACGGCAGTTGTATGTTAGTTCCTTTCCTCCAGTCCGTACCTACTCATAATAGCCAGATCATTCAACCAAACGGTGACTGAACTTTCATCCCCCCTGGTCACCGGCTGAGGAAAACGGTCACGGACGGAGCAGTACCTCTCCGAAAAAAAAGCTCCAATTTACAAACAAGGGGTTAGCGAGAGACAAGAGGAAGGGGGGGGAGCAAAGGAAAAATAGGGGGCTCTCTAATGAGACGAGCCTCGTCTCATTTCGTCTCTTGCCATGCCCAGTTCCCAGTCGCCGGAACGGCCAAATGACCAGCCCGGCCGAGATTTGACTTGACATTTGACTCTTATTAGACCAGATGCTTGCATCATCAAAGTCATCTCGATAATTTGGTATATATCATACCGGTACTATACAATGCCGATTGCTTCTATGGTGGTAAGACACGGCGTACATGCTTCGTACAAAAGTACACGCAGCCAAGATCCCATAATGCTACACACGGCCGGCCAGGAATATCTTGTCCCTCGTGATTGATATCATATGCGGCCGTTCGTCAGAACCCCCAACCCCAAATCCCAAGCCCAGTCCCCCCCTTTTCAGACTCGCCGAGTTTTTCTTCCTTTTTGTTGCTTCTCAGGATGATCATCTTCGTTTCTCTTCTCCGACTGTGAGTCGGCGGACGTCCCTCTCCTCTACCGCAGAGTCTCCTTCGGCTCCCTGTCTGTTGATCGTGGTGTTTCCTCTCCGGCAGCAATTTCGTCATATGCCTCTTCGTATGCCGACGGTGTGTACACCTGACCATCGGCTGCCTCCAGGTTGATCTCGGGATCCGACTTGGCGACCTCGACCGCATCCTGCCAAGTGTAGAATCGTTCCGTAAGAGCATGTTTGATCGCCCTCATCGTCTTCGTAACCTGTCACACGACACATCACGCCCAAATCAGTAAAACAGAAACCAAAGAGAACCCCATCGGGGCATTGCGGAAAAGGGCCTCCTCACCTCCTCATCCCGCGTCCCAATCTCCCGCTCCCCAAACCCAAACTTCCCCCTCAGCAGCTCCTCCCTCGCCGTAGCCAGCATGTTGCGCTCCCTGCAGCACTTCCACCACAACGCGTGCAGGTCCTCCCACGACTTGCGCCTCAGCTCCTCCACCGTCCACGCCCGCCCGTGCTCCTCCGTCTCCTTGGGCGTCAGCAGCAGCTTGCCCGGCGCGGGGAAGAACCCCCACAGCCCGTGGCCCTCGTCCACCTCGATCTTGGGCTTGAACTCGACCGGCTTCGGCAGCGGCGCGTCCGACACGGACAGCGGCTCCCGCGGGCCAGACCCGTACAGGCTGCTGACGCCTCGCCGCTTGTTGCCGTCCTTTGTCTTGCGCTTGCACTGGGGGGCCGTCGTCGAGAAACCTGCCGCCGCCGCCGCTCGCATCGATGGCGTTGCCGGTAGGAAAAGGCCTGATCTTGATCCGGTTCGGAGGGACGAGCCCAGCCGTGAGGCGCAGCCTGACGAGGCGCGAAGCCCACTGGGCGCTCCTGCCATTGACATTGTGGTGACGAAGAGGAAGAAGAAATAGAGACAATTATCGGTGGGGAGTCGAGAGATGGACTTCAACCCATCAATCCATCGACATCAATCGCTTAGATCATGAGACGAGGCACAAAATTTGGGAAATCGGCTGCTCTATCGCGCCCCTTCATTGGTCAGCCTGGTCAGCCGCCGTGCCCCGCCTAGGTGCCTACCTAGTCGTTTGATATACGTGCTTAGTCAGCAAGTCAACCGACAACCCACGTCGGCTAACTGAACGAGCTTGGGCTGATATCACGAACTTCCTCCCTTGTGAGAGTCTCAAGAGATGCTCGTCGTTCCTTGAACGTGGCGTCCATCGCTGTGGCGAACAGTCGAATTACTCAGAGTGACCCCCCGATTGTTCCTACCAAGTTTCAGCCGACGTGGAATGACAGGCCAACACCACCAGGCACTTCGGATACCTCACACCTGCACCAGCCTCTCCCTTTGATATCTCAACATTCATGTGCATCTCTCAAGTACAGCAGCAGCAGCAGCAGGAGCAGCAGCCGGCCCCTCGCCATCTCGTCACCTTCTACCTCCATCTATAAATAATCCCCATCCCTTGTCTTCCCCGTACGTCAACTCCCTAATGCTCGCCTTCACATCCTGCCGCCCCCGTGCTGTATGCCGCATGTGTACTTCCTTTCCTTTAGGGGACCGCCACAGGGTTGAAACATGCATGTTCAGCTGCATGAGAGGAGGGTGTGAGAACATAGAATCCTCAATGTTCCCCAACTGCTGAGACGCACAGCTCGAGAAGCTAATGCACTACAGAGACTATATTGTTCCCCAGGAGATTGTGCAAACAACACACCCAAACAAACACAATATCGGCATCTTCGAGAGTCCCTTTGGGGATTCGGGCATGATACATGTTCTAGAGCCGTGCAGGGCGACCTGCACATGGAAAAGGAAGAAGGAGAAGGTAAGAAAAAGGGAAGGAAAAAAAAGGACAATATCGTGGCACGAGAATAGAAAGCTCCTCACCGCAGCACGACCATCATCGTGCATAGAGGTATACATGAGCCTGCCTTATATCGCCAATCATCGTACGACGCACAGAGAGGAGATAGCACCAGCCAGGCAGACGTCAAGCCGCCGAGATATTCTCCGGGAGCTGATCCCGGTATCCTAACGCTAGCAAAGCAAGGAGGAGGTCAGTGAAACCGCCGCACAAGGAATTTTTGCTTCACCCATCATGTAGTTGTACATGTGCTGATGGTATGAGTAGTACAGAGTCTGCCAACCTTGATCCCCCATATGCGCGGAGTAGCCGTTCAAACACTCGTCCATCTCGGGTTGTCCTTGGCTGGGTGGCCTTCGTACATTTACACGTACGTGTACTTGTATGCCATTGGTGGTGAGTGCAGGGACATGCTGCAGGAAGCCCCTCCAAATGCAGACACGTAGGGGAGTACGGTGTCTGCGGGCTCCCCGAATCAGATTCCATGCGTTCACCGACAAGCGCTCTGTGCAGGCAAGACCTCCCATTCGCTCAACACGCAAAGACGACTGACGAGGTTTGGATCATCCATGCCCTGTGACATCACGGGCAGGAAAGCCTCTCTGCAAGTCCGCCAGGTGCGAATCCTGACCATCATGCAATGGAACCCTATCCAGATGCAAGGTTGATAACGCCCCTCTCACGCCACCACAGCAAACGTTTTCCACCCGGCCCAATGACACCGATCAGACATGTCTCATCTTTGCGCCCCAACGTAGGTACAGACATGATCATATTTGACATGGCCGTCTCGCGAGAGTCGACCGGTCCCGACCGCCAAACTGGCGAGCGTACACACGAGCATGTACAGTACGAGGCGTCCCGTGCGAGAAAAAGAAAGGAAGAAGCAACACCGGACAGCCATGAGGGCCAACATTGATGCGCCAAACCAATAGTCCCAGTCCGTGGCGATGGAGGCCCGAAAGCAGGGCGGCCGAAAGAAAACAGGGGGGCCAACAACAAGGGATGAGCAAACTTTCAAGCATGCACGTTACCGGACCCTCTTGAGACACGCACTCACACACGCCTCACCCGCCAAGGCCTCGAGGATCCCGACCCGCGCGCCGACGAGGCACGACGTTGATGAGAGACATGGTGGCGCCGCCGAATGTGCCTGGGGCAATGGCCGGCCGGCTTCCCGCGCTGCATGGCGTACGACAGCCGCCCTCGCCGGGATCCACGTACATAACTCGGCGCCGTCATCTCCAATCCGACTGGTGCACGTATCAGTGAGGCGTTCGCACGTCGCCCGAGCCGAGCAGGGAGGGGACTCTGGCTGTGTGAGAAAACGAGGAGAGGGTGAGGGAACAAGGAGCACGGGGAAGAACCTTGGACTCTCCGGGACCAGAAGCAGAGCCCCGGTATTCTGTACACCCTCGGGCTCTGCGCCGTCACTGGTTGCATCTTTGTTTGTTTCTTTCTTTTCTTTTCTCTTCTTCCTTTTTATTTGTTTGCTCATTCCCTGCAGGTAGGGCGAAAGTCATCGGGGAAAGGGGTCTCTGTGGCATAAAAGCCAGCATCGTACTCACTGGCGCCGTCGGCGCGTGGAGCGATGCCGGCTATCGCACTCCCGTAGCATTGGAGGGTCCGTTTCGGGGCAGCTCTCGTCCGTGAGCTCGGAATGCGGAGCACTCGTAGCATGCGGAGGTGCCTACGGCTACAGGTGCTCGGGTGCCCCGAATAATGGTGGTCGTCTCGATCTTCTATTCCTTCCGCCGTGTTGCCCCTTTGATCCAAGTCCCAGTTCAGCCCTCCGGATGGAGTGCATGGCGCAAGGTCGACGGGACCATCCCGCAGAGGAGGCTGATGCTGTCATTTTGGGGTAGCATACCAGCAAATGCCGGGGGTGGAGTGGTGCCCGACAATCCTCAGCTGTTGGCAAAGACGAACCGCACACAGTACTTCATACACGTCTGGCTTCTCGTATGCAGGCGTCCGTAAAACGATCTCGACTTGGGCTCTCCGAGTCCATATCACATAGATGACGCCGCATATCTAGGTCATGTCTATGAGGTGTGCACCCAACAATCACTCAAACAAAAAGATTGGGATGGAAGAGGAAAAGGACCAGGGGCTCAAAATAGCGGAAAGACGACCTGGCATTCCCCCTTTGAGCACGAGAAGTTGGCCTGTATGGATGACGTGTCTCACAACACCTCGTCTTGTGAACTTGACCCCATCGTGACAAAAGTTTCTGTATCCTGCTAGGCTGGAGAGCGCTGACTCGAAATCGGTTACCAGACTGCTGGCCGTGTTGGAGGCCAACGCCGCGAGACAAGGCGACAGAACCAGTTTGGACTCTGGTGCATGAGACGCGGCTTCTGGCCTTTGGCTCTTCTTGTTGATGAAATGGTGCACACGTTTGTGGTTGGGTTTCCCTCTTCCCTGCAGGTGGCTTGCTGCCGCTGCCCGGGATAGCTCCGCTCCTCACTGAGAGAACAACTGTTGGCAGTCCGGAGAGAAGAGTGGGAATAGGGGCCCCAACTCAACATGGAGCAAAAAGGATTGGGGTCGAAGCTGAATCGCATTTCGACGCCGCCCAGAGATTTCAACCTTGTAGCTTATTTGGGCAAATAAACGCCCCTTTGGCTGGCAACATTGACGTGTCTCGCGACTGCACATTGTCAATGCATCGGTACCTAGCGGACCACAAGCTTTGTTGTTGAAGAGCGGTCCCCGTTTCGCCGCAGCTGCCGCTCTCAGTGAGGGGATGTATCTGATCCAAGCGTGGGGGTTCACCTTCGTCCAAGGCACCCCTGGCGGTACCAAACGACTCCTGCAAACCCGACTGGCCAGAATATGGAAGCCTGGGAGGGGGTCGAACAAGCTGCCCCCCCTTTCTTTCCCCTCGAGGGCAGGGAGTGCCTTGTACGAGTAAGTGTACCGCACGCATGCGGAAAACCCTGGCAGTCAGTCTTGGGCGTGAAGCGGTCCGCTCTATGGCGGCTTGGCCAGCATTTGATGCAAGCAGGTTGGTACAGTACGTGTGCTCGTAACCCGTACGGAAGAACTTCTTGTAAGGTAATGAATGATAATACACAGACCTCTGCGTTCAGGGAGCATGGCCCGAATGAGCCATCCTTCTCCATCCAAGAACAGCAACGCACCTAATAGAGGTGTCAGGCTGTTTCCTCTTATTGGTGCCTGATTTGCGTTGCTGGGAGGACAATGATGGCAGCGGCGGCTGGTTGATTTGACATCTTGGGCCATGCAGTGGCCCTCCTGGGTATCAAGAAGCTGCTGGTGCCCCGCGGTCAGAGCTGCTATGTAGACGAAGTGCAGAGCGTGTTACCTGATGAGCCAAACGAGAACCATGTCTCAACAAAAATCGAAATTCCTCCTCCAGCGATTCTCAACATCTCCCTGTCAGAACGGACCAGCAGTGTTATACATACCTACCTCTACCAGCATCCTTTCGACGTACAGAATGCAATAGTAGTAGTAGTATGTATATTCCCGCTTTCGCCGGCGCTAGTTGATCCATTGTCGGCAAAGGCTACAGTGATACAGACACTCAGCACTTCGTGCTCGTGCTCTTCGAAACGATACCGGGGTGCCTTCTGCGTGTTAGGTCATCTGAATTGCCTAGCGATAGCCTGATATGTCGGCTCCATTCGGCAAACTTCTGAGAGGCCTCGGTTCCACTCGGCGCTTGTGCTTGCAACGAAAGACATGGATGCCGGAGCTAAATGGACATGGGGTCCAAGACGAAGTCTCGAGGCATTGATGAATCGGAGTTTAGGCCCGTCGGCAAAATGCGCCTATGCCTTGAGATGCTATGTACAGATAGGTATCGTAAGAGGTCGTGAGTACGTGTACAGTCCTTGGAGCCTTCGTCGTTCGTACAGGAATAGGTGCCCGTACGTTTGTTTGACGTGTGAAAGCCCATATCGTACGACATGGTCGATTGGTGGTTTGGTTGGTTCTGCTTCTTCTCTGGATAGACCAGACGTACTTGAGCAGACACCTACAAAATACGAGTTGGCCTTCGTTATTCTCTGCGCACGACGGTGCGGGCGCAGAGACACGAGCTGCCGGTCACTCTTCCACCTTCGGAGCTCGTCTGTCTCATGGTCAGCACATTGCATGGCGTGAGCCCTGGGGGGTGGTATGGAGGGGGAGGTTGTATACTTCGTACATTACATACCACCATGTCTGTTTTCAGTTCCCATGCTTGCCCTTGCTCTTGTTAATACTACATACACCTACTGCCGTGAGATTAGGTAAGTCCGCGGAGCCTTTTTCCCGTTCAACAGGCCAAACAGTTTCAAGGTGGAACCAGGTTGGTAGTACACAGACGGATACAGAGAAGTAAAGGTACTTGGCGTACTTCCTCATTGCGAATGCTGGCGAAGCCACTTCCACGTGGAAGCCCCCCAATAGTGGTCCATATGGGATGCCACGTCTGGGAGACGATACTAGGTACGTAGGTATCTGTGCTCCAGCATTTTGACGACTTGTCTGTCGACCTTACCGCTGTTGGTGCCAGAAATAGCATCGGTATCGTGAGGTTGATGACCGTCTCCGAATGTCGTTGCTTCCTTGCCTCGGCAAGCCTCTTGTCACCGCCCTTCGTTGCACAGCTCGAATTGGTGCTTAGCCACCAGCTGCTTCTGGTATGCGCGCATGGCTATATGTACGGAGTACAATGGAAGAGCATGATTCTGTATCACAGGTGGCTGGGCTCCTAGCAATATATTCCGTCCGGAGCACATTTCGCATTGGGACGGGCCAAGCAACCAAGCGCTGGAAAGGTTCGCGCTAACTTGCCATGATACCCCTGTAATCTCGGGGTTATTTGGCGGGCCTGGATGCTGGAAGTGACGTCGAAAGCGACCGAGATGGCCTCCTGCAAGCCTGCGAGGATCGTAGAGCAGTGACTTGGTTGGGCTAGTTCCTTTTCGGCCTCCGTCGCAGCCGGAAGGAAATTGGCGCCGTACGAGTACGCTTGTAAAACTGCTAACACAAGCGTCTTGATGTGCGGTAAAGAAATTCGGCAACAATTGGAGACGCCCTCAAGGCCAGGGGCCTCCTCCAAGTAGACGGTACTTTCGTAAACCGCTGACCCAACCAGTGAATGTTGCTTTGACGACCGGCAATGGTAGCATTCGTCTGCCTGTTGATATGCCAGTGATCGAACGAGGAAATGGGAGAGGAGGCGAGGGAAACCCGCCAGAACCGTACCCTAATAATCTGTTCACCACGTTTCTCCCGCTGCATCCTTTCTGTTGCTGGGCGGCAAGCCTAGGCCATGTATTCCTGCAAGTTGGGAGTTCGACACAATGCCTTTGGACCATCAAGGTGCCAAGAGATGGCGAACATGAGGTAGCAGCGGGCGGCAGTCTACCTCTAGGCGTCGGGCCTCGAACCCTCCAGAGAGGCGTGGGAATGCCTGTGAACACGTTGGCAAGACCATGCCTAGAACAAGCCGCTTATGGCGTCTGACGCCGTTACACGGGAGGCGAGAAAGCGCTACTCGGTCACGCGCGAGAGGCATATCAGCCCAATCTGACCCAGAGAGGCCATGACGGTGCAGGTTAGGGCGCATTGTGCTGGCAGGAGCGGTGACAAGAGTATAATATCGTTGACGAGATGGGAAAAATCCATACCCAAGGACGTCTGCTGGTCGTTGCTCACCGATGCGGGCGTTGGTAGGCCACGAGCAGTCAAATCTGATGCCAACGGATCTGGCAACGCAGTGGAAACGGGGCCGATGGAGTTTTCGGAACGGGCAGCCAGTAACTCTCCACTCGTGATACCGGTCCCGCCGCATCGCCAGGAACGTTGGCCCAATGCCGGAGTAAGTGTGTGGACAAAATGGATACCAGGCGGCCACCGTGGTCCTTTCGAGTGTTACACAAGAGCCCTATTCGTCGTTCAGTTCTGCCACGATCGATCGGAACCCAGAACGCTGGAATCGAGGCTGCCATGCTAGGCTATGAGCAGGAGGCGAGAAAGGAAGAGGCCATAGCATCATCTCGCCTCCAGTATAGAGAACGGAGCATTGTCGATCTGCCGGTTCGTTGGTTTTAGACGTGTCGACAATTGGCCTCAAGTTTCATAAGTCCTGACCACACACTGACCACACACAGTGAGAAGTTGATGGAACGTCGTTCGGGTTCCCATATTGAGCAGTTCCGGTTCTGGTTCGGTGCAGTAAGGAGGTAAAGGGTAGAGGGAGTATTAGAATGTTGGACGACCGGGATCTCCCGTCAGTTGTGCACGATCGAATCGCGATGCTGCTCTTCGGCAAGCGTCTTCTGTCCAAACCACCACCGAAATACTGCACCACTTTGGGGCCCGCGTAAGTGTGAATTCTCGGCACGAGCAGGAGGAATCCGTCATAGTGCCCGACTTGGGGTCGCAAGGAGGACATCCAGTCGTAGGTGGCCATCCAGGAGGACTCCCGTCCCTCGAGACTCTACAAGATAGCGAGATGTGCACATCATGTTTTTTTTTTTTTTCCCTGCTCCCTCTCTCCTTCTGTTTCCTCTTCTGTTCCCTCGTCGTCGCTGCTGGTACGACGTCCCCAGGCGTGACAGGGCCATTTCTTCCCTCGCACACCCGTCGTAATGCCGCCAGGTAGACAGTACCTTGATCTCTGACTTCCTTACTCGTATCCGGCGACTCATGCGTCTTCGTGAGGGCGCCACTGGCACTTGGTCAGCCACCTGTCACCGGGGACGGCTGGAATCGAGCTTGGTCGGCGGGCATGCTGCCTGTTTCGGCCATGGCGCTTAAGAAAGAGCATGGCACGCTCCATTTGTCAGCCGGTTTGGGTTGCTTCCATCTGTCTCGATTCCGAGTTGCGCTAACAATGGTGAGAATTGACTCGCCGCAGGCTGTTGCTGGACCGATAAGATGCTGGAGAGATAGAGACCAAAAAATCTGCACGTCAGGCGGTGAGGCGCAGTGGTGCCGAGCAAGTCTTGGTGCTAGGCCTTCTGGGGAAAGCTCGGGAGTTGCAGAGGTGGGTGCCAGGAAGGATGCAAGACGATGTTTCGCTGGCGGATAGGAGGTGTGGTGACGTAACGATGCGGCGACCCCCAATTAGCCGCCTACTCGTACCAGGCTGAACAGGAACGGTTCCGACGGTGTCAACTGGGCAAGCTGGCCTGGGTACGACAACGACATTGTACTTGCCACGAGCCACACACACGCCACGAAATCAGAGATTTCCCTGTAGTCGTTTGATCGTTTTCTCTGCCCGAGCTGTTTCAGATCAAGCAAACGGGTGATCCAAACTAGGCTCTGATACCCACTCGCCGAAATCAGTCCAGGGTCGCCGGTGATGAGGTCCAGGCCGTGCTCAATTCTCTCGCCGTCGGTGAGAGCATGTTCCAAGTTTGGAGGCGAGATGATATACCCCCTAGCAAGACCTCGTCAGAGATGCGCCGTTGCATTAAAATGAGTACGATATTCAAGCCGTCCGTAGGTACCTTAGGTGCATGTGTCGTAGGTGTCAGTTGAGCCGTGTACAAGGGCTCCGTTCGGATGGCAATCCGCACGGGAGGGGGAGAAGACAGACAAAGAATACTACCAGATGATAACACAAGGACGGTCTGGGAGCCTCTTGTTGTTGGACCGACACTGGGTGTCAAACGCAACAGATAGGCAGGAAATCATGAATAGGAAGTTGCGTACATACAGAAGTGTACTCGGTTGGGTTGTAATAAGCTGTCCGACCAGGGTCGTTCCGGCGGGCAATCTTCTCAAGTAGCAAAGGCCGGATTTCCTGGGCTCGCTTTTCGGCCGTTGTCCGACAAAAGCGTTGGTCATGGATAAGTCTGGGAGGGGAGCTAGGCGCATCGGCCACGGCATCCTGTTCGTTGATGGCCTGACGCTTGTCCAATACGTTCCGGCCGACTGTCAGTTGCACTCGCACGACGTTTCGAGAACGTTGAGAGCTGTGGACTCTTCCAAAGGAGCCGCACAAAACTAAGGCGAGGCGTCGATTCCCGAGCCAACGAAATCGACCTTGGGGGGGCGAGGAAACGGGGTCCTCCAAAACCGAATCTGCGTCCCTCCGCGGGAAGACCCCACCGCTCGAGGGCTCCAGAGCTTCTGGATTCCATGTCGAAGCTTTTTGGCTCACTGCCGCTCAGGAGGGAACGCAAGAAATCAAGCGAACATGGGGGCCCTGAAGTCCTCGCGAAAAGGAGGGTGTGGCCTAGATCCACCACCACGATCTGACTACCAAGTAATATTGTGGGCTTGATGCCAACTGAAGCCGTTACCAGATGCGATTGGCCCTCGCCGTTTGACGTGGAGCAGGGGTGTCTTGGAAGGCGTCCTTCACTTGTGTTGTATGTAACGCGTAACGGCGGGACATTCATGCTGGCCTTTGGCGCCCTTCTTCACCCTCCAACAAGCTGCTTTATGTATCGAGCAGCCAACGCCTGAGAGAAGGAAACGAAACGACAATGAGAACCGAGCCTGACAAGCTCACGCACAGTATGAGATAGAAAGACAACGAAGATGACGTGATCTCGCGCGGGTGCAAGCTCGGTGGGATACAATTCGTCTGAGCACATGGTAGCGGCTGCTGATCCTTCTCGTTTCCATCAGAACTGCAGTGCTTAAGCCGACCTGCTCTGTGACACGAATCCATGGTGTGGTGCGGAACTTTTATCCCCAATTAATAGCGTTGCTGTTGAGAACAAAGTATTTGGTACGCCTTTTCAATACTCCGAAGTCGACACCCAACCAAGTGTCGGACCGGACTCGAAAATAATTTCGTGCTAGCACTTGGTTTAGCATGCTCCTGCTTGACTCGTGCGCACAGCCGGCTACTTGGACGCGTAGTATCTGCTGTACGCCGTGCTCCGTGCGCTGTACAGATAGTCATGGAAGACATTTCTGCCCGTTTGTACTCGTAAGCCGTCGGCGAGCTGGAAGGCAAGAAGCATCGGAAACAGTTGGCCGCCTTGGGAGTTCTGGCACGGGGAAGGAGAGGAGGAGAAGAAGATGATGATGATGAAGAAGAAGAAGAAGAAGAGATGGAAGAAATAGAAGAGACTGTTGAACAGGGAAGAAAATGAGAGAGAAAAGGATTCAACCAGGAGATTGAAGTCCAGCTTGCGCTTGCAATGACCAGCGCCTACCTGATATCGATTGTTCCTTCCTGCCAACATGTCCAGATACTTGCATTGGGGAAGGAGGTGAGGTACTGCTACTGCCGCCTGGGTTGGTCTGTATTGGTACCACGCCATGCAGACAGCGGGCATACAATGAAGCGCACTGGTACTGGTCCTCTGGTTCGCCTTTCGTCTTGCTTTGTGTCTTTCTTCCTAGGTATTTCTTTCCTCTTTCTTTCGTTCTCTTCGTCTCATTGTCGTCTACCGCCTCGGGATGTTCAATGGCTCGCCAATCAAACCCTCGACAAGTGTCTCGTGGCGGGAAATTTTCGTATGCCCAAGGTACTGCACGACTCGACTTCACCATGTTCGTGAGCCGTTTTGGTAGTCATGTGATGCGGAAGAGGCTGATACGCAACCCGTAGTAAGTACATTAGCGGTGATACCCTGTATTTTGACAACCCGCGTGATGCGGGATCCCATCAGTGCCAGACTGTCGCCAACTGCTTTGGGCGTCGTTGTCTTGAATAGCAGCTGCTGGTACTTGCAGCTGGACGGCTGCGCAATCAAGTAGCATTGGATTGCATTGGCATGTACAGTACCTCAATAGGTAGCGCATGCCAATGCCATGCGCGGCTCCGACCAAGGCGATTGATTCTGATACCGCATTATTCGGCATTGACTGTTAGTTCAAGCGTTAGCATGCAACAACTTGAAACTCGCGAGTGCTGATCCGCAGAGGCAAGTACTACTAGGTAGATGCTGGACGAGGCAGTGGCTGTCCTTACTAGTAGCGACGCCTGGGGTGGCAGTCGAATGCCAACTGAGGTAGATTGTGTAGGAGCTGGCGCTTTCACCTGTAGTGGTGGTGTGCGTGAGTGATAAGACGTCGACTAGGCCTGCTTCACAACCTCGCATGCCGGCCAATTGGTCGTCGCAAAAGGGCAAAATTGGGCTAGTATCGTTGCTCAGCCATCGCATTTCTGCACTGTCACCGTACGGAGCGTTGATCTCCCTACTGGGTGGCATAATCTCGTATGAGGGACAGCCGGGAGATAAACCCGGACGCTACAGACTATGGGATATTGATAGTCCAAGTGGCCTTGATCAAACAGAGTTATACGGTCTGTTCCAGTATCATATATATGTATATATGTATATATATACACAGGCTCTCAAAGAATAAACCAGCTGAGAACGGTGAGTTTACATACTAGGTGATTGAAAGCAACTTCAGAGGTTGTGACTGAGTGCGTAATACCGGACGGCGCTGTATGAGCTCATTAGGAAGCAATGCATCCCGGCCAAGGACACCTCGAGCAACAGGACTGAGGAGAAGATGCACCCCTATGGCTCAAGTTGGGATGCATTGGTTCACTCGTGAGTTTCTGTAACTGGCCCATTGTGGAGGATGCAGCCAGCATGGTCGTTTCTCCAAGTAGGTATGTCCTACATCGTGCGAGGCACTACCTACCTACTCCCAAGGTGCCGAACACTCCCTCCCGTCTGTCGGAAAGTGGGAGCCTCCCTGACCAAGCGTCACCTTACCGCTCTACCTACCTACTTTACGTGTAGGATGGCACATGTGCATGCATGTATGATGATGCTGAAGAGGAAAATCAGGAGGGAGGAGAAAGAGAAGATGGTGAAGATGATGGTCGATGCCGATTTTGCCTAGTTTCGAGGCACTTTGGGCTATCCTTCGTCTTTTGGGTTGCCATGCGGCCCGGCCGTGGCCAGGAAGCGACGACGCATCATGACTAGGTCAGATAGGATAGACAGGCCAGGCGAGTCTCCCAACCCAGCACGTCAGGCGCCGGACACGGTAGCATTGGCATCAATGCCACTTGGCAGCAGCTCGCTGCTGGCAGCCCAGAAGCTAGGACGAGATGGCGCACTCGTCCTGGTGCTGTGAGCGAGTCGCAGACTTGCACCTAATACATACTACTGACATGTAGGTAAGGTAAGGAGGCTAGGGAATGACATGGGCATTTTTACAGCGCAACCCGCGTTTACTCTGAGAATTTTCCCAGCCAGCTCGCCAATGACGAGGGGCTTGGCCGAGCAGGGCCAGAGACGACGTTTGCTTCTCTCGCTCACTGTCACAAAAAGAGACATGGAAGAGAGAGAGAGGCCATGACACACACCCCCGAGCATCGGCACCGTCTGCCGCCAGAGCGTCGGCATCCCTGTCGCTATGTAAAAGAGCGAAAAGTGTCGCCCCCTGGTCGCGGCGCTCGCTGGCATCATTCGAGCCCTGAGCGCTCGGTGTCTTGGTCTTCTGGCGTCTCGTCAATTTTCCGGTGGCCGAGACAGCGGCCACAGGTTTTCATGTACATGTACCTCCGTACTCTACTCGTACCCTTAGCAGAGATCGACTTCCATAGTATCGCGGCTCGTCGAGGCATGTCTGACACAGACGACGTTGGCGTCGGTAGATGAGGGCCTCGCCCTGCTTCACCGGGGCGCGTCAAAGCATTTGAGGGCGGGTGTCTATGAATGATAATACAAGGGAAGCTGAAAAGACTCTTGGGAGAGAACGGAAGGAAGGGACAAGTGAAGATACCTTGCATGTACAAAGGGGCGATGGTCAAGGAAGGGCTCCTGTTCCTTTGCCTCCACACACGCCCACGATACCTCACGGTACTTCTAACGGCCAGGACGGCGGCTGGATGCGGCAGGTGATGGACATGATGCAGCGAGTACGCTGGAAGTACCGCGCATGTTGCGCGACTGATCATCCGCTGATGAGAAGTACCAGGTACCTCTGCCGAATCAATCGCACAATGGGACAGCGACGAGCGACAAGCCCCGTGCGCTGAACTGTACGGTAGGTAGTACCCAGTACATACAGGCATTCGCCGGAGCCGAAGCGTCAAAAGGCTCGGAAAAGGCGACGATGCGAGGTTAGTGGTTGGGAAAAGAAGGTGAGAGAAGCGCCAGCCATGTCCGGCGTGCTGTTGTGGCTACCTCATCGAGAGAACGCCACGACAAGACTTTCTCTTTTTCTATGTGGTGGCTTGCGAGTAAAACAGATGGCGCAACAAGTGCGCAGCAAGGAGAAATATAGTCGAACAGGAGGAAACAGAAGGAAGATGGAGAAAAATCTTTCATTCTAGCAGAAACTCTAGGTCTTCTTCGAAGTATCGCGTACTATCGCCTATCTCGCTCAGGCCCCGCCTCTTGGGCACACCACGACTGTCATGACGGTGTGAATGGACGTCCATAGAGGTATTGCTATTCATCCGTTCGCTTTTGCTCTGCCAGATGAGGCAAATATGATCAAGTCTTCCAATATCTGCTGTTCTGATGTCAATACTTCGTAAGATGCCGGGCCGTACCATTTGTACGTTGTTCTCACAACACGAAGCACGTTGGAGGTACCAGCTACCTACGAGGTAGGTATAGGAACCATTGTAGCGAAGGTACTTCCACACTGCCTGTATTGATATTGCATTTCTCAATTCCCGTCGTCCGACGCGTTTTTGGCAGGCAAAGTCGAGGTACCTGCTCCCGGTCCGAGTCCAGTACCTTACCTGTGCTCGGCTTAGCGCCTTTGCGCTCGCCGCATTTTTTCCGAGCGGCCTTGGATGCTAAAATCACAACGATAGCACAATTGTTCTCCTGCCCTCGAGTCCTCTCGTCCTTTTTCTCTTCTCCCACCTTCTTCTCTCGTCTCTCTTGTCTTCGCCTTGTCGACATTCCAGCATCGGAGTCTACCATCTCTTGCGCCCTATTCTTTACCGCGTCTCCTTTGCACGGCCAGAAGCCTCTCGGTTTCTCTACGCCATCGGATATCGACCCGCGCGGTACTGCCAAGGTATGTGGACAAAAGAGGGCCCCTCGGTCGCCGTTCCGTCTTTTTCTGCCTTCTCCAAAAAAAAAAAAAAAAAAGGTCACCACACTGGCAGAGGGAAAACAGCCTCTGCTGGATCCCCTCCCCTCCCCTCCCCTCCTCAAGCCCATGCCCCAGCCTGCCCGCCAGAACCCTTACCTGCACCAGAGCTGCCCGTACCCATTGCGTTATTCCCATCTGCTAGAAAGGATTCAACCCTAACCCAATCCCCTGCCCGCTGTCTCTCTGCATCTCTTTGCAGCATCTGCCCCCCCGGTCCGAGCCTGGCTTGTTGCTTGCGGCCCTCGCGATACCGCCTGATAGCGCTTCTGGCTCCACTCGCCACCGGCCGTCTTCGCGGTCCCTCGCAATGGCCGCCGTGCTGCAACTGCCAGCGGTCACCATTGTACACTTGCCCTGTTCCCAGCACTTCCACCTCGAGACCGGTACCGGTACCGGTACGCGCGCTGGTGCTGGTGTAGGTACTCGGTACTGCCGCGCTCTGCACTGCACTGCGCTGCACTGTCGCTGCACTGCCCCACATATGCTCTGGCGTTTTCGGCACCCTGGAAATGGCGCTTGTTGCCACTCCACCCCCTCCCCCCTGTTAGCGCCCTTTTTCGCACCCTCCACGCTTTTGGCACTTATTTTTTTTTTTTCTTTTCTTTTCCCTCTTCCACGGAATACTTTCGCCTTTTCTCAGCCAACCTGACAGGTTCTCTCCAGGATAAAAAAGGAACGAGACCCAGTTCTCCACCCCACTCCAACTGTTCCCTACCTAACCAGCTTTTCTTGTGAGGGACCTGTTATACCCAGAGCCTCACCTCCACCTTCCCCAGAACGCCGCAGCCCTCTCGCAACATCACGCGTGGGCCTCATTGAAAGATTGTAAACTTGCGTTTACGCTTTCGTCCTTTGTTCTCGAACTCTTCCTGATCCATCAGCGCGTCGTCGTCGGTCTTTCTCCCGCCAATTGCTCGATTTCGACGTTGCTGCCCGCCTCCTAGTCGCAGCCTGTCGAAACTGCTGTTTCTATCTCCCTTGCGGTAGTCGGAAAAAAAAACACACGCACACACACACAGCACACGTCGTCTCTCGACGCGTCTTCGCGCAGCATCATGGACAACCCTCAGTACCAGAACAACGGTGTTCCGACATCCGCGGCCCAGACTTACCCGTCGCCCACTGCCATCTCGCCTCACCAGCTGCAGACCGGCTCTCCTCTGCCGCAGACGCTTCCACCTCTGCAGCCTCATACCGTTGCGATGCAGCCGCTCTACGGTAGCCACCCGCATACGCCGCGAACCCCAGGCACTCCCAACACGCCTACGCAGAACAACCTGCCCAGCTACCAGCAGCAGACGTCGCAGCCTGGTCCCCGACCTGGCATGTACTCAATGGCACAGAACCCGTACCCTCACCAGGGATATGCCACATCTGCCGCTATGATGCCTCAGGCTACCACGGCCGTCTCTCACCCTCAGCCGATTGCTCCTGCGCCGGTTGGCGGCCGCGGCCCTCCTGTCCTGCGTCCCATGCCCCCTGGTGGTCTCATGGCGCAGCCCGGCGTGGCCTCGCCCTACGGCCCGGGTTCTCTGATGCAGCCGAACCCCATCCTCCCGGACGGCGAGCAGCCGACCCACGTTGTTGGATCTCAGGGTCGCCGAGGCATCTTGCCCAGCGCTCCTGGACGCCCTACTGCTCAGGCTGCGGGCACTGGTGCGAAGAACACCGTCATTCCCGTCAAGGATGCCGACGGCAAATTCCCCTGCCCTCACTGCACAAAGACGTACCTGCATGCCAAGCACCTGAAGCGCCACCTGCTTCGCCGTAAGTCTCCGCCCTGCTACTGATGAAAATGCCTATCTGTCAAGAGGCGTCCTCGCGTGCTGACCAAACTCTTCTCTTTAGACACTGGTGATCGCCCCTACATGTGCGTCCTCTGCCGGGATACCTTCTCCCGAAGCGACATCCTCAAGCGCCACTTCCAGAAGTGCTCTATCCGCCGCGGCAACCCCACGGGCGCTAGCCATCTGTCCCACCCTCAGGCCCACGTCAAGAAGAACGCGCAGGCGCAGAAGGCCGCTCTCGAGAACGGACAAGATCTGAACCACTTGAACGGACTCGGCAACATGGGAGGGAACAACATGGTGCACCCCTTTGGCATCGTTGCCGTTCAGGATGGAATGAACAACATGACAGGTGACCAGAGCCAGCTCTCGCGATCAAGCAGCATGGGTCGAATTGACGATGGGAATGCAGACCGGAGGAATATGAACGGCCCTGTTATGGGCGGATCCCAGCAGTACGGCGGCGACGTGTCCAGCTCCATGGCCAACCAGCAGATGCCGACCTACAGCATGCCTCCTGGTCAGAATGGTATCCCCATGTACGGCGGTTCCAACCCGAACCAACAACCTGGCCTTGACTGGTCCCAGGTCTTCCAGGCCGGTGCGCATCCATCTCCAATCCACCCTTCTCTGCTACCAGGCCCTAATCACGGACAGACACAGACCGCAACCAAGGCCGAGCCTAATTCCGAGGAGTAGCTGTGGCGTCTCCACGTGGCCCCCCCCCTCGCGAAACACGAAGAACGAGACACTTGAAAACGGGGAAGCTTTGTTGTTTCTGATCTGCCAGGAGAGTAATATCTTCGGCTATTGCCTCTCTCTCACTGGTCCGGCCGTCTGCCACAGGTACTGGTATACCAACAGGTATGCAAGAAGTATCACTGGCATAAGCTGACCTCGCCAGCGATGGAGGGATATTCTCGAGTCTACGTGTCGGGGCATGAGAAATCCATCAACTTCCGCGATTGATACTCTTGGTTCTTTCTGTTATCGAGAAGGAGGGAAAAAGAGAACAAAGAGACAAAACAAGACAAAAAATGGGAAGAAGACAAAAAAAAAAACCTGCAGGGTGATTGCATTTTGAGGAGTTCCGGCTTGATTTTCATTTCCTTTTCTCAACGCCTGGTTTCTTTGCTTTCTTTCGTTTTCGATCTCTTTCCTTTTTTCTTTCGTCTATTTGACAACGCAACGACTGGATCGCGGATATGGGCAACCTTGCGCGTGACAGGACACCAGTTGGACTCGTCATGCAATGCATCAGGCTCGGCATCGGTGGCGTCTTCGTGTGCTGCAAATTGCATTTTCAGTCCGGATAGACGGTTGTGGAGTTGATTTCATTAGATTTCGATCCGATATAGAGAGGGGAGGTCCTGGCCGGTTATGGTAGTTACCTGGTACGATTTCATGATTTCGGCTTGGGCTACAATGATGAGTTGTGGCCCTACGATGTGTTCCGGGCGATATGAAGGATGGCAAAAGAAGAACAAAATGGGACGGAACGGCCGGTGGGAGTGGAGGATGGATGAATGAAAGAAGGGCGGGCATTCATGGCAAGAATTGTACAGAGTATATGTGAGAATAAAAGCAGCCCAATCAGTGTACTACTACAGGTGTATCTCTAGTAGCAGTCTCTAAGAGACGTTGCAATTTGATGACAGCCTTCAAGATCTGCCGTTTTGACTGACGATTTTGATTGCATCATGCGATGACCTCGTGGGATTTTGGAAATCAAGCACCCTTTGATGGATGCGTGACAGGAATTGAATGGTGTTGTGGTGAGAGCTCTATATTCCATTGGCGAATCCTTGGGCTCGTAATGCTGTCGTTTCCGTGTCATCTGGTCTGGCCCTGAGTCTTGTCCACGGTCGTGATCCTGGGCGCCATGTTGCGCAGCTCAGCCTTGTCCTCCTCGGTCGGTGTGAAGCCGAACGATTCCTCAGCCTTGTCGGAGATGTACAGCCCTGCGAGGCCCCAGGCGATGACGGCGACGCCGACGCCGAGGCGGGTCTTGGGATTCAGGTTCTTGTAGGCCCTGCATTTGACAACGTGAGAAGAGTGAGTCTCTTGGGTTGTTCATTTATCTAATATTTCACTTTTTTTTTGCAGCGTTTGTTTCCTTTGCCAGGGATTGGCTTACTTGAACATTTCCGAGTCGAGATTTGAGTGTGGGCGCGGTGATCTTGGTATTGCGGTGAAGACGAGGCTTGAGGGTGACTTTCAAAGAGTGGATGTAGTAGTTCAATGAGATGGCGATGGACTCGACTGTAGGGGATTTGGATGTGAGAGGATGTCTGTCTGCGATATGAGAGATGAGAGGCGAAGTTGCGATGAATCTTGAGGTCTGCAACGTCCGACGATTTTTCACCCCACTGCCATGTACCCTCTAGCTAAAAATGCCCAGACGTTCCACTTGACTTTGTTAAGCATCTACTTTTGCTATACTTTCCGCTTAGGATTCTCCTTGCTGTGGACGAGGCACCACGGCGAGGACTGTCGCGCGCCCATGGGCGCATTGTGATGGTCATATTCCCTGACTAGGTTATCAATTCGAGATTCAGATCGAGGGTCAATAAGTGTAAGATTCAATTTTTCTTTGCATTTGGTGGTCTACCGGGGAGGTGGCGGAGTCTTGTTAGACGAAATTCATGTGGGATCTGAGGCTCAAGTAGGGTGTGGCTTTAGGACATCAGTTCTGTTATTCCGGTTTCAAGTAACTTCCATTGGCAGCTCTTGTTCTCTCTACGATACTTGTTCCTAGTATAGGGAGTGATTACCTTCGTAGTCGATCGTGACGGCTTCCTAAGGGGTGTTTATCACTCAATGCGAAGCAGCGAGGCGTTCCTTGTCGAGGATCGGGAATTCCCTTTCTGAAATCTCAAAACATTGAGATATTCTAGACTTGGGTCAGAAGTCATCCTTTCTCTTTTGTGAAAGACACAGATCCATCATCTTCAAAGAAGCATCCTCAATAGAAACATATAGATACTTGGGGTATGTGATGATGTACTCCCTCCTCAAACTGGGATCTGAACTGCCTCGACGATGCCCACTGAGATGCCTCGTCATAGACTTGGATAAAGGCATACCAAGCCAGCGCTGCTAGCTACTATTCATCCTGGTGATATCTGTAGCTCTTAGTACATGAAGTTCAATTGAATCAGTGAGACATCACCCGGGATGAGCACGGAGTCTTTTCTCTGGCTGGGAGGCGAGCTGTGCTGATACGGAGCACAACAGGGCGAACTCTAGCCGCCATGAAGCTCAATACATGCATGCAAGGGGCATCGCGCGACAGAAGGGAACATAGGAAGAAGAACCGTATAAAGTCTCTCCAAAAGATCCACCAACTCTGCTACATGCAGGATGCCTGCATCTGGATGAGAAAAGTATCGCGAGAGTTTCAGATGTCGCTTTTCGTTCGCCATGCATAATTGCATGTGTGCTTCAACCCTGCTTCTAGGATCCGAATCATCCCAGAGAAAACAAAAAGGGGAAACATCAAATGCCATAATAGGAGGCCACAGCAAATGAGAGAAGCGTACGGAGCAACGGTCGCACAGGTTCCGAGACTGGGCTGGTACGTGATGTCTGTTGGTTGACTGTAGAGGTAATCTCGGCGCAGGCGCAGTGTAGCCCGTGTGTGAAGAGCGCGGGCACAGGCAAATGAATGCGCGCGTCCTCCAAAGCAGCAGCAACGGGGGCCAACCTGTGCGCCGCCCGCATGCCACGACTTTGTCCCCAGAACAAGAGATTGGGGACTGACGATTTGCGGGAATTGCCTCGTCCGCCACCCGCTGCGGCAGCACGAAGGAGAGGGCAAGTCGGGACCAGCTGCAGCCCCAGCCCAGCTCCCGCTCCCGCGAACCGAGCTTGTTGGAGGCTTGGCTTATTGTCCTCGGCGCTGACAATGGGAACCGCAATAGCAGACTACGAGCACTAAGGAGCAGTCGATCTGATGATGCCGGTCCCTGTCTGTGATTATTGTGTCGTGACAGGTCCCACAGAGCTCAGATAGTGATCTAGGTAGGTGCTAGTACATACATAATTGTACGAAGAGCTGTCAGAAAGAGATGAACATGGATCAAGGGCCCAAGGCACAGAGTCCCGACCGTCTAGCAGCCCTACCTTAGTATTGCTCGCTCGCCCATGTTCCCATGTTGCGCCCCTTGGCGCCTTGGGATCGTGAATTGGCCGTCCCATAATTAATTCCAATTCCAATTAGCAGCACGCATCAGCACGGCTCCGTAGCCGCGATCGGGTTTTAGAATGGACGGCCTGGCCCTGCAGTGCGACGTCAATTTCACCCGAATCGATGCGCTAATCGTCTGATTGCCACGCAGGGGAAGTGGAGGGAGGCTAGTATGTAGGAGGATGAAGTGAAGTGATGAAATGCTCCTGTTCACGGCTCTGAATTGCGGGAGCAGGAGGCCCTGAGCATTGCGGTTCTTGGATGAGAGTCGCGCAAATGGTGAGGCGAGGATAGATTGCTTGCCTGAGAGACGACGCGAGAGGAAAGCTGTCCTGAATAGAAGTCTCAGTCTGAGTGGAGGTGTTTGTCTGTGATTCAAGTCGAGTTGCACGAGCATGTCCCTGCAAGCATGGCGAGTGGAGATTTGACGGGAGCCGAGCTATGTGAGCAGGAACAGGAAGATGAACCAAGTGAGACCTTGGTTTCTCCTTGTGTATGCATGTCTCTCCCTCTCGTCTCCCAGATTCACTGATCAGCAGCAGTGCGCCCGTTGTTGTTTGTCCAATGCTTACATGTGGTCGTTCGTAACAGAAGGTCCGGCTGGCCACGATACGAAGAGTGTGACGACACGCGCAACCCAAAAGGTAGCAAGCAGTATTGCGCGTCCCCCTTGGTGGTGGTGTCGCTCGTAAATTGAGTGTGGCGTGTTATGTGCAGTACTGTATGCACATGTGAACATGCATACGAAGAGGGGGAGCACGACGATCCCCTGCTCCCGATGAATCCAATTCACTGCTGATCTCGTCCGTCAAAAGCCTTTCGCAATGGTTCATGTGGACGACAGCAAAGTGGCGTGATTGGCTTGCGGCGCACAGCATCAACAGACAGGATGGCTGGCAAATTTCGAGGTTACACGGCATATGTCTGTGGTCGGTGGCTAGACGGACTGAAATGAAACGGACTTGGTTGAGATGAGACGATGTGCACAAGAACCGCAGCAAAGCGCGGAGGCGAGGCTGAGGGCCGCGAGCGGTGCACGTACTTTTTCCCATGTTCATGTTGTCTCGGTGGGCTTCATGTTTGGTGTTTCAGGCCGCGAGCACCAAGTATGTGCCTATGCGCCGCTCGTGCGCCCGAGGAGGGCGCAAACGGTAGAAGGGGCGCGGATGAAGAAAGAAACAACAACAAACAAACAAAAGGGGGACTGCAATGCCCGGAGATGAAGATGGGGAGCCGGTGGGCGATGACGCCTCAAACTGTGTTGCCCGTCGTTTTGCTGCTACTGCGAAGTGTTTGTGCTCGCTGACGCTGAAAGAGATGGAGGCGGATAACCGGGCCATGAGTCGATGAACGAATAATGACATCCATCCATTGTAGCATGGCAGACGGGCCGCATGTGGCCTCTCCCCCTGTAATCATATACGAGCTGGAGATGCTTGAACGAACCCGACACGAAGTGAACACACGCATCAAACCACGGCCATGACGCTCAGAGGAACCTGCCCTGCCCTGCTCTCAAACTACTACCTTAGCTGCGGCCAGCCCCTGGCCGCTAACACAGCCAGCTGGGCGCCTTGCGGCTAGGGCCTCGCAGGGCCTTGCAGGTCCTTGTCCAGGCGGCCCAATCGCTGCGCGCGGCACGTTGATGATGGATCAGTGCGCTGCAGTCCGGCCACGGCAACTATCCATGGAATGGATGGGTTCAGCAGCCCGTCGAGATGGAGGCTTCAAGGTTTCCCAAAGTTTCCTCCACCGTCGCTCCCGCTAGCAAGTTTTTTTCTTCTTCTTTCTTCTTGAACTGCTCGAGTCTCACGAGGCGGTAGCGTCACGACTGGCGCTGCTAGGTCACCACTAAGAGCTGGAGCAGCAGCAGCAGCAGCGCGTATCACATGGATGGATTGTAGATTGACAGCCGGTTGTGTCTCTTGTTGATGTTTGGAACAAACCCGATCCGGTCCCGCGCCCTGGAGCCAGCGCGCACAAGGGGCCCAGTGGCTGAATGGCTGGGTGGGTGCAGTGCAGTGGCTTCGGTTCCCTGTTCCCTCCCCCAGCAAGGCCCGGCTCAGCGCTGCGCAGGTCCGGTTAGTGGTGCTGTGCTGTGCTGGACTGGACTGGAACCTGGAAAAAGATTGCACCTTGTGGACCTTGTAAGCTTTGAGAGGCCAGGGCGCTCCTCCTCGTTCGCCGCCGAATTCCAACAGCCCGACTCCAAGCCTGCAATCCTCCTTCTCACCACCTCCACCAACCATCGTCGGCTTCATCAGTTGCTGGTGGCAGCGTCGACGACCCGGGCCGGCTGATGATCACTCTACCCGTTCCTTGTTCCGCCTCGCTGTTTTTGCTTTCCTCCTCTCCTGCCCTCTCCCACCCTCCCGGCGGCGCGGTGACGGGTTCTCTATCCTAAACGGCCGCGAGGCCCCCTCCGACCCCTTTCGACCGCAGCCATGCAGCGCGTTTCTGCCTTCTTGCCCTCATGGGACCGGAGGAGCTCCGGCAGCTCCAGCAAGACCGGCAGCGTCTTTGGCTGGCCCAACCGATCATCCCAGCCGCCGCCGCCGCCGCCGCCCAATGGCCTGTCCAAGATCAACACCGACGCCGCGAACAGCATCCAGGGCAAGCGGGTGCAGCGGGAGGCCTTCTGGCCCGCGACGCTGGACCTCGAATGCGACAAAGCTGCCCGCATCCTCAAGTCCTTCTGCGGTATGTCCGTGTGTGCGCTTTCATCGAGGGGCATCGGGGTCTCTGATTTCACCATCCGATACACCAATTGCCCTGGCTTGGAGCCCACAGTAGGCATTTTGTAAGAGTGCAGGCAGATGCTAACGCGGGACTCGTAGTCGATGGCTACTTCGCCCCTACCGAAACCGACAGGCCGATGTCTCCGGCGTCCACCTCATCGGGCACCAGGACGCTCGATTTGATCCCAAAGAAGATCCCCAAACGAATAATGCAAAATGCCGCCGGCATTGCCGTCTTCACATGCATGCGGAGCGGCTTGTGGATGACCGGCTCGGGAGGTTCCGGTATTCTAATTGCCAGGAAATCCGACGGCACTTGGTCTCCGCCCTCGGGCATCATGCTTCACACCCCGACCCTCAGCTTCATCATCGGCGTCGACGTCTACGACTGTGTGCTGGTCATCACCAGTCTCGCTGCGCTCGAGTCTGTCAGCAGACCCCGAGTGACGCTGGGTGAAGATGTTGAGCTTCGCTCCGGGGAGACCGTCTCGCTCGTCTCTGACGAGTCCGAGATCAACTGGAAGGAGCTGGGCAACACCGTTCTGACCTACATGAAGGCTCGCGGCCAGCAGCAGCTCGTCAACCTCCACGGCTGCATGCTGTCCGAGCGCAGCAACGAAAACGAGCGCTTCTACGGTTCTAGCGACATCACTCATATGGACATCCTTGCCGGAAACGTCGCCCGAGATGTCGAGGAGACGACTGCTCTGAACGAAGTCCTCAAAATGGCCGAGGGAAGAACCGACTACGACAATTCCGTCATCAACAAGGTCGCCGCCGAGCCGGCGCCCAGCGACGCCTTGATCACGGCAAGCCCTCCCAAAGCACTCTCGATGCCCTCGTCTCCCCACACGTCGTTTGGCATCCCCAAAGCGGATGATCCCGACCCCTTTGGTGTCCTGGCGCTGGAAATGGCAGGCCTTGAGATCCGGGAGGCCGGCTCCCGCATACGCCCGACAAGTAGCTTGTTCGACATCAACCAAGCCCCCATGAGCCCCGTCGCCCCGTCCAAGTTTAGCCGGCAGAGCATGGATACCTTTGTATCGAGGAGCAACCGGGGAAGCTACGTATCAATGCGTACGATCCGGAGCCAGGTCACTGACGCCGGTACCCAGACGGACACGGGCAACACGCCCGCAACGTCTCCCAGCCCGGGTCCTAGCGACAGCAACGGGCGCGTTTCTCCAGCGTACATTGCTTCCGTGAAGGAGGAGGACGAGGAGCATGAGGAGGACGAGGCAGAGGAGGAGAGCTTGAGGAAGGCGGTGGAGGAGGAGAATACTGAAGAGGAGGAGGACGACGACGAGGAGACGGCGTCTGTCGCCGACGGTCGTCAGCACAGGCTTTCCAGGGACGTGGCCGTTGGCCCCGACTCTGCGGATGAAGCAGAGCTAAGCGACAGCGATGCCGTGTCCATCTCAGAGAGCCTGCTCCTGGAAGAAGATGCAATGAGCCACGGAGAGTCGAGCGAAGGAGAGGGGCTGGACGCAGATGACGGTAGCGACGACGATCTGCATGACGACGACATGGAAGGAGAAGAGCCCGTGGTCTTCGAAGTCGCTGCAGTGCAGCGAACCAGCACGCAGATGCTGTCCTCTCGCATGATCCAAGCCCGGGGCAATGTGGTGACAATTGCTAAGCGTGTGCCCCCACCTCTGCCGACGCGCAGCCCTGCTAGGATGTCCCGCATCGCAAACAAGGACGCTGCAGGCGAAGGGCTGGACCTGCAGAGCCCCCTCAGCCAGGCGTATAGCAGCGATGGCGAAGTGGAAGACGGGGACGCCGACTCGAGCAACATTGACGCCGTGGCTGCGACCGAACAGGAGGACCAGAAACAAGAGGGAGCCCACAAGGACCAGTGGGGGCATGAGGAGGACGAGGCGCACGAGGAGCATGAGGAGCACGAAGCGCATGAAGAGCAAGAGGCTCATGAGGAGTATGAGAAGCACGAGGAGCACGAAAGGCACGAGGCTGAGCATTCCCGTAGCGAGGAAGCCGCAGAAGAGTCCCAGCAAGCAGAAGAGTCCCAGCACAAGCCTGCATCTTCTGAGGAGGAGGAGGAGGAGGAGGAGGAGGACCACGTCCCGGCCCAAAGCTCGGATGCCTCGTCGAAAAACAAGAAGCACACCTCATCCATCTACACTGGCGTGACGGAAGACCGTTGGAGCGACCACGGATCCTCGGTTACCACACCCACCTCCGAGCGGAGATTTTCCCTGATGGAGGACAAGCCTGTTGAAGAGACGCCCAAGAAAGCGGTTGAAGAAGCCAAGGAGACTGACGCTTCTCTCTCAACACCCACCGAAGATGCCACGCACAGGCCCGCGGCGACAGTGGCAATCTAGAAGGCGAGATGACAACTCGGATACGCGATACGACGACAGACATACAGCATTATACTCCCAGGCAGCCAAGAGGACGATTACACGAAACTATCATTACGCTCACCCTTGCGCCTTGGAACGAAAACTCCTCCCGACCTCGCTTTTTCTTTCTTCTTTCTGTTTATGGGATTTCGAGCAATAATTGGCGTGCGGATCTTTACTGGGATAAAGCTTTTGATATCTACTCCCATACCGAGACATATGGGCGGCGCTGTCAGCTTCGAGAAGAAGCGCTTGCTTTGGGATATCTTTGACGAAGAAAAACTATGGCGTTTGGAGACTCTATGGTTGTGCTTCCCCCTTTCTTTCTTCTCTCTTTTCTCTCGATTCTTTCTGATTTAGCCTGCTCCTTTCCTGAACTATAGATACAGAGGAACGTTTTTGTGATTGCATGGAGCGATGATGGGGCGTCGCGTTTCGCAGACTTCTTACCTGGAGGAACCAATTGGGTGTATGACTGGAACCACGGGAGGAAAACCAAGGAATGAGGCAGCCGGAAGCTGCGAAACAATATACTGCAGATCACAGCGATGCGATTTCTTATGGTGGTTGAGGATTTGTAGTTCATCTCTTTTGGTAATGCTAATTGAGGCGAAGTGGAAGGCTTATCATGTCTTTCAAAGCTCAACGACTCTTGGAATGGACAATGCCCCCAAGTTGACGCGTGTGTACATGATGTTCGAAGCCATGTGAGGCAAAGCGTAGCTGTAGAGACGGTAAAGGCCATGCAGTCGTTTAGCTGTCGCTGACTGGGCTGTCAAGATGTGACGGCAGCCAGCCGGCCGTGTGTCTGGCAGCTGGCGGCTGGCAAAACAGTCCACTGGCAGGGCGTTCGTAAAGGAACAAGGTTCTCCAAACGATTCTCTCTCAAGGCAAACGAGCACTTTACTCTTCTTCCTCTTCATGCTTATCCGCGTCACTGCGGCTCATTCCATCTCCTCTAGTTGGTTTCTTCACCTCTTGGTTATTCCATGCCCACCATTGTCATTTGAAGCAAAACCCTAATAATTTGAGGAGAGACAGAACACAGCAGCACATCCAAAAAAAGCGAGGAGTACCTGGTGGGGGGACAAAGGGGACAAAGGGGGACAAAGAGATACAACAATGTCACAAATCGCACCAGATGGTGGTGGTGATGCCAACATCAGCAGCACCGGCAGCGAATTCAGGGCTCTACCCAACCACGGCAGCACCCCCGTCAGAACTCCTCGGAAACAACAGCAGCAAAGCAGCCAGCAGCGGCTTCCTACCTCTCAGGCTCCTCCTCCCGCGGACGAGCCGCTTCCAGCTCGAACTTCGACCCCGAGGCGCCTCCATCCAGGCACAGGTCGCACCGCCACAGACCCAGACCGAGACCCAGACCCAGACGACCGCGAGTGCGCCACACCCACGCCTGCGCCACACCGCTACGGTTTGCGCGCGCGAAGAGCATCTCGAGGCTCGTTTTCGACTCCCTCGCGTCGGCAGCAGCAGCAGCTCACGACTCTCCTCACTCCCACCAGGACGAGCGGCACCGGCGCAGCGGCAATTTGCACGGGCTCTCCGCTCAGCTACGGCATCGACCTCTAGAAGCGCGATCTCCAGCAGCGGCAGCGGCATCCTCGCGCCCAGGGCAATTGCTGTGCTATTCACAACCCCGGCATCTATACGCATACAACAACAACTACTGCTGCTGCCAGCAACAGGCAGGACAACAACGTCCAGTCACGAACCCGCAATCGCAATCGCAACAATCTCATCTGCACCTGCAGCCACAGCACTCGCCCGCCCGCAAGCACAATGGCCAGCGGGGGGAAATGGCGCGAGGAGCAGATCCTCATCATCTGCCCCGGCAGCAGGACGACCATGGCCCAGCTGGGCTGCGGCGAGCTGTCGCCGCCGGCCCACCGCATCCCGACGAGGATGTTTAGGGACGAGGAGGAGCCGGAGCAGTGGCGGCCGTATTACACGTACAAGCGGACGACGGTGACGGACGGCGTCGAGCACGAGGAGTGGGTGGAGGATGTCGATGAGGACAAGGGCGCCGTGTGGCCAATTGAGGGTATGTCGTCGACCTGGAATGATGAAGCTGCGAGAAGGGCGATTTTGGAGGGGGATTAAAGAGTTCTTGGACAAAGTCATTGGCTAACGTGTACAAACAGGCGGCCGCATCGTCCAGATGGACGCCTTCCTCGCCTTCCTCGACCACGTCCACGGCCTCCTCACCACCACATACCACAACACCCCCATCATGCTCATGGCCTCCCCCCAGTGGACGCGCCCCGACTGCGAGACCATTGCCCGTTACATCTTCGAAAAGACAAAGACGCCCGCGCTCTGCCTGATACACAGCGGCATCGCCACGCAGTACGGGCTCAAGTGGCCCAACATGACCGTCGTCGACATTGGCTACGAAAAGGTCGACGTCACCGCCATCCACGACGGCCGCGTCGTCAACCACATGGACCTCGGCAGGCCGCTGCCCGATCGCTTCATCAGCGGCGGAGAGGTCTTCACGCAGAAGCTCCTCAAGCTGCTCGAGGGGCAGGGCTTCAACCACGACATGGCGGAGCAGCTGAAGAAGAGCGGCATCTGCGAGGTGCTGCCGTACGCTCCGGCCAAGAAGGAGCTCATGGATCTTCCCGTCGAGTCGTCATCGTCGTCGTCCAACGCACCACAGTCTCAACCACGCCCAACAGCCCCGGCAACGACAGCAGAAGAAGGCGCGGCGCCGGGATCAGGCGCGGCCGACTCAACAGTAGCAGCCGCCGCAGAGGCAGCCGGTCAACCTGCCCCGACGGCCGACGAGCCGCCAGTGGAGGAGGATGTCGCCATGGAGGACAACGATGGGCTCGACGCCGCCGTTGACGAGGACGGCGTGCTGGACGTCGCCACCATTGTCACCAGCGGGCAGACCAAGGAGTTCCTTGCCAAGAAGGAAAAGGAAAAGGAGAAGGGCAAGCCTGGGCGCAAGTCAAACAAGGACAAGGATGGCGACGCGGCAGCTCAGGCGCGGCCCTTGCGGCAGCCCAACTCCAAGAAGGTGCGCAACACATTCTCCTATGAGGAGATTGTCATGGAAGAAGTCCCCAAGGAGGCCCCGGCGCCAGCGCCTGCGCCTACCCAAGGTGCGGAGGGCAGCGGTGTCGAGGGGGTTGTCGCCACGGAAAAGGCAGCGGAACCGGCGGCGCAAGGAACGCAAGCGGAAGAAGACTCCAAGGCGCCTGCTCCTGTAGTAGCGACCGAGGCCGAGGCCGAGGCACCTGTTGTCAAGACGGAGGAGTCAAAGCCCGACGGCAATGACGGCGAGGATGCTGTTACGGAATCCAAGCCAGCTGCCGACGTCGCCAACGGGGAGCAAGGCAAGGATGCCGATGGCAACGCCAACGCCGACGCAAAAGCAAACGGCGAACCCGACGCCAACCCTAGCAGCGCCAACGACGGCGAACCTCGTGAGCTCAGGCCTAAGCGAATCCGGCGCGAGATCGAAGTCGGGCTGGAGCGCTTCCTGTTTGCGGACCGCGACGAGATCGACCGCATCGTCAGCACCATCTACCGCACGATCCAGGGCGTCGAGGACATGTACATGCGGCCGGCGTGCTGGGACAACCTCGTCTTCGTCGGCAACGGGTCGCGGCTGCGCGGGCTCAAGGACAACATCCTGCAGACGCTCAACGCGCGGCACCTCATCTCGCCGTCGACGGCCACCATGTTCACGTCGGAGCTGCCGTCCAACGTGGCGACGCCCGCGGGCACCGGCTCGCAGACGCCCGTCGGCTCCTTCAGCGGCGCGCCGCACCAGCTGACCAGCGGCGGCGGCGTCAACCCGCTGCTGCAGGCGGCCACGACGGCCAGCACCCTCGGCGTCGGCGTCCCCGGCAGGGACACGATCCAGGTGGCCACGGGGTCGACGCCCATGGTCGGCTCCGAGGCGGCGGGCCCCGCGAGCGGCCACCACTTCCACAGCCAGACGCCCACCAGCATCCGGACGATTGCGCTGCCGACGTACCTGAGCGAGTGGAGCAAGAACGGCTTCGAGGAGGCCATGTTCCTCGGCGCCCAGGTGGCCGCCAGGATAGCCTTTTGCCTGCACTCCAACATGGACGCTCAGGCGATTGAGGCCCAGAAGTCGATGAGCCTGAGCAGAGTTGATTACAAGTGAGTTCTTTGCCCGTTGTTTTTTCTACCCTGTTGTTTTGTTTGTGTGGCGGGACATGATTTTACATCTTTTCGCTCCCTATCTTCGTCATCACGGCTGAGGCAAGCTTGCTAACCTTTTTCACCAACAGTGAACACGGCCCCAAGGCCATCCGAACACATTCCATGCTGAGCTGAAGCACATGAACGGAATGATCAGCGCAAATTCTTTGGTACAGGGGTAATGGGTGTCCATTCAAAAGGGTATGTCTTGATATATTGTGTAGGTAATCATTCCGCCGCTGCCGCGCTTTTCGTTCAGATGAGAAGGGGGTTTGTGCCTACCGATACTCGCCCTCTCGACAACATCTCGGTACTCTAAAGGGGCGATTTGGCGGCGTGATTATATGAAACATACCACCTGAAACGCAAAAGACCAATAAACAACAAAAACAGAGATGTGAACACGGGACGGAGTGGGAGGATGGACAGCTCCCGGTGACTGTGGAGTGTCAGGGTTGAATATCTCCAAGAATACTAGCTAGGTAGTAGTTATAGGAGAACGAGAGATACCATGAATGCTCAAACTGTAAAAGTCATTGTTGTTTTCATTTTGTCTCCTTTGACTATCCTATGTGCATATATAGAACATGGAGTGACGCTATCTGCCTCTTTTACCCAGAGCCGCTGTACTATTCAAGCATGGCGCATCCAAGGCTTTCTGCAACGACTTCATTTATTCTCCAACAGTCGTCTGCAGATGCCCATCGCTTCATACATTCAAACGGCTTCTTTCGGCCGCTTCCCAACTTCTGTGGATGGTGAAGCAAAAACTGTCCTCGCTCAATACACCACCTCTCTGCCGCTTCCGAGTCGTTAATGCGGCTGTTATGCTGTTGCCCTCTCCACGGCAGATGGAAATCATGCTGGACAATGCGCTTACTTGGATAAGAGGACATCGGATGCGCAAACGTACGCCACTGCGCGGCTTCTAACCCGCTGCGTTTCTGGCGGCAGCCTCTCGGGCTGCTTGGTGCCAGTCTGTCTTGAGCAGATATGTATATTCGATCGACGATACCCTGTCGGAACAGCACGTTAGCTCACCTGCATCGTCGCATTGGATCAAAAAGTGTACAGGAAAGGGGTTTGACGTACAAGAACAGTCCCACGCTGACGCCAGCCCACAGGCCCTGCAGCTTCCAGTCGGCTCCAAAGGCCAATGCCAGAGAAATGGGCAGCGAGACGGCATAGTACGAGATGAGATTGACCGGCCCGCCGATGCTCTGTTTGCCAATGCCGCGCAGCAATCCGTGCGCGCCGGCACTCAGGCAGTCAAACACCTGCATGACGGCGACGACGGGCAGGATGCTGGCCACGATGGAAATCACCGTGTCGTCGTCGGTGAATAGCAGCGGGAGATGGTATCGGAGACCACTGTAGAGCGCAAAGTTGAGCAGTCCGAGGATACAGTGCGTCACGAAGGTCTAAGCGAAACGTCAGTAAGTTCAGTTTTTGCGTTGCTTTTTCCTGAACAAGAAACTACACATACCACTTTGCCAGTTACCCTGGCTGCGTCAACCAGGCCGGCTCCAATCAGGTTGGCCACGCGCGTCGACGCGGCAATGGACATGGGGAAGGGGATCTGGTACGAGATGGATGCAATCGTCGAGACGACGCTCTGGGCCGCGAGGTAGTCGGATCCGAAGCGGCTGGCCAGGAGGGTCAGGATCTCGAAAGCGAGCCACTCGGCTTCGACCATGATCATGCCCGGCAGCGCCAGCCGGATCATGACCCACCAGTTGCTGAGCGCCCGCTTGCTGAAGCCGCCCCAGCATTCGCGGCCGTTGACGAAGCGGACATAGCAGAAGAGCAGAACTGGCAGGATGTTCTCCGTAATGGCCACGGCAATTGGCGCGCCAATGAAGCCGTACTCCAGCTTCCAGACGAGCAGCCAGGTGAGGAAGACGTTGAAGGGAGCGGCGAAGAGGAGGACGTACGTCGTCGCCTGGAAGAGTCCCTGCGCTTGAGTGAAGCGCTTGCCGCACTCAAACAGGATGATGCCGGGTATGGCAAAGATCATGACGCGGAGGTAGAGGCCGGCAAGGCGAGCAGACTCCGGATCGGGCACCATGCGCTGCAGGATTGGCTCGGCTCCAAACAGCCACAGGAGGATGACGGGCACCGAGAGGGTGAGGAGGAAGCATGCCATGCGCTGGCACTGCAAGCCGACCAAGTGCTTGTGGCCCGACCCGTAAGCCTGGGCGCAGAGAGTGTCCAGGCTCGTCGCCAGGCCCTGGAAGGGGGCCAAGCAGGAGATGGCCTGCGACATGTTGGCCACTAGGAAAGAAAGTCAACGAGTCAGTTGCGTTTTCCCCTTTGGGTGGCTGCATATCTGTGTAACATTTGAGTATGTATGACTGCTGACTTACATGAAATAGCTCCGAGCTCGATGGTTCCGATACGACCGACCGCAAAGATGCCCGCCACGTTGATCGAATACTGGAGGAAAAAGGTAACAATCAGGGGCCCGCAGTATGATAGAACCGTCTTGGCCTCGCGCTGCCACGTCGTGCGAATGCGTCCCGTTGTAATGGCCTCCTCCCACTGCTCGTCCACATCATCTTCGCCCGCGGGAACGGGTCGCTGTCGGTGGGATCTTGTGCCGTAGTCGAGGTCGTCATCGCGAGAAAGCAGCGGCGAATCATCTTCTGACTCGTCCTCGAGCTCCTCGACAGGGACTTTGGTGCTGAACACTTTTCGGTAGATCCGAGCAGGGATCGACTGGCTCTTGTTGGCATGTTTCGGCGGCAGGACGTGATTGTCCCGCAGGAGGCTGCGCTCGGCATCGCGGGACTGCTTGCGCTCTAATGGTGTCAAGATGGGCTCGTCCAGGCCGTTTGGGTTGAAGGCAGGCCGCGCTGCGCCGTAGGCCACGCCGCTGGGCCGGCGGTACATGAAGTGATGGCCATGCTCGGCGTCGATTTGGTCGTCGGCGGGATCGAAATCGTCATCGGTGCATTCTGCAATATCCTGAGCCAGGACCTGCCCGGCAAGAGGAGATGCAGAACGGAGCGAAGACGGAAAGGCCGGGTGATCGTGGCCAGAGGGCCCGGGGTTGCCACTGGCCGCGGGACTCATGGTGATGTGGTCGTCCCCTCAGAGGAGGAGGTTGGAGATATTCGATGTCGTCGACTGTCGTGGCCCAAGCGGCCGGTGGGAGTCCACCATCAAACCACTAGACTTGAACCGGCTCGTCTTTCCGATATAACAGCTCTCTCTCTTTCTCTCTCTCTGTGTGTGTGTGTCGCTTGTTCTCTTGCTCAATATGGTTCTGTTCCTTCCGTCGACCTCAGCAACAGCCGTGGACGGTGTAACTGAGAAGTCAGTCAAAGGATAGTCGCAAAAGCAATACAGCGGTGTATCCAGGTCACACCCTGGGGAAAAATCGTCGTCGATGCTTGGTGTTGAATCAAGGAACCAAGCCAGTCGCTCCGAGGAGTCACGCAAGAAAAAAGCTCCCAGCTCTTCGTGAGGCTCCGCTCTGTTGAAATTTGCATGCGCCAAAGCTGGCAGGAGGGGTCAGCGAAGAAGAGGAGAGGCAAGACGATGGTTCGAGGCGTGCGAATGTGGCTGCCGGACGAAGTTGACGGTTGGAAATGGTGTTGATAAGCCAAAGGGGAGAGAAGAAGGAGAAGCTGGAGGAAAAACCGAGTACCTACCTTAGTAGCTGCGGCGATGGGCTAAAGATGTAGATGAAGATGAGCAAGATCGCTAGTATACCCGGACTACGTCGCATCGGTACTAGACGCCATGTTCGGACAGCTCTTGACGGCATAAAGCAGGCAGACTAATGGAGGTACTAGCCCGACAGGGAGGAGGTACCTTGCTTCAACCCCATCGAACTAAGGCACTCCATCTCTACAAGTACGACCCTCTCGGGTAGCATCGCCGTGATGCGAGAGGGAGCGCTGCTGCATGTGGCAGGCAAATAAGAAGACGCAGCGTCTGGTCCTTGTCCGTCCGCGTCTGTCCGGTACCTTGCCGATAGGTAGTAGCAACATCACCAACCGGGAATGCGTCCATTGCTGAAGAAAGCGATTCATATTGCTATTGTACTGCCTCCTCCGATCAGGTCGCACACATTGCGTAACCTCTCCGCGGTTACTCTGCCTCGCCTCAGACGCCACAGATCAGACCTGAACGACATGTCTGTCCCACTTATTGTACACTCACGGGTAATAACTCAAAGCCAACTTTGGGGTAGCATCAAGCCGTCAATCCGCCAACAAGTCACGCAACTTGCGTGCTCGCTTGCACGCCATGTACCTGATATCTCGCAATCAGCATCATCAGACAGTACTGTAGGTACCTAGGTACATCAAGAAGCAGCCGACATTGACCCGTTTACGCCGCGCGGCTGAACCGAAGAACAAGACAAGGATGGACGGGGAAGAATGCGACAGAAACGATCCCACGCGCACGCCAAGGACAAACCGCCGATATTGACTCCCCTCCGAGCCTCTCACCTGGCCTTTCTCCACTGGACCCCTGTCCTGGGCCGATTGAGCGGAGGTGGCGCCGCTACCGGTCCCCGTCTGTCACTGGAGCTCGACACTGGACCTTCAGCTTCTGACCATCTCGGGAGCCCTATGGGCATCACTGCGCTCTACATGGTCCAAACAGAATGTATGCTTCGCAGTACTAACATTATCCATCTGTTGAACGACGCCACTTGGAGTACGCCGAATAAAGAAGGGGGATTTGCCCCAATACCAGACGGCACTACCGGAGGCTCGCTCTGGACAGCATTCAGTCCTGTATTGACTGTGAATTTAGCCAGGAGCCCTGCCGGCTGCATATGATGCACATGGCTCCTAGATGTGGTAAATACGGATTCATCCATACAGAAACCAGCATCGTACGGAGCAGCCATCCCTGTCCGCACATCCACAACATCCTCTTGCCGTGTGCCCATCCCGTCGCTGGGTCCGTGCGGCATCGCTCAGCCCAAGGAACGCAGCTACCTGTCTGCTGCTAGACTGAGCATCTTGGACCTCGATGCGGTCGACCCGTGCTGCGGCAATGCCGTTTCTCTGCCAAGTCACCAAGTCGTCCAGTGACGATTCCTTAGGCCAACAGACGGCCTTACGATACCGCTTATGACACCGCATCGGTGAGCACGCAAAGGGGGGGGAGGCCGTTGTACGGCCTGCTTCGGAGAAAGCAGGTCTCTGTATGCGCCGCACCCTCGCCGGCATGCATACATACCTGGATTACCGTCCTTGCCTGCCCATCCTCTGCACCTAGGCACTGTTGCCGGTCGGGTACATCCACATACAGCCATTCCGGTCGGGCTCCGAGTGGGCCGCAGTCGCCGCCCAAGGCACCTCGTCCTTGCCGTACGCCTGCAACGGCATGCTATACGGCATCCGGAGACCAATGACGGGCCTATGTCCTTCTCTAAATGGCCCTGCGGCTGGAGTATCCGACTGGAACGAGCTCACCATGACCCCGTCTTCACAGAGCAGCCCCGGCCACACCAGCACACCAACTTCCCAGGATGCGATTCGGATATTCCCCGTGGTGGAACTCGGCGCCTCACCCCACGCTTGCTTTGACACATTTGCCGACGTCAGCATGGCCCAGTCGATCGTGTTGCTTTCGTTGAAGCGGATATACGTCTTGATGTGAGGGGCCGCTCGGTTTCGCCCGTTATCGCCGCTAATTGGCGGTTCTTCAGGAAGCTCTACCAAAGGTGTTAGTCTATGGAACGGTTGACACCGTGGTGGGTGGCCATTATCGGAGCCGTGACCACCATCCTCATATGAACGTCGAAGAAGTTGATGCACTCCAGGGCAGAAGAGAAAGGAAGACAACAAGGACGTACTTGCTCCGTCGGCACTATCGTTGGCCCAATGGTGTAGCATTGGCTTCAGATAGCTCAGCTGCCGAATCTGTTGCGGCGATTGAATCTTGGTGTGAATCGAGCGCCCCGAAGCGTATCCATCGATCGAGTTCCGGATCTCGTCTGCAGTGGGGAAGACGACCTTGAAGCGCGGTCTCCTCGTGTTCAGCGCCAGGGATGATGTGGCTAGCGAGTTGAACAATGTGTTTTGCAGCCAATCATCCTTGGCGCCCAGGGTCGCAATGGATGAGATCTGAACCACGATCTGCGACTGTCCATGCTCAACCGGCACACGTCGTAAGCATCTCTGCAACGCGGTCCAGCCCCAGGCAGGGCTCTTCGCATTCCGAAAGTTGTGCCTGCCCGGAACACTAGCGATGAAGGCTGCCCGAATGCTTGAAAAGTCGAAGTTGACGAGACGATCTACCAGCTCTTTGCAAGTCGGTCGGTAGAGCTCATACTGCGCCAAGTATGCCAGCAAGTCCGCCTTGAATCTCGTGCCGCTACCGATGGGAAGCTGCTGCCCTTGCTGCAAAAGGATATCCTGCTCCCCCAGCCTGGGTAGCTTCGGGGATCTCCATACGGCATTGGTCATGTTGGTCCAATCCTTGGCAATCATATTCGCTGTGTGGATAACGACTTGTGCGGTGTCATCAGAGCGAAAGATGACCATCATCTTGGAGTGATGCGTGCCAAACATCTCGGACATGGGCGCGCAATGTAGATGAACATTGTGATACTGAGCTGCCTGGTCCTGTATTGATGTAACAGTTGAAGATTACTCAGTATCTATTCAAGATTGTGTAATTTCCAGAGCGTGTGCAAGTTGAGAGACTGAAGGGGATTGCTGGGGGCCTAGCACGAGTATGCATCTATGGGTGAAGAGAGGAATGGATCATTGACCACGTACCGAAAGTACAGCACGGCTCGAGTCACTCTTTTTCCAGAACCCGTGAACCACGTGTAATTGAACTCTGTCCCTCACCAGCTCATCGAATGCACTCATCACGAAGGGGATATCGTGAAGAAAATTGAACTGCCAGCACTCGGTGATCAGAGGGTCGCCCAGGATATCTCGAAGTCTAATCGTATCCTTATTCAATTCTTCCGGCAAGTCCCGAATTCGAGTTAGCTGCCATGGCGACTTCTGAGCTTGCACTCGACGTATCCTTTTGCGCGGAGGGCTGATGGGACGCGATAGCGATGAGAGGATCTCGGAGGCTTCATCTCCCTTGTCGTCGAGGTTCCGCTTCCGAGAGCGGTCCATGATCCTAGGGTAAGAGTGCAGGTTCCGACTCGGGCTTATTGAGCCTGCGTTTCTTGGGTAAGGCAGAGTGACAGTCGATAGAAGTCTGCGGATGAAGAGTTTATGACTCATGAAGCTGGAGAAAGAGATGAAGGAGAAGAATTTGAGGTTGCCATCTGTGTACCAGTTGCTGTACGGTCAGGGTTGCAACTTCCCTCCAGTCTCCTCTCAGTAATTGAACCTTGGGAAACTGTATGTATGTACCTAGTAGAAGTACTTGTCGTCTAGCGTACTACCTTACAGTAAGGTACCTTAGGTAGGAGGTACTGCCGTGACGTGCCACAGGTACCTTATCGAGCAACAGCATCGGCCAATCAACGCTCGCTCTCAAGCCACACCACTCGCCGCAGTGTGGCGAACCACTTCGTTTCATCTCCGTGTCTCCAATCCTCCCTTTATTATTGTCTACACATCTTCAACGACCACGGAGTACGGAGCGCCGCATAGTAGTAGTATATGTAACTGCTACTGCTCCCACCTGGTCCCAGTCGCCAATTCTCGCGCTCTTGGGGGCATCGCTTGGGCTGCTCTGTCACCGCCAGCACCCACGGACAGCGTCCAGTCTCGCGAATGGCTCCAGCTGCCGTGCTCTGATCCCCGTTTTACTGCCCCGACCATCGCTCAACCACCAGCCCACCATGCGGCTGACATCCTTCTTCTCCGGCTTGGCCGCCGTTGGGCTTTTGTCAAGTCCAGCACTGGCAGATGACGAAGCTGAAAACACTCCCGCGCCCACATATTTCGATTCGGTTCAAGTGCCTCCCTTGACGGAATTGACGCCAGACAACTTCGAAAAGGAGGCGAGCAAAACCAAATGGCTTTTTGTGAAGCACTACAGGTACGATGCCCTTCAATCTTTTCATACCACTCTCCGCCTGGTTCAAGCTGACCCATAGTCGCGGTCCAGTCCATACTGCCACCACTGCATCAGCTACGCCCCGGCCTTTCAGACAACCTACGAATACTATTACACATCGAAGCCGGAAGGAGCTGGCGACACGAGCTTCACCGACTTCTACGATTTCAAGTTTGCTGCCGTGAACTGTATCGCCTACAGCGACCTTTGCGTTGAGAATGGCGTCAAGTTATACCCCACCACGGTTTTATACGAGAACGGCAAAGAGGTCAAGTCCGTGACGGGAGGCCAGAACATCACCTTCCTGTCTGGCCTCATTGAAGAAGCCCTGGAGAAGTCAAAGCCTGGATCCCGACCCAGGTCTCTCGCATTGCCCCAGCCAGGCGACAAAGAGCGCCCCAAGTCTGCGCCCGAGACAGCACCGAGGAGCGGCACCGAAGAGAAGAAGCCCAAGAAGCCGGTTGCCACGCCCAACGACGATGGAGTGTCGGTTTCCCTGACGGCCGAAAACTTCCAGCGCTTGGTGACAATGACCCAGGATCCCTGGTTCATCAAGTTTTACGCGCCCTGGTGTCCCCATTGCCAGGACATGGCGCCTACTTGGGAGCAGCTGGCGAAGAGTATGAAGGGCAAGCTCAACATTGGAGAAGTCAACTGCGACAAGGAGTCGCGATTGTGCAAAGACGTTGGTGCCCGGGCATTTCCCACTATTCTGTTCTTCAAGGGTGGAGAGCGCTCAGAGTACGAGGGGCTCCGAGGCCTGGGCGACTTCATCAAGTATGCCGAAAACGCCGTCGACCTAGCCAGCGGAGTGCCCGACGTGGACTTGGCAGCATTCAAGGCTCTCGAGCAGAAGGAGGATGTCATCTTTGTCTACTTCTACGACCATGCCACTACCTCGGAGGACTTCAATGCCCTCGAGAGGCTGCCTCTGAGTCTCATCGGACATGCCAAACTGGTCAAGACCAAGGATCCTGCCATGTACGAGCGCTTCAAGATCACGACCTGGCCGAGATTCATGGTTTCAAGGGAGGGCCGCCCTACTTACTATCCTCCCCTCACTCCCAACGCGATGAGAGATACCCACCAAGTTCTGGACTGGATGAGATCGGTCTGGCTTCCCCTTGTCCCTGAACTGCTGGTTACAAACGCCCGCCAGATCATGGACAACAAAATTGTTGTGCTCGGCGTCCTGAACCGAGACGACCAGGAATCTTTCCAAGGTGCTCTTCGAGAGATGAAGAGCGCGGCCAACGAGTGGATGGACAGGCAGATCCAAGAGTTCCAGCTGGAGCGGAAGAAGCTGCGAGACGCGAAGCAGATGAGGATCGAAGAAGCCGAAGACCGAGACGACCAGCGCGCCCTGCGAGCCGCCAAGGCTATTCATGTTGACATGTCCAACTCGGGACGGAGAGAAGTGGCTTTTGCGTGGGTTGACGGCGTGGCGTGGCAGCGCTGGATCCGGACCACGTATGGCATTGACGTCAAGGACGGAGAAAGAGTCATTATCAATGATCAAGATGTAAGACTCAAGTCTACCCCCTCCCTCCCTACTACAGGGACTTTTTGCGTTTCGAACAGCAAATGGCTGACCAACGTTCTTCAAACAGAGCCGCAAGTACTGGGACAGCACAGTGACGGGCAACTACATCCTCGTCAGCCGCACGTCCATCCTGGAGACGCTCGACAAGGTCGTCTACACCCCGCAGGCCCTCAAGCCCAAGCTCACCATTTCTTCCTTTGAGAAGATCTTTTTCGACATCCGCGTCTCCTTCACCGAACACCCTTTCCTGACCTTGGGCTGCATCGTTGGCATTGCCTTTGGGGTCTTCTCCTGGCTGCGCGGCCGCTCTCGCCGGGGACGCGGTCACTTCCGCCTCGAGGATTCAATCAGCATTAGAGATTTCAAGGAGGGCTTCCTTGGTGGATCTAACGGCAACACCAAGGCCGACTGATCGTGCACGAGACGGAGAGGCTTAATGATATGGGGAAATTGTTGATGTTTTCATAAATGGAGTTATGGGGAGGTTTAGGGGAGCAACAAGGGCTTGGCAAAAGGGTCTACCTAATGAAGAGTGGTTTACAGGAGCTTTGGGGGTTTGGCGGCAAAGATGATTCACTCCTTGGGTAATGGGCCATGACACCGCTGTTCGCAGAGGAAACGGTAGAATGGTGGTACACTGCTCCTTGAAGCGCGGGCGCCAGCTGGAATGAAGATTTGCGCCAACGGGAGGTGTCCAATAACCCCCCCGTGCCTCTCTGGTAGACGGGGACATGCAAGCTCTGTCTCCTCCCACCTATCTGTCCCACGCATATAGTAGTTGTCTGTGTACGGAATGCCTGCATCTGCTCTTGCACACAGCCTATACATACGAGCATAATATTCAACCAGTGGCTTTTTGCTTAGAATTGTCGTTACTACCTCATTAATGTAGAGTGGGTCATGAGATGTTTACGCAACCATCAAATGCCACGTTTCCCGAGACTGGTCGATGACCAAGTCATGCCACTCCCCCGCTAATCGAGCCTATGTGTACAATTCATCCGTCAGTCCGTTCAGAGTCAAGCCCTCCTTGGCAATATCTTCAACCTCAATCAGGAACTGCAGAGGCATGTTGATGAGGGTGCCGCGAATACGGCTCAGCCACTCCTTTAGCTCCTGCACACCGCCGGGGAACTCTTCGCGGACGGCGTGGCCATACGGAACCTTGCCCTCGTCGTTTCCGTCGTCGGATTTCTTGTCGTCTCCCTTGGCGCTGGGAATGATGAAATGCTTGGAGAAAAACTCCTCGTAGTCGTCCCAGGTGCGCACGTGGTCGTCAGGGACGGGGTGGAATGCCCGGCTAAAGACTTCGGTGTTGGTGGTTGCCGTATCTTCCCACAGGTTCAGGAAATCTGGGCTCAGGGGATCCTCTACGAGTCGGTCGGCGGATGAACCCCAGTCGTAGTCGTTGGGAGCGTCAGTCACTGGCAGCCAGTTTTGGTCCGGCCGGTCCCATCGCTGGTCGGGTAGCAGGCCGAGGTGCTTGCGGAAGATTTGCCGTCGCAGTGAAGCGGCAAATTCGCTGGCCGCATACTGCTCACCGTTCATGTAGGAATCGAGGTTGCGAGGGCCCTCGATCACCACAGCAATTTCGGAATCGTGGGTTCCCAGCTGCGAGCGATCGTTCAGGTTGGCAGAGCCGCAGATGACGACGCGGTCATCGGCGATGAGAAGCTTTGAATGAATGTAAAGCTGCTCGCTGACAAAGGCGTTGAACTCGTCTTCCGGTGCGCCGTTCCAGGGAATGTCGACAATGTTGGGGCCGTCCTTCATGTAGGCGGCGCTCACGGTGTCCAGAGTGTCGTCCTGAACATATTGTGCCTGACGTTGATACCTGTCGTAGTTGTAAGAGTCGCCGTCATCGCCGCCGTAGCGCTCCTCGTTGACGTAATCATCGTGATATCTTCGAGCATCCTCGTAGGAGACGCCGGAGCGGTACTCCGCCTCTTGCATGGTGCCGGAAGTGTTGATACGGTCATAGTTTCGGAGGTTGTAGAAGCCAATGTACTCCCTGGGGTTTTCAATGCCCGCGGCAACAAGCTTTTGGATGATGCTGTGTCCGCCTCTGCTGATGGAGTTGTATTGAAACTCCATTATGGCTCGGGTTCCTAGAGCTTCCTTGGACTTCAAATCTCCAGCGAAAGCTGGGACAGAGGGCATCACTACCCACACCTTGAACGGCTGACCCTCTTCGTATGCTCGCACAATGCGGTCAACTATGGCGGCGCCAATCTTGTTGGAAACGGGACGCTGCTCGTCACTCGTGGCCGTGATAAAAAACTTGTGATGGTCAGCACATGCCCGACGTTCGTCACGTCTTGTTGTCGGATTGAACTGCGTACCTGATTCTCAATGTAGACAAAATGCTTTGCATTTGTGATGGCGCCAACATATGCATTGGCGATGGAATGCTCCGTAGGATGGCCAGATGACCATGGGCAGCAGCTGGACTCAGGTTTAGCGAAGCGGACTTGTGCATGTAGTTGTGAGTGGATCTCAGCATACCTTCGTGTGAGCTGGATGCGCGTAACTTCTCTCTCACTGCGCCGACCGTATGAGCGTTCGCCACCATATCGTTCGTCGTCGTATCGTTCGTCACGATGGGATCGGTGCCGCTCTGATAAGCCCAGATGCCCCATTTCCTCAGTAAGATGTTCGGTGAAGCGGCTAAACATGCCGCCACCGCCGCCCCTTTCCTGTTCGTACTCTCGCTGTCCCTCTTCTCGCCCATCGTAATCCTCCTGTTCGTATCCTTCTTCCTCATATTGTCGACGTGACGAACGGTATCCTCCGGGCAGGCTGAGCCTCTCGTACTTTCCGGGGTCTTTCGCGTTATACTTTGCGTCGAACATGAAGTTCCTTGTAGCAGTTTAGTTGGAGAAGCAGATCAGCTTGGGGGTTCTCTCGTACCATCTATCGACAAAATGGGTGACAAGATCGGACACAATGGGGCCGTTCATAGACAAGGCGACATCTGACCAGCCCATCCTCGAGCTCTTGGTTCGATCCACTGCGTATATCATCAGTCTCCTGTGGGTTGAGGTGGTACGGAGGGCTCACTCACGTTGATTCTGCTCCCAGTTGCCAACATCGGCAAAGTCGAAAATTCGAGCGTTGTTGTAATCCTGGCCGGGGAAGATGGTGTTGTCCACGTTTCCGGGATGAGCATCTGCAATCGGATGGGCTTCATGTTTCCGTTAGCTGAAAGCCTTTTCCAATGTTACTATACCACTCACAGTTGGTATCCCATCGGCCAAAACCTGAACAAGCGGTTAGCGACACTCATACTTGAGGATAAGACACGAGAAACGGAGAGGCCGCGAACATACACATATCCAGACCACCCATGAAGACGAGATTGCGGTCGACTACGAGAAGCTTTTCATGATGAGCCCAGTAGAGAACGACATCGTCTGCCGCGCCGTAGATTGCCTTGAGAGTATCCTTGGATACAGTAGCCAGGTCAAAGTTTGTCAAGTTCTTGAACGAGTTACCGATTTCCGAAGCGATATCGTACCCAGCCGGTGCGTGGTCAGGGTGTCGAAAGACGCTGATGTTGGGGTGCAACTTCTCGAGGGCATGCTTTGTGTGCTATACACCTTGTGGATGAGCCAGGTTCGCATTTCGCAAGTCTCTTGGAGGGAAACACGATGGTCGAGAGGACATACCGCAGAATCAAGAGTAAGGGCGGCCTCGACTTCTTTGTACACAATGATGTGAACCTTGACTCCTCGCTCGGCGGCAGCTTGAAGCATAACATCGAGACGATACTGCTCGTTACGAGATGGCGGTCGACGAAGGTAAAGCTCAGGGCTCAGCCACCAGTCGAGGATATATATGCTCTCCTCCGCTCCTGTCAGACAAGTGTCAGTGGTGACGCGCTCAAACAAAATGAGATGCCTCGCCGAGACAGGCAGGTAGGTCTTACGTTGAAGAGCCTCAGACACGGCCCAGAAGTAGGAGCATCCATCGACGAACCACTTGATGTTGCCAGAAGAAGGGGGCACAAAGGACTGGTATCTGTTGGCAACGTGTTCTTCCGGGTGAAGCTCATCGCACTGATAGCCTGAATGCGAGTGTGAGTGCCTTTCAGCATCAGTTTCGCCTTCAAAGATGGCCTCGACTCTGTCAAGAAGACCCATTGCGAGGCTTTGTGATGTACGGTAACCCGAGGGAATGGGTACCGACAAATGGGAGAGTTGTTTCTAGAAATCCGTGGATAGAGAGAGGCTAGCTGTAATGCGGCCGCCACTAGAGAAAGAGTAAGTAATGATGTTGTATGATCAAACAGCTTTGAACACCAACAGTACGGCGTCTTTGATGAAGCCAAAACTACGAGTGGCGGTTGAGAGATGTGCTTTTAGCGGTATGAGAAACGTTCACAGAGGGGGTTGAGGGGGGGCAAAGAGGGGTGAGTAGGAGCTCTGAATCGGAGCTGCTGGACATTCAGGGTGCAAGCATGCTGGGTCGCATGCGCGTCTGACGATTGCATCGTATCACGGGCGGCCAAGGCCCGAGCCCCGTTTCTTATTGGATTCAGTGGATCGAAGCACGATGCAAGCCCAGCACAGCCACTGAGCGTCAGTTTGCAAGGCCGCTTGTGCTGATGGACTTTGTCCAAAGGGGCACGAGACAGAAGATCCGTTTTGCCAGCACAATGCAGTGGAGGATATTGGATAGCTGATTGGCTGGGAGGTTGGATGGTGCTTCACATGTTGCCAATGCCTCTCAATGGCCCCCTGAATGGGGACATAACCTTCAAAGAGCTCTTGTCATAGGGGGGGTCAATGCCAAGTTGCCCACTAAGAGAAGAGCTGGAGCTCTGGCGGGTTGACGAGTCAGATGTGCGGGGTTGGGGCTGGAGGTGAGGAAGACGACTATTTGGTGCATATTCGGTTGTCGTTGTTGTTGCTGCTTGCTTACCTCAATAACGGGAGCCGGGATGTGCCTTGAAGCGATGACACCTAGGGCATCAATCAGAGATCAGCCTTTGAACAAGGACGAGCGTACGGATGGCGGACTAGGTACCTGTGGTGTAGAGTAGATGATGGTTCTGACAAGCAACGGCACAGTTTGCACGGCACAAACCTGGACAGGTTGGTCAATGGGCTGTAGCGTCAGCTCGGGCTTGGTAGATCTGCCTTGCTGGCTCTCCTCTTCGAACGACTTACTGACGACTTCAAATATAAGAGCAGCCGTTCGAGTGCCGATTCTCAGCGTTGAAAATGCAGCGAAGTTTGACCCTGACCTCCCTCTGGATCTGCGTGAACAGTGGGATTTGACAACGATGTGACGAGTAGCGAGAGTGTAGAGGCCAGATCATGAGAGGACGAAGTTGAAGGAAGAGAAGAAGGATCCAACCCAGATAGAAGATATGGAAGGTAAGTACATCTTGGAGTTTGATGTCAGCGCCTGCCTTCCAGGTTATTAGTACCTTATGTGGTCCAAAGGTACACTGGAAGGTCAATTCCAGCCTTCAGCAGTAACACCTTCCTAACCTATAGGTACCTTGGGTGCCTTAGGTGCCTCTTTCGTACGTGACCTACATGTACTAGGTAGCCATATGGCGCACTGTCTTTTATGTGCCTGTCAAAATCGTATCTGACAGTATCACAAAACAAACCAGCTTCAATTGTACTTTCCCATGCTTCGTGACGTTGCGGCGAGTTCATCGGCTCCATTGGGAACTGCCCACGGAACATTGACGGCACTGGGGGGCTGGGCTGTTTAGCGCCGGCTTTCAGGGGCAACGGCGCTGCAGTTGGTCGCCAATCGCCGCAGACGAGCACCAAAGATCAGCCACTGGAGTCTTACGAAACTCACCTCCAGCTAGCATTGATCTCATGCAAGGTACGAGCGCGATTCAAGCCACTCAGAGGCTTTGCTGCTGTTCCACCGAAAATTCTCCAAGACGCCACACGCCCTCAGCTCTGCTCTTCATCCTCGTTTCACTGCCTCTAATAAGCAGCCGGTAATCGGAGGGAAGGTCGAGAGCTCGAAAGATTTGCCGTGAATAGCAACCAAAGATACGCCAGCATAAGACAGCTTGCACGAGACGTTCACTTGACTCTGGAATTCTGATTGGCATCTTATACGACAAAACGACCGGTAAGTCTTCATGTACGAAGCTTCCATGATATGAGCTGCATAACATGTCCCTCACCTTCTCTGAGGAACCCTTTTTATAAAGAGAAAAGATGAAGCACTTCCTGCCTGACTTCCAGAGCTGACAATATACGTAGAATAGCCTCCATACAATCACACTCCATGGTGTCAGCTGAACAATAACATACGTACTCGTTTCAGTTGCTGTCAGCACACCCTTCGCTCTCTGACTTCAGCTATATCCGTGTTTACGCCCATCTCATCTGTCCATTTCCACCGATATAGCAACTGTCTCGCAAAAATGCCTGCTCCCGGCATTGTCATTCCGTTCGACATCTCGCTGCATTCACATCTCACTCCTTACCTGGCAGCGATTCACGCCTCCTGCATCACCCACGATCACACAATAGCGACATTCCTCCTCCCGCTGTCACATGAGAAGCTGCTGTCCTGGTGGAAGGAACGCATTGCCGAGACCAATGATGGGAGGAGACTCATGCTGCTCCTCGTGAGCGAGATGGATCCAGGCGGCCGTATCAAGGGACCAGAGCTGATAGGAGTCGTCATGCTCTGGATGCCATACTCGGAGACGGGGTCATTTCGAGGCTACGTAGAGAAGCTACTCATACACAAGCATCACCGGGGGAAGGGCGGCGCAAGGGCACTGATGAGCGCCCTGGAAACAGAGGCCCTAAACCGGGGCCGGACACTGCTGGTACGTTGCGTTTTCGATCAATGTCGAGCTTGACTTGGCTTGTTCATCGTGCCAAATCGTGAAAGAATCAGATCGTACTAATCTGTTTCCGCAGTTACTCGACACGGAGAGCGGCAACCAAGCAGAAGCAGTCTTCAACAGGCTCGGATACACTGAGCTGGGAAAGGTTCCAGGATACGGCATGAGTCCTGCGGGAGGACTGAAGGACGGCACGTTTTTCTACAAGACTCTGCAGCTGTGACGGCGGGTAGATTGAGTGGCGACACAGATGGCAGTGGCCGACCCCTCGGGATGTTTATTTCAGCGAGTTTCGATGATGTGCTACTGCTGCGAGTCAATCTGATCCAAGGTGATGGTGATGAATGTGGTTGTACACACTGGCGGTGTTGCTGCAGTCTGGGTAACCAGCGAATGGCGAGCGGGCAAGGCTGCTGGATTTTTGTCTCTGCATATAGGCTAATGCGAGAGACATCTGTAAATTGACTTGACAGCGGCTGAGATTCTGACCGTGTCGGATGGCGGGCCTCGGTGAGAGAATTGAGAAAGGCTATGGCATTCTCTCTTCCGAACTAGGTATGTTCTCAGGTTTGAGTTTAAGCTTGGATGATTGCTTATTCCAACTTCCATCTCTTATATGTGTCTGTATGAGAGATTGCTCGATTATCATTAGTAAAGCAACCCATGAGCTGCATTTATCAAGAGGCTTCAACACTGACGTGTATTTACGTCCTCCATCTTTCCATTCTGTACTTGCACTATAATGCCTATTCTAGTGACGTCCTCAAAAGAAACAGTTCGACCTACTAGTAGTGCCTGTTGGCAATTCCACTTTGCGTCTGTCAAAAGTTCCGGATCCCACCTGCGGAGGACGCCGCGGCTCGCTGATCCTTGTCGACAACACACACTTCATGAGAAGAACCGGGAGCAGCAATTGCACCAAATCAACGAACGGAAGCAGAATCGAACATTAATGGCCGCAGCAGAGCACCAGATACTCATACAGCACAGCTTACCAAGTCAAACCTAGTATCAGGAATCGACTTCATCGAAACTGATGATGGCCAAAAGATTCTAGCCGCCATGTAACTTATCGTCGTCTGACAGGGGTTCGCAATCACCCGCGCTCGAGAAGAGGAACCCTTTAGCTAGAAGCGGCATGTCGGAAACAAGATACAGCCGTACTATCCTGTTCTCCTCATAGCCCGCCTGGCAAGGGCCGCGCTTCGATCCACCAACTCGGACGTCTGCGTGCCGGGGGACGCTCGGTATAGCATCCCGCTTCCTGCATGGCCGGCCACAAGGTGGAGGAGGCTCGTGGGCGTTGTTTGTAGGGAGCACAGGTGAGTACGTGTGAACGCTGCAGGCCAAGGAAGACCGGGGTGTCATGGATGGTTATCTCTCTGTGTCTCTCTCTTCATGGCAGTTATAAAACCACGCGTGCGACTTGAATGCTGCCCTTGGCCCTCTTTTTTTCTTTTCTCACTTCCTCATCTTGCTTGGCTTTGTCTCTCCATCAAGATCGCGTACTGGCTCAGTGGCTGCCCCGGGGTTCGACTTCATCTCTCCCAACCCCATTGATAGATTCCCGACGCCTGGAGCCATGTATCGCAACGCTTTCGCTGTGCTTGCGGGCGCCAAGCTTGCTGCTGCTGGGCTGTATCCCAACATGACGCCCGACAACCACACCTGCATTCTGTGTATGTCTGGCTTCTGAACGTCCAATTGAACATTGTGCTGATTTTCTTGTCTTATAGCCGACCCCGTCTTGTCTTGCTCCGAGAACGCCGTGCCCGGAAAGGTCGATACTTGCTGCACTGAGACTTATGGAGGGCTGGTGGTATGTGTCACAGAAGACCCAATTGCGTCTGCAAGAAAGATTTGCTCGTACAGAAGTACTGACATGATTGGCCATGTCAGCTCCAAACCCAGTTCTGGAGCACTCACACCGGCCTCGAAAGCGAGGGACAGGTCCTCCCGCCGTATACCTGGACTATCCACGGTCTGTGGCCTGGTACGTATAAGGCCGGCCTCTCACCACATGCACATGCCTACAAGCCTCGGCTTCAGCCTGACCGTGTCATTTAGACTTTTGCAATGGCAGCTACACTCAATACTGCGATCTCAGGTATGCTCCTTCAACTGCCCTCTATCAAGCCTTGTACGAAACACCCGGTTAATGGTTGGTGGACGCTGGCTGTAGCCGCCAATATGACCCCCAGCCCTCCCCAAACACGACCAACGGCGAGCCTGACGGCACCCCTGTGCCTCCGTACACCGGCCCTTCCCTCGAGACCCTATTCGAGCCTCACGGCAAGCTGGATCTGCTGGCGTACATGAAGAAGTACTGGATGAACCAGTACGCCCCCAACTGGGAGCTCTGGGCCCACGAGTTCTCCAAGCACGCCACCTGCTTCTCGACCTTTGACACCGAGTGCTACGTGAGATATCTCCCTCCTTACCGATAGACAAAGTCCATCACAACCTCTGAACTGACACGCAAACAGGGACCCAAAGCCAGCAAGTACGACGACCTCTTCAACTTCTACGAGACCGTCATCGCCTACTACAAGACCCTCCCGACCTGGGGCTGGCTCTCCGCCGCCAACATCCGCCCCTCCAACACGACCTCCTACTCCCTCTCCGACGTCCAGGCCGCCCTCACCAGCGGCTACGGCGCCGTCCCCTACATCGGCTGCAGCGGGCCCAAGTACAACCAGACCGAGGCCGGCAAGGGCTCCCTCGACAACGGCGGCACCCAGCTGAGCGAGGTCTACTACTACTACCACGTCTACGGCGCTGCCCAGCGCAACCAGGGCCTGAGAGTCGGTGCCGACATCGCTGGCGGCTCCCTGTCATCATGCGCAAAGGCTCCCGGCGCTATCTGGTACTACGAGCGTGCCGCTGGTAGCGAGAGCGCATAGACAGCATGGGCCATGGAGACGTGTCAATGGTGGAAACGAACTGAAAGGAAAACGGCCCTGTCCATAAATCGTACAAACGCTAGCTCTCTCAGAGCATCATGAAATAATTCTAATTGCCAATGAAAACACACCAAAACCCTCATTGCCCTTCTGTTCTTCCGCCACTTTTCATCAAGCATCACAAGCAAGTGTATGTAGGTACACATGGATGAGGCTCAGAATGCTTCACTTCGGAGCGACCCGCGCAGCTCATTCTCGTACAAGTACAGTTTTTCTCTCCTCATTCGTCCGCTAGCTCTTCCACCTTGGGAGCTTCGTAGGCCTTTTGTTGTTGAGGCGCCACGTTGACCTGAGTCTCCGTGCCCGTAGTCGTTGCAGTAGCTGGCGCGACCTGGCCAGTCGCTGCAGCCACGGCAGAGTTTGCCGCAACAGACTTGGACTTCTTCTTCTTCTTTGGCTTTTCGGTCTGACGCACAAGTTAGCGCTGTGCGAAAATTGAGATGGAGGCGGAGCAAGACAACTCAGGGTACTCACCTCGTGCCAGGCCCAGACGGGTCGGAAACTGTCCATGAAAGAGACGTCTTCCCAGAGGTTGGGGTAGAGCCAGAGACCAGGAGGCACAACAAAGTACGTGACGCAGAAAAGAATAACGCGGAAAATGGCCATGGCAAAGAAGAGACCGAGAAGGCCCAGCATGCCCCAACTCAGGTAGTACACTCCCTGGCGAAGCTTCAACGGCCACAGAGGGTACAGGACAACGGCAAAGATGATGACAAGGGCAAGGGCAGCATACAGCTGACGCTTGACCTGGCTACCCTCCCAGAGCCAGACATAGTACATGTCCTCTTTGGCTTCCTGCTGCTGCTCTATCCTGACATTCCACTGGCCCTTGACGCGCTTCGGCTTCTTGCCGTTGGGGCCGGGCTGCGGCTCGATCTTGGTGACTCTTAGCGCAAGCATGCTGAGCGGCAGCAGCTTGAAGGTGTTCTCCAAGGAGGCTCGATCGGTGATTTCGGGGAGCAGAGGGTTCTTCTTTCGCGCCTTTTCGTATGCCGGGGACTGGAGCGCTCGCAGGGCACGCTTGACTGTTGGTCTCGGTCAGCAATCGGTCTCCGGTGTTGCGCTTCCGGCGTCTGGTCGAGCACAAAGGGACACTCACCCTTGAACATGTCTTTGCGCTCGCCGTTGAGGATCGAGGTGCGCGTCTTCAAGTCCTGGCTTCGCAGGAACTTGGCGACAGCGAGTCCCTTGGGGTTTGGCGGGCCCGGGGTGATGGGCTGCGGTTGTCCCTGCTGCTGGTGCGGATGCGGGTGAGGATGCGGGTGAGGATGGTTGTGGCCTTCGTGGCCTCCCTGCTGCTGCTGTTGCTGGGCAGCCGCCTGCTGCATCGCGCGCATCCGCGCCATCTGCTGCTGCTTGATGTGCTCGATGAACTCGGGCACGGTCATGCCGGCCTTCTGAGCGTCCTCAGCAATCTTGCGCTGGATCTGCTGGATCTGCTCGGGCGTTGGCTGCTGGCCCATGAAGCCCGGCCCCGGCATAGGCATGCCCATGGGCATTGCGCCTGGAGGCGGCTGCTGCGGCGGCGTGGCCATGGTTTATGTGAGTTGCGCTGGGCGACGTTGTGGCTCAATAAGAAGTGAAGCGCGGGAATCCGACTCGCAAATGGGGGTTAGGCGTAGGAAAACAAGTTTGAGAAAGGCGCAACTGCAGTGATGTCGGCCCTTGGGAGAGATGTTGGAGAGAAGCGAGCGAGGACGATGGTGGCATCTTACCAAGTTCACTGCGCTCACCACCTGCCATATGGCCAGATAGCAATGTGTTCACTTGAGCCGGATCGTTTATTCCCCGATTTCCGGCTAATGTTTCCCTTGCTGGCAATCCGCACCACCCCCACCAACAGCTTATGTACTGTGCTGCAGCCTTATCGGCACCCATCTTCGCGTCACTGCCATCAGCCTTGCAGCCATTGGGTGCCTTTTTGTTTCCTAGGACACTGAGCAAAATGGGCGACCGACTGACGCAGCTTCAAGATGCAGTCGACCAGGTATGAGCTCTTCATATGCGGCGCATTCACTGGCCCTTTACAGCCGATGCCCTCTTGCTGACGGCTCTCGCCTCCAGTTCGCTCAGCAGCTCGTCGCCTGCATGCACTTTGTCCAGATGCGCCATGATCTCGAGAAATTAGGTCCGAACGATAAGATCCGCGAGCCTAAGGAGCAAGCGCAAAAGGAAGGTGCGTAAACGAGACCACAGATGGCCGATGGGTTGATGCAAGCAGACTGATGCTGACTGTCTCTCGCAGTGGATGCATTGCCTCCACAGGACTTTCGAGCCGGCCTAGTCGAGTTGTCGCGAGACCTCATTGTGAAGGAGCAGCAGATCGAGGTCCTCATCTCCACCCTTCCCGGCCTCGACAACAGCGAACAAGATCAGGAGCGACACATTAGAGACCTCGAGGAGGACTTGAAGACGGCCGAGGCACAGCGGGTGGAAGCACTGAGGGAGAAGGATCTCATCTTAACCCAGCTTGACGCCATTATCCGCAACACACGACGGCCATGAACAACCAGACTTTTCTCTAGTCGGCAATCTTTTCTTTGCGTAGGTAGCGAGGCGTTACGGTTAGGCACCTGTCATGGTTGAATGTGGTAGTTAGGGATCACAAAGACCATGGGCTTAGTGATTGTTTATTGGAAAGCAATGCGAATGACGGAGTGATATCCGACTAGTTCGCATGGTATCTGTATATCTGAGGGACTCTCTGTGGCTGGGAGGAAGCTTTTCCTCCTCTTCTAGCGGTCTACCAGCTCTGGTACCGTCTCTGTCTATATGGCGTATTCGTTTTGTACTCTTCAGGCGCTCTTGAAGAATTGGGGGTAAACTTGTCGCAGTTCTCGCAAGTGGCGGATCTGATACTGCGAGGCTTGGACCTTTGGCGCAGGAACGTCTTCCTCCACCAGATGCGCCGCCGTCCAACCCAACTTCTTGGCAGCAGCGCAGTTTGCGAAACTGTCATCTTTACTTGGATGTTAGACACATCATTTTCAATGGAGCGCGACTCGGCCGAGCTCGGGAATACCAGACAGAGAGTCTTACCAACAAAATAACAGTCTTCCACGCGCTCTACTCCGGCCTGCTTCATAGCCTTCTTGAACATGTCCTCGTGAGGCTTGCAGACCAGCGGTACTTCGCTGTAATCACAGAAGGTGAGGCCCTCAAAGAGGTCGTCTATGCCCAACAGCCGGACCACTCTCTTGCCGTGGTTGACGTACGCATTCGTGAAGAGCCACAGCCTCACCTTGCTCCTGTCGATGTCTTCGAGCAGCTGACGCAGCTCTGGGTTGGGCTTGATGAGGTCCTCCAGCGGCAGAGCGTCGTCGACCTTGGCGTTGTACTCCAGAGGGTCGATCTGGTGGTGACGGACTAGGCCTTCGATGGCCAGTCCGTAGTTGGTGTAGTATTCCTTGTGCAGCTTGACAGCCTCGTCCCAGGGCAGGCTGAGATGCTCTGAGAAGTACTTGTCAATCAGCTCCGCCATGAGATCTTGCACTTTGCTGCCTGTCGCTCTGTTAGGCTCCGGTTGGGTCATGAGTCATATTGCGCCTTGTTGCTCTTACTCCTTGGGTAGAGGCAGTTATCAATGTCGCTTGAACATCGTTAGCATACTCTTTGGAGATGGTCCCATGGCTGAGAGTATTACTGACAAGAACAGGACCGGTTTACCGGACTTGTTGCCATTGGGGACAGTCATCTTAGTGAGAGGGGATGAGGCTGGAACTCGAGGGAGTGCTCGCGAGACGGTACAATGACACGCTGACAACGAAAAGCTAATGTGCTTCTTGTGAAGTGTGCGGAATGAGAGGCGGATGTATATGGCGGAATGAGCTGTGAAAGGAGACGGGAGTCTATTGAAAGGCATCCGATTTATATGAAATGGAGATAAAAGGATAGAGACACGGAGTATGACTTAGCCACTAGTAGATACAGATTTGAGGTGTGATGACTCGGACCTGCATCGGCTAGAGTGCTGCTAACATACTGCTAACCTCGAGCGGCCAGCCACCAGTCGGCGTGCAAGAAATGGTTAGGCGTTGAGGCTGCTGAATCATCTGCCGGGCCTCCAGCTGGAAGATTGACAACGACTGATGCAGCGATATGTTCCGACTCTCGCTGTGATGCAGTTGCCACGTAGGTAATGACCCAAGATTTCTGCATGATTGCTGCCAATCCAGGGTTCATTTCACAAGGGAACTAGTTCAATATGATCCCCGCATGTGTGCCTGCGGTTTACCAATCTTCGACATTGTCGTGTCTTGGCCATAGGTAGTACGGTACCTCTTACAGAGATGAGCTACAGAAACATCTCGGTTCATGCCATACTGTGGCTCACCGTGATATATAACTACAGGGCAAAGCGACGTCTCGTCGATATATGCTATCTAGAGCCTCTCAATGGTTGAGCATGTCTGCTTTCTATTGCAGGTTGTCTCTTGTCTTGTGTCGGGCGTCTGTAGCCGGAGTTGAAGAGTCATGGCATCCGACTTTGGTTCCACTAATATGCTAATCAATTCAACACTGTAAAAGGGTACCACTCGAATCAGATCCCCAAGAGCAATTGGCAACTGAGTGAGCATCTCTTCAAGTCCACTTTCCAAGCTAGGTATTTAAAGCGCAATATTTAGAAGAGTTATACCTACCTAGTCTGTGACGTACTTGAGTACCAAGTATTATTACTAGGTACTAGGTAGGTAGGTAGGTAGGTACATCTCAAGTGCTTTCATCGAAGGTTCAGAGTTGACCGTCTCACGAACTGATCGCCCCACATTACGGAATTCTGCCCAACGAGCCAGTCACCGCCCAATTGTGACTTGACCGAACCCGCTCCAAATATTCTCCCTACCTCAATTTCCCTTCCACCGCTGCCACTCCATATACTACCAACATCGCATCCTTCCACCATCATGGTCGATGCGCGAGGCAACCAAAACACTGCTTGTCTCTCCTAAAAGGCGCACGGCGTAGCTTCGACCCAAAGAGCTGCCTCTCAACGACACGCGAGACGCTTGCGCGTTTCCCACTGCGCCTTGCCGCGGCAACTCCCCAGTCTTGCTAACAGTTAGAAGAGGAAGAGAGCAGCACTGAATCGCTTGCTATGAGCTCAGGAGACCGCGGCGCAGCTGCCCCTGTTCTTGCAGGCGCGTCTGCAGCCGCCTCTCTGGCTGAAAGGGAGGCAAAGGAGATTGAAGAATGCGAGAAGATTGTGCGGTTCCGCGATGCTATTCTCGCGGGCAATCACCCATCCATCAAGCTCCCCCCTGGCCTCAAGGCCCTGTCCAGCCCCCTTCCCACCTTCGCGAGACCACCATCAGAGCCTGGCGAAGTAGACGCACGCCCCGAAGCTCTGCAGCAGCCCTCCACGGGCACGGGCAAACAGGGCCAGACTCTCGGTGCGTCGCAGCCTCCAGCTGACGCTCGCGCTTCCCCAGGGACTGGCCCCCAACACCCAAAGCCATTCGCAACCAGGACGACGGAGATCAATCCCATCCTACTTGAGAAATCTGACGAGCTCGTGAGGGCTGAGATCCAGCTGCAGAGGCAGAGGATCGAGCGGTCTCTGAGAGACGACTTCGAACAACGTCGAGCCTCAAAGCAAGTGCAAGCAGAGCCTGTCATTGAATTTGATCTGTCTGATGTGCTCGCCAAGGCCTTGACTCTTGTTCAAGCCACTACTATACCCTTTTCCGCCAACGGAGACTCGAGTGCTAATCATGAAGCTGCAAGTGATTCTTTTGACGACAACACTTTTTACTCTTCGAAGCATGACACGCCCGAGTCCAACCTGACGTCGCGCGTGCGCCACTCGTCTGACGAGGCCGTTGTCACGGATGACCGCAGGCCATCTCTGCCACAGTCTCATGCCAGCACGAGCTATGGTAATATCGAAGCACCGTCTGCGTCTGCGAATGGTCACTATGCTGCAGGACCCCCCTCTCGGCCTACAGTCCAAGTCCCCGCTGCCGCTCCAGCTGCCGCTCCAGCTCCGACTCCGGCTCCGGTCCCGCCGCTGGTGACGACTGCTGTAGCGAGCCGGACCCAGCAGGTGCGGGTTCCTGGGCTTCATATACTAGCCAACAGCGGAATCGCTCCAGCTACACAGGGTCCAGCCATCACCGCGCGCACAGAGCCTGTCCGGGAGTTGCAAACGGAGGCTGAGGATTCAGGGGACAGCGGTCTGCAATACGACCCGGCTCGGCCTGCGCTGCCACCAGCTCCCCCCGTTGTACGAAACCATGACTTGATACCTGTCGCCCCTCAGCCAGCAAAGATCGCCCCCTTGACTGTTGTCAATGCTCAAACGCCCGTCGTTGACTCGGCATTGGCCGCATCTCTTGGTGCGTCGGCGCAGGTGGCGGCACTCAGACATGGACTCGATGTCCCTGCCAGCTCCGAGAGCTCTTCTCAGGGCGCCAAGGACACAGAGAAAAAAAGAGGGAGGAAGAATAAGAGGAAGGCCGAGCGGCAAGCGCAAGAGGCACAGGCCGGGCCAAGTATCAAAGTTGAGCCTCGTTCACAGTCGCCCATGACAGCTCCGGCATACACCAGACCCAACAAACGCCAACGGCAGTCTCAAGCACACGCTAATGACTCTGGACAATCTGAGCCGAGATACGCCCAGCCTCCACCGAGCGCAACCTATGAGCAACCATCGGCACAGGTGTTTGGAGACGAGCGAGCTCCCGGAACCTATCAAGAACACGGCCCCGCGCAATATCTGCCCCATTCTGCTTCAATCTCCAGCATACGTGGCGAGCCAGCTGGCGGTCTCAACCCCAACAGCGCTTACGATCCTCGCGTGCCTGGTGAGGGCTACGTTCGTCCTGCTCCCCTTGCCGAGGGCTATATTCGTCAACCTCAGCCACGCGATTCGGTCTCCTATCCCCTTCCACCTCCCCGAGAGGCTCATGGCCCTGCCCCTGTGCCACAAGTTGTCTCCTACGACTCGTATCGTGAGCCTATCCGCATCTATCGGGAGCCCATAGAGGGGGCCCGCGCAAGTGTACGCCCAGAGGGTGAGTCTTTCATAGTCCCCCCACGGCCACCAACGCGGGTCATGGTCGATTCCTATGGGCGAGAGTTTGTCGAGCCTCTGATTCCTTCCGCCCGGCAATCCGTTGCCCCCATGCCTCGAGCTGGAGAACCGGAGGTGATTTACGAGCGATTGCCACCCCGGACCATATCGAGCAACCTCGGACCTGCGCCGCATAACGATGGCAACGTGGTGTATGCCAGGCCGCTTTCGATCTACGATCCCGTCAGAAGAGTATATGTCTCCGAGCCGGAGTATCCTTACGACCAGAGGGACAGTCAGTTCAGTGATCACCAGTTGCAGCAACGAGGGTACATTCAAATTGTCAGGTCCCATGACGGCAGGATCATCGAAGAGCGACCGGCGGAGTACGTCTCGCGAGGGCCCAGCTTCCGGCCGCCTGAGCGGATGCGCTTCGAGCCAGCCCAGCCATACATCCGCATGCATAGCGCACGTCCCGATGCTCCCGGCAGGGAATACAACGCAGGTGTCCACATGGATGGCCGTCATCCCGAAGGCCCACAGGCATACACCAGAGAATATGGCGGTAGCCCCATGCAGCGAGCCCCGACTATCCATCGGGAATATAGCATGCGGCCCCCTGAGCGGTACCACGAGCCCCAGGGAGGAGCCCCCAGAGGAACGGACGAGATCGCTTTTATCGAGCGGCCTCGCGGAGCATCTCGGGAGATTGTCTACGTTGATGACGTCCGGAGAGAGGTTTATCGGTGAGGAGCGGTTGCAGGAGTGCAACAGGTTTGATGAAGGGGTGGCCACAGGAGGCTGCCCCGTTCAGCTACGATTGTGTTCAAGTTCTTGTACGAGTACATTTTTTCTTTCTCACAACACGCATAGAGCACCGGGGGCCCAAGAGCCAGGAACAAATAGGTCGTCTATAGGGCAGTGACAGAACGAAGGCGAATGGTTGCTGCATAGGGTCCGGCACTTGCCTCAACTGAAGATGGCATGGAAAGTCGTTCAGGTCCATCGAGGTCCGAAAACACCTGTGGAGGAATCTGTCTGCATCGTATAAAGAATTGTAAGGAGCACGATTCCTGATGGCTACACGAGCACTTTGTGAATGCCGCACCTCCCTCCACAATTGTCTACTAGAAAAAATTTGTGGCACTAAGCAAAACAGTAGACGTTGTTCACAGAAAAGACAAAGCAGAGGAAGACAAAAAGGGGATCAAGCCACCATACGTTTTGTACGAGGCTCCGAGTTGCCATGAGGCGTGGAGGCTCCAACTCTGTCAAAGCCCTTGTCGCCGTGGCGGCTCAACTGTCAATTCTCTCCGAGCCACCAGAGCGACGAGACATTCCCAGCTTGTAGGACAAGAAGGTACTGCACAAGGTCCGGAATGGGCTACATGTACCTTACTCGATGCGGCTCGGGATGGTGAGTCTGCACGACGAGATCATTGATATTGGCCAAACAAGGCCCTTCTCCTGACGCCATGGCCATCTTATGCCTCGGAGGCTCAAAAGAGCATAAAGCTGCTTTGCGGCCCTGCCCGCTTTCTCAGGAAGTCTGCGTGCAATGAATGGCCGCTCGGGAGGGGCTCAACTCAATTCATCAGCCACGGCTTGTGGGCGTTAAATTCCTAGGTAGGTATCACAGCTTCTTCATTGTCTTGGCAAACGGGGCGCTACCTGCCAGAGTACGAGGTTGTTTTTGTTATGCCTCCCTCTACCGAGGTGTTTTGTTGCTTTTGGCAAGATATGTGAGGGTTGGAAGCTGAAAGAGCCGGATGGGACGGATGGCTAGACGACCAAAGAGGCTTCCAAGCTTTTCAACGGCGCTTTTCACACACAACGGCATTGGCTTGCTGTGAGGACAGGAAGCCGTGCTAGTTGCGTTAGCAGCCGCGAGCCCTCCGTGGTTCGTCACTTTTCCGTCTAGTCTATGACGATCCCGTCCCCTTGGACTGCTAGTTTTGCTAGGAAAGAGAGGTTAATGTGAATCTAGCGGCTCAACAGAACAAGAAAAAAACGAGACTTCCGGCCTTTGTAGACACACTCGGTATCAGAGTTGTTGCGGAATGGAAGGGCGGAGGCGAGCTTTGCTGTAGAAACAGTGCCTGGTAAAGGTAGGAATGGAAGGAGATAATTGGGCCGAAGCGAGAATGGACGCGGCCGCCAAAGCGAGGAACAGCCGGCCGAGGGAGTTCATTGTTGTGATGAGGCCCGGAGTAGGTAGCCAGTGGCACAAAGTATTACCTACCTGATGTGCCCAACAGTGGCATCCTGTAGGTAGTACCAGCCGTTGGGATCTGATGAAACCTGCGAAAAACGCACCCGGTAAGCCCGCAGCCTCTTCAAACACAGCCCGCGTTATCTTGGCCCGTCACAGGTCGAGGATGCAGAGCCGTATGCATGGAGTAGACACCACCATCTTGGACCGGCCCGTGTGTGGTCGATTCGAAGGGGGCACTGCACGAGCTGTCCAACCCAGCTAGCCAGGCCAAGAGACCCTCCGAGGGCACGATTGGGTCACGGCAGAGCCCACCAGGTGAGAACGCGGGCTGCATTGTCGTGCAACAGTCAAATCAAGCTTGACGCAGATACGCCCGCAGCTCCAGGTGGCCCGTTTCTCACAGTGGCGGCGGCAATTTTGAGACACGGCACGCTTTCCGGTGGGCTAGGCCAGATGCAGAGAGTCGAGGATTGGGAGTTGTCGTCAAAGGCAACGGGCCACGGTCAGGAGCGGAACAGCCAGCCCTTCAACTACGTCTGTAATGGCGCATGGGGCCGCAACATATTCTCGCAGGTACTCACCTTGAGCTTCTCGTACAAGTGCGGAGTTAGTAGGTACGCACGAAGTACTCAGCACAAGCGATGGCAGAGAGAGAGAGAATGCTCGCACTTCGTACCTGTAGCAACCCACTTGGAGCACCGATGGTGATGGGTTAGGATGGTGATTGGCAGCTGCGAGTTGCACAGCGCAAACGACCGCGTCCTCTGCATCTGCAGCTGCTTTTGCATACCGTGCGAGCCTCACGGATGTCATTTGATTTGGCTGTTGAATTGCATGCCGTATGCACTCGAGTACGGAGTCGTACAGTAGTAGCAGCAGTAGTAGTAGTACGAGTAGGTATGTGGTTCCAAGGGGCTCATAACCGTACATCGCATCGAAAGCAAAAGAGACCGAACGGAACATGGCAATTCTCGCGATGAAACCCCGCGACACGGAGCTGGTCGTTGTCTTGCATCAGGTAAGGTGTAGTGATAGGAATTCGGCCTCTACCGAAACAGGCGATGTCGCGAGTACGGTGATACTTCCCTGAAGCCGTTTGGGGGCCTATCCTCGCGCCGTCAACAAGCAGGTACAAGTAATACGGCCACTCGCTTGGACGGCCGAGCCCTCCTCGACGACCCCCCATATCGCTGCGGAACGAAAGCTTGGTTGGTGTTACGTGCCCCTCTCCCGCACATACCGGTACGGACTCCTCGCATCGCCGTCGTCATGATTTGCTGCTGCTGGCAGTGGGGCTGCCTGCATTGTCGCTGAACCTGAAGATCTTGCCGTCGATCCCACGGCCTGTACATACGAAACAATGTGCTATTATAGCATAGTGAGAGATTGAAGGTAGGCCCAGCCGCCTAACAGCTCTTGAATATTTCGGCGAGAGAGAGCGCTCAAGGCTTGCTCCGGCATAGGCACGAATATATCGCCCCGTACGTGACACATGCCGACGGCATCGGCAAGCAGCGAGGCGTCGGTGCTTTGCAACAGATGATCTGGTCGATCCAGAGTGGCTACCGCTGGGTGAGGCCCTGCACAAGCTTGCGTGTGCCATTGAGCAGGCTAGGGGGTGGTGGAGTCCGGGACCGAGAGCGTTTGTGCCCTTGCCTTGCTGGTATGGTGTGTGCAGGCGGCAGACGAAGCGGACGAAGCAAGCTGTGGGTGGGTTTTTGCTTCGGCGGCGGGCTCGCCTAGCCGGGCATCTGATCGTTCCGCAAACACGGCAAACGCTAGAAGGAATAGAAGCAAGTCGAAGAGGAAGAAGAGGAAGCTGATGATGATGACGGACGAGGTGAAAACTTGCACAGTCCAGCCTCATTCCATCACCAACACAAGCCTTGTTAATGTCGGCGCGGAGGAAGAGCCGAGGCTCCCTTGAGAGGCTGCTGTTTACCTTTTTGCGGCTGCGACAAAGTCGCACGCTATCGACTGATGATTAGCAGCAAACACGTGCCAAGCGGGTTAGGGAGGCCCAAGATACAGTAGAGGTTTGGCCATGGTGCAGACGATGTCATCTCGTTAGTCGTCTCCATGCGGGACCGGCCAGTTGAAGAGGCAAAAGCTGTCGCCAGTCTGCAGCAGCTTGCCCGTTGTACGACCCTTCCATACAACTCAGTACCTGACACGAGAGGCTGGTAGAGCAGCTAATAAGAGCACGAGGAGTTTCTGCGGCCGTTTGACTGCTCGTCCATGGAGTTGTTGTTGTGCGGCGACACGATGGCGGTCCTTGGCTTGTTAGAGTTGAAGTATACAAGGTAGGTATGCAGACTTCTTTTGGTTCACCAGAGCCTTACCTATCAACTGAGGCCATGCGACTTCCTTCCTGCCATCGCCGAACCTTGCACTTCCATTGATCCTGCCGTGAGTTGCAGTGCCTTACCCTCCGGTACTTTGTGCCTGGTAGGAGCTACATGTAGTACCACCATCCTCCCTCCCTCCCTACCTTGACTTACCTCATGCCTCGCCCGGCCCGCCTGTCAAAGTGCCGGTGGCCAAGGTACAAGTACCTTCGGTAGGTTGGAAATGAAGCTAAGGTCTCACCACGAGAATGTCTGTCAAGTGAGGGCGGAGCAGCCCAACATCAAACCGAACGACTTTTGTTTGGCCAGTTCCAGTTCAACTCGCACCCCGTACCGCCCCGTGTGCCTCATTACCTCACAGCTCAGTACCTCATTAGAGTGATGCCTCTGTGCCGGCCGCAGCCACGGTGTTTGATAAGTAGGTACCTTACCTGTAGGTAAAAGTTAGGTACCTCTTGGCCGCCCCCATTGCAGACCCCGGTCAGTGTTGGCGCACGTACAAGCTTCGTACCTGGCACCAGAGACCTGCGCCCCGCCGCCGAGCGTCGAATCGTGGGCATACCTAGGCTCAAGGTTGTTGCCGGGCTTGTGATTGGATTCGGAGAGGCAATGGGGAGCCAGATGTGGGCGCATTTTGCAAGCCTCCACTGGTAAAAAGCTCGAGCATCGCTGCATTCTGGGCCCGTTGTTGGCGCTCTGGCCCTGTGCAGGTGATGCGACACGGCGGCCTGTCACTCATCCGCCTGTGCGTCCGGTTCTCAATGGCAGTTAGCCGGTACATGTAAGCGAATGCGCATGTGCGTGAATGTACGGTACGCATGAGACGACTCGTAGTGGAATAACCTTGACCTTGCCTCTGTTTGGTGCAAATGCGCTGCGCGCTGCGCAAGGTAAGGTATGGTATTCTCCAACGAAAACGAGTGCTTATCTGATCTGCTGCCGTCTGGTGGCCTGCGAGACGCGAGGGAGAGCTCTCGAGGTTGGTTAAGGTGATACCTCTGTCTGGAAGTTCCAGGTCCATGGAAGGTAAGGTACCTAGGTAGGCGTGATGTGCGCTTACTCAGTCGACTTGTAGTAGCCGCGACCAGGTGCAGCTGCAACCTGACCTGCTCCCGTCTCACTGCGTCAACCTGTCCGTTTGGTGCCAGTGCAGCATCATTATTAGGCACTTTCGAGAGTTAATGGTGATGTCCTACATGTGCCCGAGTCCATACTTCAAACGACAGGGTGCCGCCGAAAGAAAGAGAGCGTCCCGGCAGCACTCCCGCTTGCACTTGTATCATGTTGATGTACGAGGCAGGGCTCCATCATTTGATTGTCGTGCTCGCTCTCATCACGCCGTCTTTCGTACGAGTCGGTTCGTTGCTTCTCCGCAGGCAGGGAGCTCGGCTGGGATCCGCTGTGTATGCAGTCCATATATAAGGGGGGTGGCATTTTGTGTGTCTGCTCTGGGCTTTGTGCGCGAAAATGGTGTCTCTCAGATGTGAGTGGTGAGAGAGGGATCCTTGCGAGGGAGGACACAGCCTGGTTGGGCCTGGGCTGGTCCCCCTGTCGGATCTTCTGGCTCCCACAATGCCCGATGTTAGGAACCAAAATACTACCTAGGCAGTAACAACTCGATGAACCAACAGCGGCAGTACCTGGGCGAGTACAGCTAGTACCTTATGAGGTTTCGAGTAGAGGATCATCTTGATGTGCGGCTCGCAAAGACTTGGTCGGCAGTCAAGATCTAGGATTTTAATGCTCGTTTGAAGTCTCCGTCGTTTGCTGCGCCGATTCCGCTAGGTATTGAACCAGTCCCAGACCGCACGTACCGCACTAACACGCCTGCGGTACTTGCACCGCGTACCAAGTACCGTACAGCGGCGCCACGTACCGCCTATCCGGAACAAGTTGTACTGCGGGCTTCCACAGAGGTATGCTGTTCATCAGCCCGGTCGAGGCTCCCCCCCCAAATCCCACACACAGGCGGCCTGGGGCCACTGCCACCACCAGTCAACTCGCCTGACTAAAACACCAAATGCCCGGCCCTCTCAACCGCTCCGTACCCTCTTTTCTGCTCTCTCTCTCTCTACCTTGCCCTACCGTGCCTTTTCCCTCCACCCTTCTCCAACTCCCACCTTTCCCCCCCCTCCTGGTCCTCAACATCCTCTCGAGATACCTGGAAAAGGCCTGCATTGCCAGCGCTTCTTTCCCTTTCCTTTCTTCTTCGCTTCTCTCGCCGTCTTTTTCTTTTCTTTTCCTTTTCTTCTCTCCCCTCCCCAATCGATACCCCTTGCCATTCGAATCCCTCCGCCCACCTGTTGATTCCCTGCCCACCCCGTCAGTGACTACGTAGGCAGCTGGCCGCCGAGTTCTCTTGTCCTCGACACCGCGACATCTTTGACCATTTCGCAGCCTGTCGCCCTCAACCACCATGAATAAGCTGGCAAACATGCGCCACTGGTCCGAAAGGATGAGCCCAAACTTCGGCATGGGCCGACCCAGCGTCCCCATGAACAGCTTGAACAAGAATGTCTCCCAACCGGGCCTTCCTCTGACGTCTCCCGCTCCCGATGCCACGATACACTACTCGTTCAACATCCCGTTTGCCTCCGATCTCGTCGGCCCCAATACTGAAGACATCCTCCACGCCACCACCGACGCCGTACTGAGATGGACGCATCCCGAGGATGCACCGGATGACGTCCAGGTCCACGAGCTCCCCGTCCATGCCCAGAATCTGGCAAACCTGCGCGCTCTCTGTGCGGACTTGTCCAGCGGACCGCTGCCTATCGAAGCGCAAGTCCTCGTCTCGTCCCCGAAGAACGGCAAGAGCCAGCAGATCACCACGGTCTGCCTCACGGGAACCCCGGACTTGGTCAACAAGAGCCGGGAGACCATCCTGAACGAGATTCCCATATCCATGGTATGCCTCAACCCTTTCTCGCCGGGCAGCCCTGGCCTCATATTGCTGCAATGTGTTAACACTGGGCCGAAATGCAGCGATGTACCACAATTGACGTTGAAGGAAGCTTGGTCTGTGACCTGAGCGCTGGTGTGCTCAAGAAGCCCGTCCTCGAGACTCTAGACTCAATCTCCAGCTACTGTGGCGTCGACATCTTCCTCCTGGGACCCAAACTCACTCCAGTGGTAGATGGCATGCTGGGCGATTCCGAGATGCGAATGGATCAACGCTGGAGGGTTGCCATCTACGGTGATCTCTTGTCCTCTGAACATGCAAAAGCTCGAGTGCTCATCCAAATCGACTCCTGGGTTTGTGTTCCCCGCCCGTCATACCACAATTGTGCTTGCATACATGTCCTAACATCCCTCAGCTTGGCCGTGTAGTGGACGTCACCAAGATCGAATTGCCGTTCCAACAAGTCGTCTGTGGGCGACATCGCAAAAACATCAAGCTCATTGAATCGTCAACCGGGACAGCCATCTACTTCCCTCCCATGTTCTCGCAAATGTACCGATACTGCCCGCCCAAAGCCAACCGCCGCGATCCCTCAGACATCTACATCACTGGCGAGTCTCCCCAGGCCATCGAACTGGCCAAGCAGAAGCTTCATGACACAGTCTCTCGCATTCGCCTCTTCTGCAAAGATGTCAACATTCCGCCCGCAAAGTTGGACAACATTCTGCTAGGACGCCTCGACAAGGTCCGCAAGATCCTCGAGGCCAATGCGACGTACATCATGCTTCCTCCACTGGCGTGCCAGCGTTCGGTGGTCCGAGTGCACGGAAATGAAGGCCTGCCTGTTGAACGCACTGTCCGGGAGCTCATGTCTCTGGCTGGCCAGTTTTATGGCGCCGGATGGTATGTTCAACAGCCGGACCCCAGAAACCTCCCCGCGCCCCATGAGATTCACCCCATGCTTGCCGACATCTGCGCCAACTCTGACGCCGAGGTGTCGTTTGACAAGGCGAGCTTTTCCGTGACTGGTTCCGATGACTCTGTGAAGTCTGCCTTGGCTACCATCTCCCAGCTGAAGTTTGCAACCCTGTCTCAGTATCAGATTCGTGTCAAGATAGAGCTGGCCAACGAGCACAAGGAGTTCGTGAGTGGTAAGAAGAACGGCAAGATCAACAAGATCATGGGGCAGAGTACGTCGATCCCAATCCCTTTTTCGCAGATTCAGCTCTGCGTGGATTTCACAACTAACATGCCCTTCTCTCTTCCCTCCCCGCCCCCTTTTAGGCAACGTACAGATTATTTTTGATGGCTTCAACGAATACAACTTCAATATCGATGTCATGGCTGCCAGCTACGACTCCATGAAACAAGGTCTGACCTTGGTTGAACAGGAGATGCCGGCTTCAATCTCTTTCCATGTCCCCGACCAGTACCATAAGCGCATTATCGGTATTGGCGGTCAGCACATTCAGCGCATCATGAAGAAGCACTCTGTCTTTGTCAAGTTCTCCAATGCTATGGACAGAGGTAAGAAAAGCAGCTGTGCGAGAGAAGAACCTTTACCCTTTGCATGATCGGATCAGGAGATGACTGACAATGAGGCTGCAGGGGGAATGGGTCGCGAGGACGATGACATCAAAGTCGATAATGTCATTTGCCGTACTCCGGCACGCAATGCCCAGAATCTTGATGCCGTGAAGAATGAGATTCTTGAAATGGTTGACCGAGCTGTACGTGCAAACCTGAGAGCATCTGATGCAAGATCCTCTGTTGACTGACATCCGACTCTGCATCAGGATTCCGAGTATACATCTCAGATCGTCAACGTTGATCGGCTGTACCACCGTGAGTTGATTGCTCGTCTTTCGGAGATTGACGAGCTCGAGCAAAAGTACAATTGCAAGATCAACTTCCCCAGCACCGAGCAGGCGAGTGACGAGGTCACTGTTACTGGTCCTCAGTGGCAGGTGCCTCATTGCGTCGACGAGTTTCTTGGCATGGTTCCAGACAAACATGAGCTGGTGCTTGCTCGCAACGCCAAGCTGATCAAGTTCCTCGAGTCTCCGGAATTCGCGCATGATCTTGTCCCCAAGCTGAAGAGTCAGTACGAGGTGGAAGTCACCGTCCATCAGAACCCTGATGAGACCACTGAGGATGGCTCTCCCACCGCGACTCTCGTCTGGGGGTTCACGCGCAACAATGCCGGAGGTCTCCGAGATGCGATTGACTTCTTGCTTGCCCAATTTGCCACGGCAAATGTCGAGACTGATATCATCAAAGGTTCCATCCCGCGTCCCAAGTCTGATTCATTTGAAGACACTCTTCAGTACTTTGACTCGAAGCTCCTTCAGCACGCGCCCGCTTCGGCGGCCGGCGACTCTCCCATCAAGAATGCCTTCAATGCCGACATTGCTCGAGAGCGTAGCAGCATACTTGATCGACTCAGGAGGCCTGGCAGCATGACATCCATTTCCTCGTTCCTGGATCGCAGAAAGAACAGCTCGCAATCGGCCACCAGCAGTTTCTTCAAGGGCTCTGCGAACGTCTCCAAGTCGTCGCTCATCTCCATCGAGTCCACCCGCAGCTTCAACGCCGACCGCAATCCCTGGAACGATAGTGGCGTAAATCTCGCCGATGATGAGAACCCTTGGGCTCGCCCAGTCAGTAACCACCATTTCGACAGCAAGCTGTCCATCCCCCACCCCAAAGACATGATGGCTTCCCGCCACGCTACCCGCGCGTCTGGTGATAGCGGGAGACCTTCTACTTCACACTCTATGAATTCAGGATACCCCGGCCCCATTGGCCCTTTCCGTTAGACTTTGCCGAAATAGACCCCCTACACACACGAATACCCCCGGCTGGATATACCCCCGGAGCGCCCAAAGATTGCATCATATCCAGGCATTGATTCGCCGGAGATGTTGGAGCGCTCCCCTTTTGTTTCTTTCGATTGACGTTGATTGCACTCTTCTCTTTCCCCCCCTTTTGATTACTTTCGTTTCATCGACTCTGTGTGTTTGCCTTTTTTTTCTTCTCTTCCCGTTAAGTGTTTTGTTTTCTCGTCTTTTTTTTTCTTTTTACCGTTGAACGCCTTGTCTTTTTACGATGTTTCCGCTGTTCGCTGCATTCCGGAATGTCTATCTTGATGACTTGACACTCACTTTTATACCCATTTGAACGTCTTAGACGTCCAAGATGCAAAAACTTGCGAAGAAAATACCCCCAAGAGCTGGAGCTGAAGGATCTAGTTTGCAAGATGGATGGTTGTTGGACTTCCGGTGAAGTCTCAATAAACCAGCATCATCGATGAGCCGAGAGGTCGATGCCGTCGGAGAGCAGCGGGCGTCAACACATGCGGAGGAAGGCAAGAGCAACAAGAATTGCGTGGGTCGATGACTTTCTTTCACACCAAGAGGACTGCCAGATTCTGTTTGTTTTCTTGTTATCCACAAGACGAGAGTTGCGGCTGTTCCTTGTTTGAATTTTTTCGGATTTTGCTTTTCGGCTGTGGAACTAGGGGGAGGGTTGTACAAAAGTGTCTTGACGCACGAATGTACGGTTACGATCTGGTGAATGGAAAGACGCATGATACCCACGCTCTACTACGCGGTTTTGTCTCAACCGCGCGTTATGATAATCTAGACGTGTCATCTGAAACGTGAGAGGAGTCCAAAGGCTGACTGACTGGGAGCTCTATAGTGTCTTCCTGCAAGTCTGCATTTTCGTAAGTTTAATTCCCATTTGCACAGTGCTATCTCTATCTATGTTGAGAGGATATCATGATTCCCGTAAACCAAACTCTCTATCGCGCAGCCCATCAATGTCCTGCGTAATATTACAAGTCCCATATACTTGTCTTGTCCCAAAACGTCCTGATAACTCCAGGAGTATGCAATATGTCCCAACGCCAAAGCCATCCCGCCACGTCGAACGAGGCAGTTCTCAAGCCGACAGGGGCCCAACCCTAACGTGCTCCCTGTCCCGCCTTGTCTCGACCGAATACCTCGTCCTCTCCCGCCTGCGCTGCTCCGCCTCCATCCGCGCAAACTGCCCGCGCGCGCCGTGCTTGAGCTTCGTGATCATGTCCGCCGCCTTGCCCTTTGTCAGCTCCGCGGACGTCAGGGGCCTGCTCTTGCCCCGCAGCTTGTTGATGAAGTCCACCTGGCCCTGCGTCGGCGGCAGCTTCCTCCACGACTGGTGCCGGTGGATAAAGGTGTGCGGGAACGCGCTGGCGGCGTAGCTGTCCGCGCCGTGGACCGCGTCGTTGAACGTCGCCGCCTTGAGGATCTCGCGCGGAGCGGCGTACGGGGACTTTGCGACGCCGGGAGGGAGGGCCCTGACCTCGATGGCGTGGTAGGTCGGCTCCGAGGAGCCCTTTTGCTCGGGCAGGCGCTCGATTCGAATGTAGGAGCCGCTCGGGGCGGAGAGCACGAAGCGCTCTGGGCCGACCTGGACCCATGCGTACTGGCTAATGGCGCGGATGTGCCGTTCGCCTGAGGTGTCTGCGATGAGGTCCAGGACGGAGGAGTAGTCTGTGAAGGTGACTGCCGGGGAAGGGCCTGAGCTGGCGCCTGGAGAATCCCCCTGCTGCTGTTCTGCTTCTGCCGCCTTCTGGTCCTTGATCTTTCTCATGTCGTCAACAGAGGCGTTTTCCACCAACTCATTCGGGTCGAGGCCGAACAGCGTGGGAGTCGTGACAATGCCCGTCTCGAGAGAAGAAACCATATCAATGACGTGGCAGTTCTTCTTGTCCGGATGCAACCTCATGCCTCTCCCAATCATCTGCACAAGCAGATTGCGCGACCTTGTCGGTCTAGCCAACACTATGCAGTCAATGTTGGGGATGTCGGTACCCTCGGTGAAGACGCCGCAGTTGACGAGCACAGGGAACTCCCGATTCTTGAAGGCATCGAGAATGGCGCTCCGCTCCACCTTGGGCGTGTCACCGGTGACGTATCTGGCGTCGAAGCCGTGCTCGCGGAACTTCTTCGTCAGGCCCGAAACGTGCGCCAGATCGACGCAGAACACCAGCGTGGACTTGCGATCGGAGGCCTTGGCCATCCAGCTGCGGACGGTGATGTCGTTGATGGTGTCGGTGTTGACGACTTTGGAGAGTTCTCCCGTCTGAAAGTCGCCGAACGCGCCGCTTTTCACTTTCGACAAGTTGGCGGAGGACTCAACCGTCGTGAAGACTACGTCTGACAGCCACTTGTCCGAGATCATGTCTACATAGTCCTTGTGGTAGACAATCTCGTCGATGGCGGCGCCGAGCTTGACTCCATCGAACCGGGAAAATGTAGCCGAAACTCCTACCAGAATGGGCGAGTTGTGCCGCTTCTCGTCGAGACCGAAATGCTTCAAGGTCCTGAGGTAACCCGGCGCAACGATGTGGTGGGCCTCGTCAACAAGGACGAGTTTGAACCTCGAAGGATCGTACTTGTCGAGCCGATCCCTCGAGGTGATGCTTTGGACACTTGCAATGGTGATATCGGCCGTGCCCGAAGCATGGAGAGAGCCCATCTCGATCTCAATCTTCTTGTCCGGATACGCTAGCTGGCAGTGCTTGGCAGCCTGCTCAACCAGCTCGCGGCGATGAGCCAGGATGAGCGTTTGATTTGCATCTTTGACCCGGTCATGGACCTTGTCTATGAGCTGAGTGAAGATGACCTGTTGGCAGTTTGATGTCAGCACCTTCTCATCACATCACATCACACACAATGAGAGATGAGGAGGCGGAGTGAATTACTGTTTTCCCACTCCCAGTGGCCAGAGAAATCCCAACTCGCTTGTGCCCCCGCTTAAGGGACAAGACTACGGATTTGATGCATTCTAGCTGATAGTCTCGAAGCTTCAGCTTCTTGCTGAGAGCAGCAGTGGCCGCATATGTGCGCAGCTGGTTGGTCACAGTCAAGCTTTTGGGGACGCCGGTCCCAGCATCAGGACGGAAGAGACGTCTCAGGAGGGTTTGTAGCATTGCACATGGTAATGCTGTTCGAATGGCGGATTCCTCTACGTGAGGTCAGTTGAATAAGAGAAAATCCAGGCAAAGAAAACTGGACTGGATGCGAGGTAGGATTTGCGTGTAAGTTTTGCCTTGCCTTATGTAAGGAAGGTAAACCTTTCATCAAGGCACTTTAGCCACTGTGGCGCTGGTCGACAACTGTCAACTGAGTCGTGCACGGGGCTGACTCAGCGACAAAACTGCAGCTCTCCAGCTTCCATCTATTTTAAAGAGCTTCAAGGCAAGTCGAAACACTGCGATCACCGCCAAAGCCGAATTCTCCCTAGACTCTATCCGTGGTCCAAGATTGGTCACTGCTACAATGTTCTCTCATTTCAGCTCAACCATCAACACCCCAGTGACCGCAGGACCATGGACCAAGACTCTGACTCCTCACATCACAAACCCGATGCTGCGGTCATCCCACCAACAAAGATCAAGGTGGAGAGGGATACCCAAGAGATCGCGGAAGCCGACTTGAGCACTGGATACGAAGAGTATGGCGAGCCAGCCGGCGAGGAGAGCGAATACCTCGAAGAAGATGAGGACGAGGTCGATGCCTCATCATCAGCAGAAAGCCAGGACCTACGATCCCCGTTAAAGCGGCCCTTGGACGATGTTACGACAGCATACAGGCCTTTTAAACGACAGAGATCCGAGCTCAATTTTGGATACCTCGAGTTACTGAACGAAGAGATCCAGGCTGCCGCGCAGCGAATCTCGTTCGGCGACCAGGAACCCCTTCCGGCCAGTCAGATAGGACTCACGGCCTGGTCCCCGGCAGAAAAGCAGAGCTTTTTCGAGGCCGTAGCACGCCTCGGAAGACATGACTTGCCGGGCATTGCCGCCGCAGTCGGCGGCAAAAGCGTGGCCGAGGTCAGCCAGTACTTGATGCATCTTCAGGAGGCGTGCGATACAAGGCGTCAGCAAGTGTCTCGCTCCATTCTGGAGCTTGCAGAGTATCCCGCTGCTGTCGAGATCAGCCAGCAGTGCTGTCACGCCCAGGAAGAGGCCGCCGACGAGATCTCCCTCAAGCAAGAGGTGCGCGAGGAGATGAGGGAACAGAATCGGTGGGGAGACATATGGGACGTTACCCCAAAGGTTGCTAAGAAGCTGAGCAGAGATGTCCATCTTCATAGCCAGGACGCGCACATGTCCAGCGATGTGCCTCAGTTTGCTCAATTCTTCCATCTGCAGAAGTGGCTGGAACTATCGGCGCGCATGTTCATGAACTCCTCGGTTCCCGCCAACAACTGGAACTCGATCGACGAGGATCCTCCGTCCATGTGGGCTACGACTTTTGATGACTTCTACTCGTTGGCCGTGTCGATCACCCGAAGGCTCGTTCAAACAACGCTGTTTATGGCCATGTCCAGGATCAGGTCCAAGACTGCCATCGGCTGGAAGATTAGAGACATGGTACAACCGCAGGATGTCGAGGCGGCCATCTCGTCCTTGAATATGACGTTCAGGTCGAACGATTCATGGATCAGAAGTGCTCGTAGACTGCGTCTTGATGTGTACGAAAATCCCCCTGAAGGGGAGGAAGAACCTGATGAGGACCGCATGACCTATGAGGAGGTCGAAAGAGCCTTGTCAGACGGGGCAGCATCTGGACCGCAGAAGCAAGCGCAGCCAAATCCCCCCTTGTCAACCCAGCTCAGCCACTCCGAGGATGAACAAGACGCGTTTTCAGACGCTTCCGCCGACTCGAGCAGATCGGTGTCCCCCGCCGATGACGAGGAGCGAGAAGTCGACATGGAAACAAGGGAGGTCTTGGAGTCCACAATCGGGGACATACGGCCGGATAAAGCTACGAGAAAAGCCCTGAGGGCGTGCATAGCGACGGACCGACTGAAAGAGAGGCAAGCCGAGGAAGTCGATCAGCATGCCAGCTACAAAGCAGAAGTCGAAATGTGGAACGTGCTGCAGAAGAAGCCACCCATGGACCTACCTAGGAGACAGGATCCTGGTCCGCCACGACGTTCGGCCCAGAGCATGGATAACTTCTTTCCCAGCGGACGAGATTGGGCGCGCAAGCTACTCTACTACAGCGAGTGGGAGACGCTGCCGCAGCCGGAGCCAGAGCCGGAAATCGGTTTGAAGGAGGAGGACGTGGTGATGAAGCAGGAGGAGGAGGCTGGAGATGAAGGAGGAGACGAAGCAGAGGAGGAGGCAGAGGAGGAGGCAGAGGAGGAGGTAGAGGAGGATGACGAAGAGGGAAGCCAAGAAGAGGATGACGAAGAGGGAGGACGAGACGAGGACAAGGTTGGAGATGGGAACGAGAGTGAAGCATGACAGGAGCACCTGAAAGTGCCTACATAACAACAACAATAAGACCGACACATCAGATAAAGGCAAATATGATGATTAATATTACTAGTACCGCAGTGCATTCACAAAGACACTTCGACACTCGGGGTATCTTGACTCTAATCCGAGCCGCCATGTCCATCCAGTCCACAGAAGCCATTTTGAGCACCCGGCAGCCTACCTATCCAACGCTTGATTAGCCGCCTCTGCCTCTGCCTCTCCTGCCCCGTCCGCGTCCTCTTCCACGGCCTCTGCCGGGTCCCCCCCTTGCAGGTTTCGGAGCAGGAGAGCCGCTCTCCGCGCTTTCGCTGTCACTCTCCTCTGAGCCAGACTCGTCTTCCTCCTCGGACTCGTCTTCCTCCTCTTCCGAGTTCTCCACCACCTTTTCCTTCTCAGCTTTAGACTGGCTGGCCGCCCTCTTGCGGCCTCTTGTGCCCTTGGCCGGCTTCAGCGCCGGCGACGCGGCAACGCTGCTCTCGGCGCCTTCCACAGAGGCTCCCCTCGTCTTCGGGGCGGTGCTGGCCCGCCGGCGCTTCTGTTCGGGCGGAGGGGAGAGGTCCAGCTGGGGAGGAGACGTGGGCGCCTCGCTCGGGTCCGCAACGGCGCGCTGCAGCATCATCTCGCCAAACTCGTGCAAGGGGAGGGAGAACTCGACGTACTTATCGTCGGTCTCGTCGTCGTCAAAGTACTCCCGCTCGTCAATCAGGTCGAGGTCGTAGTATGTCCGCAGCTTCTCCCAGATGTGGGGGATGCGCGTGTGCCGGTGGATGTCGGGGTCGATGCCGTGGTTGCGCAAGTGCTCGGAGATTGCTATCATCCGAAAGTGTTTGTGCATTCCTACATCGAGCGAAACCTGGTCAGCAGAGGAATCCCACAGCTTTCCGTGCAGCTCAGGCAGGGCGGCGCAACGAACCAGCAGGCTTCCAGCGAATGACGCCTTTGAATAGCGAAGAGATTTGGTCGTCTGTCCACAGGCTGTCGTACGGAGTGACGGGTATTATGGGCTTGAACGCCGAAGAAAGAAAGCCTGGGGTCGCGCTCGGCCGCGGCGTGTCAACGTCCATGACGCTGTCTTCTCTAATCGTGGTTGGCGTTGAAGACACCTGGAGGCGCGAGCGCTTCTTGGGAGGCATTGTGACGGGAGTCCGAGGCGAGGAGGGAGAATGCGAGTTGAAGAAGGTGTAACAATATGTGAGTGATCAATTGCAAAGCTGGAACTTGGTGGCAGCGATAACAATGGTGAAGGAGAAGCTGATGCGCTCGGTGGTGATGTGCGATGCTTGGGCGAAGCTGCGAAAAAGCAAGCAGTCCATGGGCAATTGAGCATGAGATCATGGCAGCGCGGATCGCTCGCAGCTACAGCAGCTGTGATCCCGCTAGCCTACAGGGCGGGGCACACGCTGACAGGGCGGCTTAGCAGGTCGAAATTACCTGTAGCGCCCGGCAAACACCCGACAGCTTCAACCTCCTTATCGACAAGACGAACCGCCAACTTCGAGACATTGGATCGCGTCTCAACCGCTCCGTTCCATAAGAGACCTCCAAGGGAGTTCGGCTCCGATCTTCAACTACTAACGCGAATGGCCTCGGGTGGCGCGTCTGCCGCATTCTGTTCTCTATGCATCTGTCGCTGAACCTGCTGTGAGCCATGGCCAGCGATGGCTCCGAGGACTATGTCTTTGCCATCCCCAACTTCTGGCCGCCATCGAAGCTGCTGGACTCGGGGGCAGAGGCAGCGTCTGCAGGCAGTTTCTTTTCCACCCACCTAACAAGTGAGCAATTGCCTCTCGACTCATCTCCTTTCGATCTCTCACGCGTTTTGCTCCGTCCACCACCAGGCGCCCTATCCAATCCGGACGCGGATCCCTTCGCGCTCGATCCCCTTACGCCAACACACGATGGCTTCTTCAAGCTGCTGCCGATTCCTCAAGATACTGCCGAGGCAGCCGACGAAGGCGACACGACTGAAGCTCAGGAGCCCACTGAAGGGACTGAAGAGACGTTCGAACAAACCCCTGCAGACTTGGACAGCAACGACGATGAAGACGGATCCGACCTCTGGCTGGAGCCCGAGTTACCCGCCGAACCGAAGCCCCCTTTTAGATCGTGGAACGGTTTCTACTCCGGCCATGCATCCACGAAGCACAAGCCAATGATGGTTACAGAGGCCGGCCCAGCTGCCTACGACGCCCTGTTGAGCTCCCCAAACGACTCGCTGAAGCTCAGGAATGCCGGCGTTCCTGTTGTCGACACGAAAACATACCTGTCCTCGTTACTGGCGCTGGCGCTCGGTGGAGAGTCTGTTCTTTTTACACGAAGAGACGGGACCCAAGGCCTGAAGCCTGCGCTTCCCAAGATGAGAGCATCTGGGTATTCGAGTCATGTCCTGCAAGCCCTTGAGAACAAGTGCCTGAGGTGTGGAAGCACCTTGGTAGGGCTACGGTCCTTTGCGCAAACCGTATACTCGGAACATACAAGCCGATGCGGTGTGGCCCTCGCCAGCACAGTCAGCCAAGTTCTGCAGGTTGTCCAGGAATGGGTGGCCTTCAATGGCCGAAACCCTCGCTCGCTTCTACGGCTCCAATCCACCGTCAACTCGGTCGTAGCTATTGTGCGACCGCTCAAGGCACTCACTTCGCAGCTGCGCCATGGCCTTACGGACGAGGACATTCTGAATCTCGTCTTTCATCAAGCATATACGGTGGATAGCAATGAGGAGTATCTCCGTCAGATCATGCGAGAGGTACTACGGAGGGTCTCTGGGCCCTGGATCGAGTTTCTTGAAGAGTGGATAGGAACCCGGCGCGAGCAGGGACTGCCCTTCACCAAGGCCAATCTCGGGGAAAGCAAAGGATTTGTCAAGGTCGAGGCTCGAGCCTTTCGGGATGATTTTGGCCGAGAGCTATCAGAGGTCGACTATGTCTTGGACTCGAGCAAGATGCCGCGCTTTATGCCCGACGATGTGACGGAGACAATATTCGAGACTGGGCGCAACCTGCGGTTCATCCGCTCTTTTCACGAGGACCATCCCCTAGCTCAGCCGGATGTTATTGCGTCCAGCGATCCTCCCCAGGCCAAGTGGCTCTATGACTGGGATGCCATATTGCACCTCGAGCGCCGTGCGGTTGCGTATCGCGACTGTCTGGCCGCGGCCATCCAATCCAGCCGTTCTGGCTACGCTTTCGACCCGATGGAGACCTCCCTTCATTTGGCACCCGAAAAGCCAGGTTCCATACTTACCTTTTTCGGACTCGATCCAACAGGCATGGAGGAGCGCATTGCAGCCTCGATCGAGCAGCTTGCTCAGCCGGTTTCTACACACGACGCAGAGGATCCCCTGAGTAAGATCGTGCGCGATAGGCTTTGCGGGACGCATGCGTCCGCTATCGAGCTTTCCAATTCCACTCCACACTGGTCCTTGCTTCCTGTCCTCTCCTTTGGCGTTATTGCTTCGGCACAGGCCCAAGTAGTCAACAAGGAGACGCTGAGGCTCCTCTTTACAGCCCACAACCTGCGAGACCATCTCAAGCTGCAGCGGGAGTTTCAGCTTCTTGGGAACGGCAACTTATGCAGTCGCCTCTCTCACGCATTGTTTGATCCCGAGATGGAATCGGCAAGCACGCGGTCGGGGGGCGCAAAGAAGAGCAGCGTCATGGGCTTGCGGCTAGGGGGGCGTGATAACTGGCCACCAGCAAGTTCAGAACTGCGACTAGCATTGATGGGTATACTCTCCGATTGCTACAATGCCGGTCAAGACGGGAAGAAGGCCGAAAGGACCGAGCACATATTCGACAAGAATCTTTCCGACTTGCCAGGCGATCTGAGTTTCGCTCTGAGGGACCTAACAGAGGAGGAGATTGAAAAGTGCATGAACCCCGACTCCCTCGAAGCACTAGACTTTCTACGCTTGTCCTACACGGCACCACCGCAGCTGAGCCCCATCATCACGCCCTTGAACTTGCTGCAGTACGACTACATCTTCAAACTCCTTCTACGAGTCCTGCGAATGACGTTTGTTGTCAACCAACTGTTTCGCGACTCCAACTGCCTGGCCCGCGAATGGGAAGATCCCGGTGATGCAACGCTCCGCTTCGTCAGAGAAGCGCAGCATTTCGTCTCCAGCGTGTCGGCGTACTTTCTCGACACGGGCATCTCCGTTCCCTGGCAGGTGTTTGAGAAGAAATTGGACAAGATCGAGATGGACCTGCACCGGCCCAGCACGAGCAGCTCGTCGGAAGAGATCCAGAGCCCAGACAAACTACAGGAGCTCCATTCGGTCGTCCTAGATCGGATTATGCTCGCCCTCTTCTTGCGGAAGAAGCAACAGCCGGTGCTGAAACTGCTAGAGGACATTTTCAACACCATCCTGCGATTTGCAAAAGGCTTGAGGCTCAGGCGGCTGGGAGTGAGGGAGGCTGGTGCAAGAGCGGAGCCGGAGCCGTCGGTCCTGTATGCAGAGTTCAAGAGAAAGGTGCAAATCTTCATTACGGTCTGCCGCAGCCTCTCTGAACAGGCCCGTCGCACCGACGGTAAGAGAGGGAGAGAAGACAGGATATTCAAGGAGCAATACGGCACGGGGGACGATAGCATGGTCGCCCAGCTCCTGGTCAAGCTGGACATGTGCGATTACTACCTGAAGCGGTAGCTTCTGGAAGATGGAAATGACGATGAAATAATCTATAATACAACTATCAACCCTTTTGGACAAAATCAATAATAATTCGCCCATTAATATATGGGCATGAATGCTCTGACTCTGTCTGTTTTGTCCGTGAAAGTATAGTCGTTTAGCATGTAAATGATTCAAATGCCCCTCCATTGACCGCCCGCCAAAGTAGGTATGTAATACCACCAGTCTGCCCCTCATCGCGTCTCCAACGCGCCCGAGACTTCGGACCAAAACACTGCCGACGCAACCACCAAACATATCGGCGCAGTAATTGAATTGAATACTCTGCGATTATCCATTGCCTCCTCTTCCTTGTATTTCCTGACGCAATCGCGCCATGTCTCGACAAAGCGTCGCCCCGCGCAATCTGACCTTGACGGAGGAGCTGGAGAAGCTGGAGCAATCCATCACTCTAACGCTGCAAGGTATGTTGAGCGCTCCTCGGGCCACTCTCCGGATTGCGGATGCTAATGGTAGCCCCCCAGAGATTGATCACAACTTCAGCAAAGCCCATAGGATCGTTACAACGGGCATCTTGCCGCTGGTGGAACAGTATGGGGAGCACTCGCGGGCTGTCTGGGAGGCATCCAAGGTAGGACGACGAATGCCCCGACTTTGGCATGTTTGGATCTTCCCCTTTCCGACGAGCTCAAGGCTGATTGCAGTCACTTCCCAGTTTTGGAAACAATTCTTCGAATCTTCCGCAAACGTATCCCTCTCCGGTTACGAGGACCAGGCGAACGGCAACGATGACGAAACGAGCGCCGTGGAGGATAGCAGCGCCATGAGAGACGAGATGACGATTGACGAGACGGCGGAGCCCCAGGAAGAAGCGACGAGGGTCAGCGCCGGTGGGAATCGCTCGGCAATCCATGGCGAAGAGTCCATGCTCGACGACGCCGAGCTGGCAGGAAGCACGCCCCGTCCCCCGGCGAGCAAGGCGAAAGACAACATGTCCAACTTGGAGTCGCCCTATGAGGCCATGCGGCGCGAGATGGACTATGAAGAGGGCAACACGGTGGAGCCGCGCCAGGACTCGGACGAGGAAATGGACTCGTCCGTGGTATTTGCGCAGCATACGGCACGGCTGCCGGACATTTCGACAACCCCCAGGGGCCTGCCCAGTCTTCAGAGGGGGGATGAATCGGCTCAGCGACAAAAGGATCCGCTGCTACATCGTGTCCTCGACAAGACGTATCGCATCCAGGCTACACCGCACAAGTCGAGCGCTCGGATCTCGCCCGTGAAGAAGGGCAAGCAGCCGGCGCAGCCTCAGCAGCAGCAGCGAGATGTCAAGATGGCTTGGCACGACTCTCCCATGTCTTCTCCGGAAATTGCCATCCCAACGCTGAGGAGCGAAGCCTTCATGACACCGTTCAAAAGCAACGTACGACAGCGCCTGGCAGCGGCGAGCCAAGCGCCGCGAACGCCTGGCGTCAGCGTACAAACTCCCGCTGCTACGAAAAAGACGCGGGACGTGTTCGCGGCGGAAAGCGGTGCGGCTTCTGGGGGAAAGGCGGCGGCGTATGAGATCGACTGGGAGAGCGACGAGGACGATAACCTCGGCATGAGCCCGCCCAAGACGATCCAGTTTGCGCTGCCGCCTTCGAAGCTGCTTCAGACGCCGGGTAAGTGTTTTCTCTTTTCTCGCCCATCACCATATGGTAACATGCTCGTGACAATGGCTGACTCTCCGTCTCTCTTCCTTCTTCCAATATAGCGCGAGAAGCTAGCAGGAGGATTGTCGACGATATTCTCCTTGATGCTGGCGCAGGAGTGGATTCGTCCGAATATAGCCCGTCGATGGTCAAGATGAACGAGGACATTCTTAACGATAGCTTTTAAGCGGGAAGGATCAACAAGACATGTCGCCCAAAGCACCTAGCAAAGTACGCGAATGTGATACCTTTGAGCCCTACCCGACTCCCGGCTGTCACAGTGATGGCCGGGAGCAAGTCGTTGATTGCTTGAGCTAAGCATATCAGCTGCATTTTCAGCTTGTCTCGAGGACCGGGCTGGGGCGAGCTTGGCCTGCTCACCAAGCCCTGTGGCTGTCTGAGAACGCCCTCGAGAGCCGTCTTCCAGGCCGGTCGAGGCTCTTGACAGACTCTGCGAACCCGTGAAGCGTGCGGCATTGCCACAATCATGGGACACCGACTTTGCGTCGGCCGGACTACACGTGAGTGTCTCACCGACCATCCCCGGGGCCAACCAAAGCCCTTTGACAGGTTATCGACAGGAACACAGGCCTCCTGCACGGAGGCTCATGATGATGGAAAAGTGCAGAACCCGACCAGGCCGCTCGACGACAAGCCGTGATTCCGATACCAGCATCCCCGCTAGAACGAGGGGGGGCGGCTGTCCAGTCGTATGCAAGGGGTGCAAAACCTGACACCTCTCTTTTCTTCTTTTCTTTTCTTTTCTTTTTCTTCCCGAGTCAGCTCGGCAGTGTCTAATTAGGTATGAGGAAAATGATGTAAGACTGAATCTCGAGGCCGTCGTCGAGCACAGGCGTCAAGGCTTTTTTTCGGAGGCGCCATGCACAAGAGAAGCCACCGCTTCAGTCATTCATGCCACTGTCTCATCCATCCATCCATCCATCTCCCCCCTCATCTCCTCGGTATATCATTCAAGATCTCTTCTTTCCCGCCTCTGCTCCTTTCTTTCACTCTCCATATCTTTTCTTGAGGGTATTGTACGTTTCTTTTTGCGTGGCACCGGTAACTCTTGCGACTTGCAAGGGTTTTGGCACGATGCCCGGCATGGATCGTTGGGCTGCGGAAAGCCGCCGCCTGCAGTCAATGTCGATGCCCTTTCTCAATGAAGAGCTCATGAAGGGAACGCCCAGGTTCAGGGGCCAGGACTTGAGGGACCCTCGGCTTCGACGCAGCACATTGGATCCTAAGGCGATTGTGTTCGAGTCTCGGCTGGGAGGCGGATCCGATGGCTTTGTGTGGAAGGTCAGATTTGGCGACGAAGGACCATTCGCCTTGAAAGTTGTAAGTCACGCCGATTCATCACGGCTTGCGTTCTTGGCTCACATGCAACCGTGCGTGGCAAAATAGTTTTGGGATCAGGTGCCTCCACACGAACCTGGTTCGTACTATTCAATGCAGAGAGAGTGCCAAAACGCCGCCGTCTTCCAGATGATGGAGGCATCCTTGGGCGTTGACCCGGTCCTGGTGTACGACCAACCCATGGGCAGGAAAGAGGCCATAGAGAACTACTTTTCGTTCTGCGAGGAGAACTGCTGCCCCAATCTGCTGCCGAACACCGCCAAGCCGGTTACGCTTCCAGGGGTCAAATACATCTCGACACTGCCACGCCTGACAAAGTGCTACGGGTGGCTGAAGCTCCGGAAAGACCTGTGGTCCGGTCTCCCGGACGACATGCAGGCTTCGCACGAGGACCCCGCCAAGGTCAAGAGGCTCATGGCGAGCCACTTGGACTGCATCGGCGTCGTCTACGAGCTGATTGAAGACGGCGAGAACGACGCCGCCGCCATCGAGGAGCTGGACAGGTTCCTCTGGCAAGCCGGCTTTGCGTTTACGATTGCGCCGAATCTGAAGGACTGGAAGAGCGGCATCATGATTGACCATGCTGGCATCGTTCACGTCCGCGGATATGGGTGGAACGAGGACGATTACATGAAGAGGAGTGTCGAGGAGATGCTGGCGGAGTCGGGTGACAGGAGGGACAGCCGAGACAACGAGCCTCTCGATCCACAGTAGCTCTTGGTGAGCCTCAACTGTTTGTACGATGGTCACGTATCAAAGGAGCGTGATTGGGCTGCTTTTGTATGAGATAAAATGGGTTATGGGGGACTTTCTTTTTAAGGATCATGTACCGGATGGGATAGACTACTTGGGAAGCGATCTTGACTGCGGCACCAGATTGTGATAGTATGCCACCAGTCAGCGCAAAAGGGAACTATGTGATACCTGAAGTCAAACGTCTTTTTATTTCCTATAGCTCCTCGTGTGACCTGATCGTGCAACTCCTCGTGTAACCTGATCGTGCAACTCCATCGCGTAACCTCATCGTGTAACCTCATCGGCGCTTCTGGACATGTCAGATCTCTTGCGCAACCAAGCTCATGCATGCCATTCGGCGGATGAACTGCCTTTGCACCAAAAAAGAGACTCTGCTCCCCGTCTCCCCTCCCAAGAGACAAGGGGCCCTTGGCCGCCCAGAACGACGCAAAACCCACTTGACCGCGAGCCATGCAAGGGAGAAGTCAGCCTCTCGCACCACATGAGCACACGTACAGCAGCCCGCCTTTGTTGAATAGTAGTGCGGAGTACCCTGTAAGGCAGCCCTCCCATCCCTTGGGCGAGGCGCTGCGTTATTGGATAGCCGTCGAGCCGATCTGTCCCGTTCCTCGAAGCCTCCGGCGCTTCAAGAGCCCTCGAGGGGGCAGTTTTTATCGACGATCGAATCATCGAGTAGAACTTCCCTCTTGGGGGGAGAGGCTCGGTTATACTATCCGGCTTTTCGAGGACCCTTCGTGGCGATGTGTATCAGCCAGCCCCCTTTCATGCGGGTGACTATGAGGGGAAAGGAACTGGCTGAGCGTGGAGAGAGAGAGAGAGAGGCAGAGGGAGGGGGGACGTCGCTCTTAGGGCTAGGAGAAGGTTTGGGCGTCCTATCCCTGTGGCCACTTTAATGCGAGACATGCTGCCCGGCGGGTTCTCGCTAGGGCCGCGGAGAAGATCCAGAGACATTTCTGGGTTGTTCTGGTCTCGAGCCAATCTCTAAGCGCCCGTCGTCCTGCTTGCAATGGTTACATGTACTTTGAGAGCACATCGTGAGATGTTGATATGCAAGATGAAGGCTGTAGTATATCTCAAGAGATCATCCAGGTGGACTGATTAGCTGTTTCATTGAGGTCTCTCAAGCAGATCTTTGTGCGAGCGTATGCTGCCGTTCATAGACTGGGTAGAAGATGGTATTCCGGAATCACTTGAGATTTCGATAAGAACTCCGTATGAAAGCCACCTCCAACTACACAGTCAATCATGTGATGGCTAGCTCTCTTTGCTATCAGTATGACTCCTGTGCATCATCTTCAATACTTTGTATATTGACATGGTCATGACCATAACCCAGTCTCAGCCATGAGCATCGATGGACACTACCCTGCAAGTCATTTAGGGTTCAGCATTTATAGGTATTTCATGCATGAGCACCTAGAATGGCACACGTCAGATTATGATAATTGATATAACTTTTATGATTGAATTGATCGAACTCGACATAGTCTTATCCGCTCAACAAGTGTAACATTCTCATCCAATCCCAACTCCATGCTGTCCCTCTAGGTAAGCTTCTATGTGAATCCGGCGACATCTCGCTCGTTGAGATTCCAAACAACAAGATAAATCGAAAACATAAAAAAAGAAAGAAAAGAGAAAAACAGAGCACACAATCATCCCAATCCATCTAAGACCAGAATCTGTTTCGAGGCATCATAGACTCGTTGGGATTCGGCAGCTTCGGTTCCGCCTTGCTATGTGAGCGGCTGCTGTTCTTCTTTGTCGCCGCCGTCGCCGCGGCCAGGAGGGCTCTCTTTTCCGTGGCAACCGAGGAGAGCGAAGCGGTTTCGCTTCGGTCCTGCTCCAGAGACGCAGCGCGAGCTTCTGCCTCGTCTCGACGCTGGCTGTGAAGGATGCCGCCAATCATCTGTCTGAGGCCGCGGTGTTCCAGGGAGGCGGATGAATAAGAGGAAGAAGAAGAAGGCTTCTCCGACTTGGGCTGGGAGTCTTTGTTGACTTTCTTGCCCAGGGAGGGGCCGGGCCGTTCAGCCTTGCCGATTTGAAGGCCGCCGTGGTGTCCGATGAGAGACATGCTTGTGTTGGATGTGTTGGGGCTGTTGTCTTTGATCAGTTGTTGATCCATCGAGATGAATGTGATGGCTGAGAGGCTAAGATGAGAGGCATACAGGCTGGAACTGGTTGGAATGAGTTGCGGAATCGTGACTTATATAGTTGGAAAGTTGTCACAAGGCTTTCTGTCTTTGTTGTCTTCCACGTCTGTCGAGAGAAGGCTGCGTGTAATGAGGCTGCTGGCTGATGCTGTCACTGATTGATGGCTGCCTTGGTCAACCAGGCATCAGCCATCCTTTATATGCACACGAACCAGGCTTCAAGATGACAGCTTTCTCATTGCTCTTTCATGCCATGCCAGACCAAGATTGATCAGCAATGCCTCAACCGCTGCGTGTGTCTGGCCCACAGTCCACATCACGGCCACGATGCTAACAAACTCTTTTCTTTTCCTACTGCAACATCCTGGACGTTCATCTCGTTTCACGAGGCTCAGTGACAAGTCACCAAAAGCCCGCTAATGCACACCAGTTGCCCATTTGACTCACTGGCGCCGGCCAGCCGTATGGAGTACATAGGTTCGGGTACATGTTGCGCCTGAAAAGATCGTTAGTAGAGTAACCCAAGGAGATCTGGCCTGACTGGATCAATTGATGGATCGAGAACTTGTCTAGTCATCCCTGTATCCAGCCTTGCGGGGGAGGGTCCGGGATGCCGCGACAGGGCTGGCCCACGAGGACGATGACGAGTTCTGCCTGATGATTGAGGGTGCGAGATGCTTACCAAGAGCTGCCACCATCACCAGTCTTGAAGTAGAGAGTTGGTCGTCTTTGAAACCCAAATTATGAGTGTTCGGTCGATTTCCCTCCCAATTTTCCATATGAATAGACAGTCCATGATGGCCTCTGAAGGCATTCAATGTCAGTAAACAAAGTAGAATCTCAGCCTCAATTGGTGACTGGTGCCCACGATTGCCGATACCTATCGACTACTACTTAGATTGTTTAGTGCTGCTACCTATCCACAGCCACGAATAGAGTTACATCCGCTCATTTCCATCGTGACTCCAGAAGGATTCCCTTCACTGAAAATCCCAGGCTGGTGCTTCTTCTGAGTCACGACCGCCCTGGTTAGCGAAAGAAGGGACGCTTTTGATGCACAAGCGCTGGGTGACGACGCTGGTGCGCGCACGCCGGTTACAGCTACGCGTGCCTTACGTAGCCTCTCGTCAGCGCCACGTATCTCTGCGGCCATTTCGATACCGAGGATGACATCTCTGGTACTCTTTGATCTGGTACCCGACTCCCCTTTGCTCATATCCAGCGAGATTCACCTGAGCCGTTACAATTGAAACTTTTAGCATGCACACATATGTAGATTCGCACTTTCCTTGGCTGGATATCGGGTGCTATCAACATGTGATTACAAACAAACAGCATACAAATTGTTCCAACGATGACACTTTCGACTTCACTTGACCTCGAATCCGGCAGGACAAAGTATCCAACTCCTCTCCAACTCTTTTTTCTTCCCTGCCCCGTGCCAACAGACACCCCATGCAAGGCAAGGCAGAGCAATGGGCTGCGGCACGTCGTGACTCCTTCATGCAGCTGGCAATTTCAGTATGACTCCTCCATCGTCCGCCCTTGCCGTCCTAACCCCGAATCGGTATGAGAAGCACCACTCCATCCCGTCCAACGGCTTTTGATGCGATTTGCTGGACGGATATGCGGCCAACACCAGCTCGTCCCATGACACTAGTAGCAGCCCGGTCTTATCAGAAGCCAAAACCATCTTTGAGGGAGAGGGTGGAAGTGAAGCGCCGCGGGAACTCTGTGTCTGGCAGACACGGCTGTCGGTACGATTTGCGCAATACAAGGATACAGGAGCGAGAAGAAAAAAATCTGACATGTTCTGATACAGATTCAATCGCTCGTCCAAGTGCACAAATTCGATGTCTGCATCTCGAAGCGTGTGGTTGCTCTCTTAGGAGCAATGGCTATACCTACAACGTCTCTTCCAAATGACCGTTCGTACAACAACACCAACAACAACATGGCGCCAATTCCAGGAGTCGAGCCTACCTGGAAATAATTGGGATGAAGGCAACAAAGAGAATTCACCCAACCGGAATCTCCTGGCTTTTTATTCCAGTACTCGTACCTGATTCTCGAGGTTTAATGCACTCCGCGTCTTCGAGTGTTAGCGCTCCGCGCAAGTTGGCCCGCGCTAGCATTAGCGGCCAGCTTATCGAGTCTTATCGATAGCAAATGTCTTATCGCTCGCATCGGTTCAAAAAATTTCCCAGCTCAATCTCGCAAATCCTGCCACTTGAGCGGCGACTGAACCGCCACGACAAGCCATCATGGAGGATCAGACGCATAAGCCGCATCGCAAGAGCAAGGAGAAGAAGCAGCAATCGGGAGGTAAGTGTTTCCATCAAACCGGAAGCCGTGGGCTTGTAGCATATATTCTCATGCTGACTTGTCGCAGATCGCAATCCCAAGGCGTTCGCCTTTGCCAGGCCCGGCAAGCTTCAGCGACAGGCTGCCAGATCGTCCGATGTACGTTTTGCTCCCTCAAACCAATCTGGACGCTTGTTGCACCGGCCATGTACTAACCATTCTGTTCACAGATCAAAGAAAAGCGTCTCCATGTTCCCCTCGTCGACAGGCTACCGGACGAGGCGCCGCCGCGTCTCGTCGCCATCGTCGGCCCTCCCGGCGTCGGCAAGACGACCCTGCTGAAGTCGCTCATTCGACGATATGCCAAAGAGACAATCTCAGACCCCCAGGGCCCCATCACCGTCGTCACCTCGAAGAAACAACGCCTCACCTTCATGGAATGCCCCAACGAACTGGAAGCCATGGTCGACGTGGCCAAAGTGGCCGACATCATCCTTCTCATGATTGACGGCAACTACGGATTCGAGATGGAGACTATGGAGTTCCTCAATATCCTGGCCGCCACGGGTATGCCGGGCAACGTCTTCGGCGTCTTGACCCATCTGGATCTCTTTCGCAAGCCTTCCGCCTTGAAGGATGCCAAGAAGCACCTGAAGCGAAGGCTGTGGACCGAACTGTACCAGGGCGCCCATCTCTTCTATCTCTCTGGTGTCATGAACGGCAGATATCCCGACCGTGAGATTCACAACCTCTCTCGCTTCCTGTCTGTCATGAAGAGCCCGCGACCTCTCGTCTGGAGAAACACCCACCCTTACACCATCATCGACAGCTTCCGCGATATTACTCACCCGACCAAGATTGAAGAGGACCCCAAATGCGATCGATCCATCGTTCTATCCGGATACCTGCGCGGAACAAACTTCGCTACTCAGGGCCAGCGAGTGCATGTTGCTGGTCTGGGTGACTTCACCGTGTCCTCTATGGAAGTTCTACCCGACCCTTGCCCTACACCAGCGATGGAACAGGCCTTGGCCAAGATCACAGGGAAGAAGGGGCGGAGAAGGCTAGACGAAAAGGAAAAGAAACTATATGCCCCCATGTCTGACCGGAGTGGCCTCAAGATCGATGGTGATGCCATCTGGATCACCAGAGAAAAGGGCTTCACCTTCGACAAGGATACCGACAACGTCGAGCGTGGCGAAGGTGAAGAGATGATCATCGGACTCCAAGCCGAGCGGAGGCTACTTGGTCAGACGGATGATGGAGTGCAACTCTTCAAGGGCGGCCAAGAAGTCAAAGCTCTGGACGAGGCGCAAGATACCGGCAGGAAAGAGCCACGCAAGGCCAGGATGGCCGAACGGGAAGAAGGGGATGATGGCCAGAACGAGGATGACGAAGGCTTCGTCAGTGGCAGCGACGAGGAAGACCCTGAAGAGGAGGAAGAATTCAACGAAGAGAAGCTGGGCAGCATGTTCCGCAGCAAAGATGCCGACAGGGTGGCCGACGGAGACGACGACGTGGCTTTTGCGGACAGTGACTCGGATCTGGGCTCCATTACAGACCTTGATGAGGACGAAGATGCAGAAGACGGCGAAGAGTACGACTCTGATGAAGAGAGTGCGGCTCTAAGATGGAAGGAAGGCATGGCCGATAGGGCCATGAAACTCCACAGCCGGAAGCGCTCCTATCACACCGCAGATCTAGCTCGCTATCTCTACGACGGCTCCATGACCGCCAGCGAGGTCATCAAGAAGTGGAAGGGCGAGGAAGACGCAGAAGACTCGGAGGAGGAGGACATCGAACAGGACTCGGAAGACGAGGAGTTCTTCAAGAAGACATCACAAGAGAGCGAGGACCTGATCGAGGACCGCTCAATACCAGAGTACGACTATGAGGACTTGGCGGCAAAGTGGGCTTCGCAGGAGAACATAGAGGCGCTCAAGAGGAAGTTCACATCAGGGAGAAGAAATGGAGGCGGAGATGGCGACGAGGATGAGGAGGGTGACTTTGGTGGTTTTGACGACGACGAGGACGGCGACGGAGACGAGGGAGGTGAGGATAGCGAAGGCGATGGCGAATTCGAGGACCTGGAAGCCGACCCGCAGAAGCCGTCCACACAGCAGCAGACGGCGGAAGAGATACAAGCAGAGCGCGAAAAGAACGCCAAGAGGAAAGAGGAGCTCAAGGCGCGGTTCGAGGAAGAGGACCGAGATGGCTTCTTGAACGACAAGGCAAAAGCTCGGCGAGAAGGGGCCGAGGATGAGCAAGAGTTTGGCGAGGATGACTGGTACGACGCGCAGAAGGCAATGATCAAGAAGCAGCTGGACATCAACAAGGAGGAGTTTGAGAACCTGGACGAGCGCCAGAGGGTTGCTGTCGAAGGTTACCGTGCCGGTAAATACGCCAAGCTGGTGCTGGAGGGTGTGCCGGCCGAGTTCGTCTCCCGCTTCAATGCCCGGCTGCCCATCATCGTCGGCGGCTTGTCGCCTACCGAGGACCGCTGGGGCTTCGTCCAGGTGCGCATCAAGCGCCACCGCTGGCACAAGAAGATCCTCAAGACCAATGACCCCCTCATCTTCTCGCTGGGTTGGCGCCGCTTCCAGACGCTGCCCATCTACAGCATCTCCGACTCGCGAACGCGCAACCGCATGCTCAAGTACACGCCGGAGCACATGCACTGCTTCGCCACCGTCTATGCGCCCCTGATTGCGCCCAACACGGGCTTCGTGTGCTTCAACTCCTTCTCGTCCGCCACCCCGGGCTTCCGCATCGCCGCCACCGGCACCGTCCTCTCCGTCGACGAGTCCACCGAGATCGTCAAGAAGCTCAAGCTGACGGGAACCCCCTACAAGATCTTCAAGAACACGGCCTTCATCAAGGGCATGTTCAACTCGGCCCTCGAGATCGCAAAGTTCGAGGGCGCCTCCATCAAGACCGTCTCGGGCGTCCGCGGCCAGATCAAGCGTGCGCTGTCCAAGCCCGAGGGCCACTTCCGCGCCACGTTCGAGGACAAGATCCTTGCCAGCGACATCGTCTTCCTGCGTGCCTGGTACCCCATCAAGCCGCACCGCTTCTACAACCCCGTCACCAACCTCATCGGCTGGCAGCCCATGCGCCTCACGGGCGAGGTCCGCCGCAGCGAGGGCGTCGCCACCCCCCAGCTCAAGAACTCGCAGTACCGCAAGATCGAGCGCCAGGCCCGCCACTTCAACGGCCTGAAGGTCCCCCGCGCCCTCGCCGCCAGCCTGCCGTTCCGCTCCCAGATCATCGCCACGAAGCCGCAGAAGAAGAAGACGTACATGCAGAAGCGCGCCGTCGTCCTCGGCGCCGAGGAGAAGAAGACGCGCGCCTTCCTGCAGAAAGTCGTCACCGTCCACAACGACCAGGTCGCCAAGCGCCGGGCCAAGAAGGACGAGACCCGTGCCGCCTTCAAGAAGAGGCTGGCCGAGGGCGACGAGAAGAGGGAGGCCAGGGAGAAGAGGGAGAGCAAGGAATACTGGCGCAAGAACGGCCGCAAGAGGAGTGCCGGCGAGGACGACGGCGGCGGCGGCAAGAGGAGAAGGTGAGCAGCCCGTTGACGGGCATGATGGCGCGAGTTGCGCGCTTGGCAAATTCTCGTTTCGGCATCAGGGATGCATATATCTCATCTTGTGCAATAGCTACCTCACTTCGTACTGGATCTAGAGACTTACATACACTACTACTATTTGCAATCATCGTTTACATCCATGCCAACCGGCTTCTCCTCCTGTGCTTCGCATCTGTCTGTCACTATTGTGTCCCTTTCCACTGACGATCCCATGTGCTATTGCTGCCACGCGAGTTGAACAAACCAGGGTCGTATCCGAGCCGTTGATTGCTAGACGAAGAAGGGCGTGTGATCATCTGCAGTGATTCCGGGACGCCGTGGCCGTACCACTATACACGGAATGCAGTTCACCCATGGCCACTCGGAATAGCTGCAAATGCAATCGTCACTCAGCATCACAAGGGCAAGGGAGAACAATCATACGCAAATCACCCTGTCGGAGCATTTGTGCACTACTGAAAACTAAACATGACTCCATACAAACAATACCCTACCTAGAGCCACCAATGTCCATATGAAAAATAGGGCAGGAGACTCTCAGCTTAGGGAATAGAAAAGGAAAGGACAACAGGGAGAAAGCAACCATGCCAAACTGATGATAGATAATGAAAGAGGGATCGCAAAAACAGACCTACCGGCCCTGTACCAACGCCATGATCCTCCACAATCTTCCCCGGTGTCTGTGCCTTTCTGGGCGCAAAGAGATGCTTTTTTTTTCCCGCTCCACAAATCCCCTCTGCGCCGATCGGGCGGATATCATGCTCTGATCGACGGCACAAAGCTGTCCCTGCTGCCCTGCTTGATCTGATACCAATCTCGAAATTATCTATCCTGCCAGGGCTAGCGATGATCTGCTGAGAAAAGAATGTGATGATGGCTGTTGTATTGCTCAACTCTTGCGTTTATGTTTCTTGAACCATAAACACACGTGCAGGTCATTGAGCTCATCTAAGCAATGATAGGCTCCTGAGGGGCAGGGGGTTCGGCGACCTTGGGCTCCTCGGTAGGAGGAGTGGGAAACTCGACAGGCGACTTCTTGGCGGCCGAGGGAGAGAGGCTGCGGGTGCGCAGAATCTCATGTACCTTCTCGGTGTAGTCTCCAGCATACTGCTTCGACACGCTAGCGAGGTGATCGGCCTGCTTCTGAGCGGCATCTCGAACTTGGGCAGTCTGGGCGCCGATGACGTCGGTGGCAGTCCTGAGCTGCTCGTCGATGAACTCCTTGTTTCTGGAATAGATCAAAGGGGCGAAGAAGGCAACGGTCGTTGCAACGATGGCCAGGACCCAGTAGGGCAGCACCTTGATGAGGAGGCTGGAAAGGAGGGTGACGGCGAAGGCCTAGAGTGTGCATCATGATGAGTTTCCGGTCAAGCCAAGCAAGAGATGCGCGCGAAACTTACAGCAGACGAGGCGTAGACATTCTCGACAAAGACAATGCGCTGCGCTTCAACCAAGAAGAAGTTGATGAGTCCGTGGGCCTCACTAACTACCCTGTCGAATACTTCGCGAGGCAACGTATAGTACTCGCGGGGGCGAAGCTGGGAAGCCAGGCCGTTGTTGAGAACTGCCTTGCCTGCAACCTCGGCAGCAACGGTGGTGGCTAGGACCATCCACGACAGCCCGAGGGCCCAGCGAAAGAGGCTGAGATACCGGAGGGCGACGATGCTAGTAACGACGGAGGCATATGCGACGGCCGAGTCGCCTGCGGTGGAAAATTCAATGGTCAGTCATGTGAGGTGGCGCCACGGGTGCGAAACTTCGCTGCAGTGAACAGGTGACGATAGCGATTCAACAAAGACAGTGACAAAAAGGCATATTTGCCTGCATCAAAGTGGGCATGTGGCTGCAGGAAGTGGTGGGCGGTTACTCACGAGGATTTTCCCAGGAAAAGAGATGGGAGAAGAGCGAACGGTAGGGCGCCAGGGACTCTCCAGTGCTGCCGTTGGCGGCTTCTAGAGATCATCGTCAGCTATACAGGAGGGGCAAGATGGGCAGGCTCTGAGGCCTTGTCTGTCACATGTGAAAACTGCCCAAGCCAAATGTCAGCATCCGTCATCCATGAGCTTACTGGCCAGATCCCATTTCTCCCTGTATGTAGGTACGGGATCGATCGAGCGGAACAAGTGGGAAGAGGAGGCAGAAGCGAAGCAGCGCGTCCACGTACCTTACTGGAGTGGCCGTTTGCCGCGCCAGTATCAGCCATGATGCTCGAGTCCTTGGATGGAGTCTTTTGTCGTCGAGAAGATCTGGTGGCAGAAGAGGGCGTTCTTCTGGCTGTGGGATGAGCTCTGTCGGTCGCGCAAGTTGTGACACGGGCGGCGAAGAAGAGAGGTCGAGAGCTGCGGTTTTCTAGGGGCTAGAGAGCTGTCGTTTTAGTATCGTGGCAGAAATTAGAGGAGCAACGGCGAGAGGGGGAGAAGCTGCGGGGAGCTAGTCGAGACGACGAAAAGCAACGGTGTCGTCTTGTCGAAAGCAGGCAAAGGCAAAGGATGGTTTGGAGTGTGTCTGCGTACCTCGTTTCCTCTGTGATGAGGTGGTGATGGCAGAGAGAGGAGAAAGAGGTTTCAGTTCAGAGGGAGGGGCGAGAAAGCGCTGGAATATGCGGCAGGTGGGATGCTCAGAGTTTTTTTCAGGTGCTTGCGCAGTTGTGCGAGTGTGCAAGAGGGAAGTTTGCTTATGAGGAAAGGACCAGGGCGCGGGTCTTTCAGGTGAAGGAAGCTGCGGGCGAGCTTTAAGCTTGTTAGCGGCAGGTGTCGACGTGGTTGTGACGCTGCGATTTCGTGCGCCCCTCCCCTTGCTGCCTGCCTGTTTTTCCGTCCTCGTTCAGCTTGTTCTTGCTGGCCTGGTCTATTCGGGTACCACTATTTTTAATCGGATCTTGATTTTATCTATAAATTTTCTATTTCTTTCCCTCCGTTCAAGAGACCCCGGGGTTAATCCCCATTCAGTCCTCCTCTGGGCGTCCGCTAACCGTACCCTTCCAACCTTGTTGCGCCTCCTCCACCATCTTCTCTCCACGACACGTGCAAAGTATTCTCACTCCTTCCGAAAAGGCGCCTTGTCCATCAGCCATGTAAACAGCGCCCTCCTACTAACTCCAAGAAGAGAAGACCACATGTACCAGCAGTACCTCAGTACTCTGCGGTACTCCGTAGGTGCCCAGAGGGTGCAAATGCCATCGAAGCGCTTTCGATTTCAAAATCGAAATTAACATGTGCTTGCCGGTGGAGAGCTTGCAGGCACAGGTCACTTCGTACTGTACTACTGCGCGCGAAGTAAGGTACCTTAGCTCCACCGGTGGAGTACCCTTTGCGGAGAGCCAGCGCGGAACAGGTACAAGCTCGGTCTCGGACAGCTACAAGGCGCAACCAAAAAACCCTGGAGGGGGCCCATGATGCAACACGATGGCGCTAAGTGGAAGCAGCAGCTACAGCGAAGAACCATCGTCACCTGCCCACCAATGACGCATCGTCGTCACAGCTCCAATGGATCGCACAATCTTTGCTCTGAGTAGGTACTCATCAAGTCTGTCCGCATTCTCAGCATCATCATGAGCACGATCGTTTGAACGTGTCGTACTACCTCGGTATGCATAGAGAGAGCACTTGGAGGTTGTTGCAGTGTACTCAACTCCGACAAGTTTCTATCCGATGCTTCTGTGCTCAGGTCAAGCGATGATGTGATGCGTCACAGATAAGGAGACGCAGAAGAGGAAACACAGGGCAAGACAAAGAAAGTAGCCAACCAGGTGCAAAGCCGCTCCCAAGGGATAAAGCCGGCATCATGTATCAATGCATGCATCTGCATATAACCAATCAACGCCGCCCAATCCTGCATTTAGTCAAACAGTACGACAAGTACTGGGTTTCTCCCTCGCAAGACCAAGTCTCAGCTCTGTTGCGGACGTGTTAGAGGCGCCAGAGATTATCAAGGTAATACTACTACCAAGCTCGGTTTAGACGCCCTCTTCTGCTTGTTGGCAATCCACAACTCCAGACCCTTCTCTTTAGCCTCATGCAATCATGCCGGCAAACATTAGGAAGCGCACATCGAGTTAGAGAGGGCAACGTTCTTGCAGACGAGGCACAAAAACCCCCGAGCCTCCACAGCTTCCAAACCTTCCATGTGCGAGGAGGAACAAGCAAGACGTTGAAATGGTGGCATCATCCCGACACAGACCCTTCTTGGTTCTTCGGCAGTCCCACCCAGACAACGTCATCCCGTCATGTTCACTTCCGTCAATCGTCGATAGAAGCCGTCGATCCGATTCAGCCCATCTGAGACCACGAGAAGTTGATCATCAATTCAACGCCACGCTTTCTTCACGAGGTGCCTGTATTGTACTTGCCAGTTCAGCCACGTTGAGGCTTTGAGCAAAGAATACCACGTAAGCATCAGATGCCGCTCGTTGCTCGAGCACGTGCTCTATTGCCGCCTTGGCTGGTTTCGTTGGTTCTCATTGGCCTATCATTTGTCACGGCGTGATGCCGAGGTTCAATATGCTGTCCTGCAACTGCGACGCAAGGGAGACGATGGACGATTCACCGCCGCGGCGGCCTCTGATTATTCTACTAGTAATAGCAACAGTGACAGCCATCAAGTGAAGAAGGGAGGGATATGACTGTAGTGCGGTTGAAAGTCAGAAAACGAACCATTTTTCGGACAACAAAAGAAACATGCAGTGCTTCACATGTGAAATGATCGGCGTTCTCACAATGTTCTCGATCGGTGTGCTGGAATTCGAGCCGGCCATGTCTGTATAAACTGCCAAGCAAGCTTTGGCTCGCATAATGTCTTCTACCCATTCCTTGCCATGTAAAAACTCCGTTGCTAAGTTCCTGAAAGAGCGGAAAAGAAAAGGGAGGCAGAAAAAGATCCCATCGCTTCATAATAAAGACTGGCCCTAATGCATAAATGACAGGAGAGAAGGGAAGAAGAATAGGCAAGAAAAAGAAAATATACCGGTCCATCCCAAGGACAGCTTCATCAGTCTACCGCGGCCCATACTTTCCACGAGCGAGCCCTAGCTCGTATGTACTGCGTCTCTCCCAAGCAAATGCAGTCTTGATGAACCGCCGGCCGAGAACTCAATACCACATGTCGTGAATTGTAAACAGATCCCCAGTAGTTCAGCGACATTGATGCGTATGTGCGGATCCCCAATCCAACCTATCCCAGTGGCGTTCTACGCCTCCATCTCTTTATTTGGACTGAAACCCCCATCCCTCTCCGGCCCTGCTTCTCACTTCTCACCGGCGCCAGCCCCAAAAGCCACCCGTTCCTGGGGATGTTGTCGTCGCCGCGGGCTGAACGACCTTGACATTGACCGTTCCGGCGGGTAGACTCGCGTTGGAAGAGTCGCCCATCACAACGCCGTAGGCCTTTTTCAGTGCCTCCAGCTGCTGCTTTGCCTCCTCTGCCTCTTGCTTCGCGATGGCCTGCGCTGTCTTGGCTTGCACGAGGTCCAAGAGCAGAGTGTCCAGATCGTTTGTCGATGCCTTGCTGTCGCTTGACGCTGCCGGCGTTGCTGGCATTGACGCTGGCGGCGGCGGGACAAGATCGTTGCTATGCAGCAGTGACGACTTCCGTCTGTCATACGTACCGCCCTGAGTTGCCATCGACTTGCTACGCCCAAGCTTAAACTCCCTCAAGCCGCCGCCGTTCGCCTTGCCGGACCAGTCTGTCCCTGAGTCGCGGCCACCAAAGGGCTCGCCAGATGCCGGCCTCGCCCGCAATACTTGAATTTGCTTCTCCAGCCGTTGCTTGTCCTGGTGCAGAGCTCTGACGTGGCTATGGCTTTCCCGGAGCTGTTCCTTGAGCGATGACATCTCCTGGTCCAAGTCGTGAATTCGTCGATTAAAGTCCTGGTTCTGCGACATGGCGCTGGCTAGCTGGTCCTTGGTTTGGTCTAGTTCGAGTTGCAGCTGCGACCTTTCGCCTGGTGGTGACGACGAAGGCTTGTCCTTCTTTTTGCTCTCGTCGTTCTCTTCATCGGTACTAAAGCGGCTCTCAACGCGATCCAGCAGCTCCGACAGGTCCTCGGGGGACGGTGCCTCCGTTGCGTCAGCCGGGTCGTCATCAGACGATTTATCTGCTTCGTCGCCCTCGCCTTCTGCCTCCTCCCCTTCGTCAGCCTTCTCAGTCGCATCTTCGGCGCCATCTCGGCTTGCGCTTGGTGTTGCTTCCTCCCCGCGGCTCGCTCTCTTCCTGAGCCCATCCAGAAGCGATCGGACAGCCTTGCGATCCTCTTCTCTCTCCTCACGCTCACGCTTCAGTTCATTTGACAATAGCGCATGATTTCGCTGCAGCTCGCTCAGCGCCATGAGAAGATCTTCGATCTGGCTATGCAGATACTTGTCCTCCGTGTTCTTGCTCCCGGTGGCGGCGGTGGCGGCGGCCTTGGGACCAACCGGCGTCGACTCGCGGCTTCCGGAGTCGTCCTCGGTAGTGTTTGAAGAGTCCCGTGACACCGTGGTGGCATCCGTCGAAGATGAACTCATCACGCTCATGGAGCTTGCCTCAACCGAGTTGAGAGTCGAGGCAAGACTTTGTTTCGAGGTGCTCCGACGCAGCATGCTCAGTGGCCTCGATGGCGCACTCAGGCCTGGGACCAAGCCTGAACTTCTCGGGAACGCACCAGACGACGCCCAGATGCGGCCTAGGAATCGGGCGGCGGCGGTCGCGATGTCAGACGTGCGAGCGGTATTGGCGGTCGCGACTAGAGATTCGCGGTATCCCTGCTCGAGCTGGGCGAGCTTCTCTCGGGTAACTATGCCTGTGAGGCTCCCAAAGTCGTGGACAAACTCGTCTGCGTTGTAATGATAGCAATCCCACAGGCCCCTGGATAGCAGGAGTTGCATCACGTCTTCTAGCTCGGTGCAGGAGAGCAACCTAGCCTCATTCCTGCGCATTAGTGATAGCGCGACGCGCATTAATGTCTCAGAAGCGCCCTCGGCGAAAACGACGTCGTATATGCGGAACAGCATCGGCAAGGGACATGTGGTCGCGAAGAAACTCAGAAACCACTGCGAGACATAGGCCGTCTCCACCTGCAGATCCTCCAGGTGGCTGGATAGCAAGGGGAGATTGGCCCGTAGCAGTTCTCGGAACTGGTATATGCGCACATGAAGTCCAGAAAGGTCTGGCAGAAAGCAACTTCTCAAGTCATAACGGTCCATGAGTCTAAAGGGGGGGCGAACGAATTCACGCCGGACACGGTTAGTATCATGTGCATCACAATAATCCAAGGGCAAGCCGTGCCGCTTCCTGACTCGGGAATAAGGAGATTTGCAAAAAGCAGGGAGACAAGGGAACAGGACGCAGCTTACCGAACCAAAACACAAAACGCCTGCTTGTCGGGCATGTGCATCAGTAGAGGCCCGACGAGAAAGGCGAGACCCTGGCAGTAGCCGATCTTGGTGTCGTACAGACTAAACGTCTTCAGCACCCGACCCAGCATGCGCTGCCCGTCGCCGTCCGGGTCGCGAAACATCTCAACACCAGGGAAACTCCGGCCGAGATCCTTGCCTATGAGGCCCTCATACGGGCTAGATTCGCCATTGAGCCGTTCGTACTGCTCCTCCAAGCTGGCGTCGCGAGCACCAGACATGCTCTGCCAGACGACGCCTCGCAGCGGCGGGGGAATGCCCTTGCGGATTTTGTTGGACAGCAGGGTGGGCAGCCTTGCCGCGGTCTGCTGGTAGTCCTTGACGAGGGCTGCGTAGAACTCGAGATCCGTCATCGGCGGCGGCGGCAGCATCGAGTAACGCAGGGCGGCGGGTGTAGGGCCGCGGACCATCTTACGGAGCTTAGCCATGGATGGCGGACGCGGCCTGCTAGGCTGGGGCTTCTCGACAAGCTGGACCTTGACCGTCTTTGGGTTTGTCGCCAACTTGGCGTTTTCCTGCTCTAAACGGGCCAGAAGCAAAGCGGTGGACTGCGGACACCACCTCGGGTCAGCGAAAACCCTCCAAAAAGCAGAAAGCAGGGGCCATGGACTGCGTGTTATGACCAAGAAGCGCACGTACATTATCAGTCTCTTCGTCTTTGGTCTGTTCATCTTCCGTCTTTTCCAGCTCCGCCCAGTTGACCTCCTCGGGATCTGAGCAATCGCTATCGGCATCGTCAAACTCTCCGAGCTCGTCATGAAGAGTACGGCTGGCCTCTGCGGACGCAGACAAGGTGGCAGTCGAGTTTCGCGAGGCGTCTGGCGCTTCGAGGCCGCCCTGCTGGGAAGTGTGGTTCGTCGACGGCAGTGTGGGCAAGTCGGGCGACTTGCTATCGCGGGGGGAGCTGGTGTCTATTGAAAGCGCCGGCGGCTCCGACAGCCTGACCGTCACCATGGAGTCGCGGGTCGTCTTCGGGGTCGCAGCTTCGGCATCGTCGACGTGTTTCGGGGCTGCTTCGACCGCTGCGTCGACGGCCAAGGTGGGTGTGGACGGCTCGTGGCCGTGCTTGTCACTGGCGTCCATCGTCATCGGGGCCCGCCCAGCTGGATGACGAGAAGGGGAAGGGATCTGTTGTATATTGAGCTCGCTCCTGGCGGTTGGCGAAAGATCTCGCGGTGCGATGCGATGCAGACAGGCAGATCAACGAATGTCGTGTTTTGAGCGCGCCGTCTCTACGAAGGAAAAACCGTCCGGGGGTGGCCCAGCTACCGCCTTCCTCCTTTCCGCAGCGAATAGAGCCAGCAGAGATGATACGGATAGCGCAGAGCGATTCGACGCGGTTTTCTGGAGCAATACCTATGTCCCCAGCACCTCGTACCTAGGAAATACCTCCCTGGTAACAGGCAAATTCGTTAGGTATGGCACCTGGACACCTAAAAAGCGGCACTGGAACCCCCGAGCCTGCGCGGGTGAGAGAAAGAGCTGCCTTGGTCGGTGGTGCTTGGTCTGCGGGTTACGGCAAACTCGTGGTGCTGGTGTTTCATCGAGGGGCTCCGGGCGGGCTGAGGCTAGTCGGCGCCTGGAAAGGAGTTGTTCTGACCACCGGGGTCACCGCGATTTCGGACAATGCTTGGGGTCCTCGAACGAGGATGATGGAGAGACAGATAGAGGTTGGGGGGAAAGAACCAAGAGAGGGAAAAAAAACTTGCAAATAGCAGAGAGATTCCGGGACAGGCCTAGGCTGTGGGGAAGAAGCGGCTTGCTGTAGGTGAGCAGATGTAGTAGGATGGAGGCGGTAGTCAAGCAAGGCAGGTCAAGGATCGAATGGAGTCGGTCGCGTCCGTGACCTGGAGCCAGTAATACGGGGCAGATACGTAGAATTGCGAGTCCTGTGTTGTCCGAGATGGTAATGATATCGTATCTTCCGTCACAAGTTCGGGCTGAAGAGGCCTCGGAAGTGCCGTCGATAAAGGCGGCAGCTCAACTTGCGCGGGCGAGAAACTACAGCGGCTCGATGCGGAGGCAGAGGAGAGGCAGAGGCAGAGGCAGAGGCGGACCACAACCATGACCATGACGGGCTCATCGACGAGTTTCGAGTTCTGGGCAAGCAATGCACATGGGGTAGCATCAAGGCCAGGTCATTTGGGGTTATTGGCTGCTAAATGTCCGGGCAGTGGCGCTGGGACAGGACCCCTTGTAGCAGGTACTCTGGTCGCTGCGGGCGCTGCTGTGGCAGTCTCAGGTACCGTCGACCCCGAGGTGGTGGTCAGGGCGGGTCGACGAACCCCTGACGCTATTCCGGGCTACTGCCGTACCTACCCAGCCGGTGCGCTGTGTGTGTGCTGGAGTCTTTCCAGGTTGGGCGTGGGTGTGAGTGGCCTGCGACTCAATTGAACAATGCCGGGGCACGTCAATGCAGCACATGCGAGCCGAGTGCAGTAGGTATGTACCTACAGTACAGAATCATGGACAGGCGGTCACTCGACGGGCCATGCAGAGGTGTATCATGTTCTCTTGGGACATTTTACCAAGCACAAGCTTGTCGTAATATCGTGTGTACAGGTCTCTTCTTTACTTTTTTCAGATTTCCTGTTCTCTTTTTTTTTTGTGGCGTCTGCACGTATCCATCACCCACGAGGCGCCGAAATTCCTCGAGCCGGTCTCTGCCCTTATTTTCGACCTCGTCTCATTCGTCATATGTGACCCCCACAAGCTTAAAGTTCCAAGTAAGTCGCACATGAAAGATAGCACGCAACCAGCCATGATGTTTGCCCTTGCCCTCGCTCTTCCAACACAGTCATTGTCCCCCGTTTGAATGGTATCAAGAATCGCAGCGCTGGTGCAAAATAACCGCCCCGGCCGCCATTTGCCACAAAGGGGATGCCGCACTAAGGGAAAATCCACCCCACACCAGACGGGAGGACCAGGGGTGGATCCTTGCCACCTCCTGTGGCGCGAGCTGGTGGGATGAGAAAGCTCCAGCCACCAGTCCCCTATCACGTCGACGCCGTTTGACGCATCCCAGACGCCAGCCACCAACGTGCCGACGGACGCAGGCCAGCAAATGGGACACGAAATACACATACAGTGGCGTTTCCTGAGATGGTCGACTCAATGACGGTGTCAATCCATCTTTGCCTTTCTCTTGTTGTCTCTTATTCTTATTGTGCGCTTGAACACGACCATGTGATGTTTGTCGGTGCTGCGAGATGCCGGTTGACCTTGACATTCGATGGCTCCATTGGGCTACGAGAACTCGAACAACAGCCACAGGGGCTCGGTGAGCGAGAAGATACTGGTTCAAGATATTGGCTGAGTCGAGGTGAGATAATACAACGTGATATGATGCTACGAAGGTACACACTAGGTAGTTGTCCAAGTGCAAGTACGATTCCCTACAGCCCCCCGACCATGATGAGCTCATCCAGGCATGCTTTGTCCATCAACCACTGAGGAAGCCGACGATGCACTCTTGGCGGCGATAGAGATCACATCTCACAAATCCGGCAGTTGGGGGCATGCGTCTTGCCACTTGTGGACCAAATCATCATGCGCAGAACACAGCTGAATCATTTTTTTCCCTCTTTCTCTCCTCCTGCTTCATCACACCGCTGTTCTTCATTCATCGAGGAAGCTACCTACCTTAGTCTCACTAGGTAGCATAGCGCCTCTGCAGGCAGGGATCACATCTTCTTCAACTCCAGCGTGGCGCGTTCCTCGCAAACAGCTAAGCTTGTTATCTAGTTTGCAGTAATAAGCCAACGCTGCATCGAGCTAAACAGGCTGTTTCTGCAACGCTCTGCTTTGGGTAGGAGGGCAGGGCTATGAAATGTTCGTCCCCCGGCGCTGCTCTCTCATCAGACCTCATAACACCGATGCGTGCCTCCGGTCTCCTCCCGGCAAGCTTCCGGCAGCTGGGGTGAGGATTGCCGTCTCGAAGCCATCTTGACCCGACATCTCTCTCCACAATGCTTCGATTGGTAGGTACTAATGTGAGGGCTGGTCACTTGCGTGCAGGTGAAAAGTACCTCTTAAGGGCATTCTGACGTTCGTTTAATCGCGACTCACATCCAGTACGCGCGCCGCCGAATAATTCAGACGCGTCTCGATCTAGGAACTTGTACCACATGTATATACAAGAGTTCAAACGTGACATGACACTACCTTCGCTCGGAAACACCAGCCGGCGCACTAGAATTCAAGCAGATATTGGCATCGACTCTGACAGAGTAAACTCTCAGCTTCAAAGGCCCATTAGTAGCAAGTAATCACATCTTGTCAGGCAGCCATTCACATTACTTGATCTTGCTCATTATCTTTCAATGAGCAAGTCTCTTCCGTCAATGAAGAGTGGCCCCGCCGGTCTTGTGCGTCGTTCCTTCCCATGTCAATCGACCTCACGATGCCTCAGGCACCTGCCAAGGTACCTAATCACAAACTACCTTACCTCGACCCCGACCAAAACGGTTCCCAACAGATAATGGCCAGCGTGCATTATGCCGGCAATATCATGAACAATACTTGCAGCTTGATGATACGCCGCGGAGGAGCTTATGATATGCTTTCAGGGCAAAACATATTCGCAGCCGATCGAGCTTTTCTTTGCGCTCCTCGTCTGCTTTCGTGCCGAGTATGAAAAGGGCGAGGACAGTATCAAGCAACCCAGGAGGGCCTGGGAGGTATAGCAATTGTGAGTGGGAAAGATGTGTACTGAGCTCTAACCCGGATTCAGTTGTTCAAGATGATGCCCATCATGCTCCATGGCCTTCAACTTCTCTATTCTCATGCGAATTGTCTTCAGTAGCTGGTTAGTATTGTGTCTGTCGTCGACGCCGGAAATCTTGATCCCGACTGTCCTCACATTCTACCCAAGACGGCCAATGTCGACCAAATGCCAAGGTGCTCAGAGACGAGGTCATCTTGTCCGCTGTCACGAGGGAGGCAGCTGCCAAATATTGAATGGGAAACCTTCGCATTGAGAAGTCGACAACTTACCTCGGACATCTTCTGGCCTGATAGCGACGCAACCATATCAGTTTCGGTCACACTTATTAAAGGCAGTGTTTGATTACGACATCGAGATCCCTAAATGATATTTGTCAGTGGATGATAGTCGATGCCGCAGGCTATACATCAGCTACTGACCCTCGGACTCGGCATTATTGGAGTGGGAAGCTATCTATCCCCTCTGGCTCCTCTGATTTCTCATGAGCCCAGCAGGGATACTCCCGATACTTCATCGGTTTTTTCTTTCCATGTTCATTGGCCATAGGTCAAGAAACAGTGGCAGGAGAACACCTTATCAACGACGCTGTGGAATTTAACGAGCCGATTTTGTCACGGGCAAGACCTGAAACAAAGAGAGGTCCAGGTGGAATAGAAGCTAAGCATACTAACACTTGGCGAGAGATAGTGACAAGACATGGAATGCGTGCACTGCTCCAGGAGGCGGCCTCAAAACAGAGTCCACCACCACAGGAGGAGTTCGCCCTGACACCGTTCAAGGAGTAGAGAGCGTCTCTGAAAATGCACGTCTGAAGATGCGGAAGGAAACCTCCATCGGGCAGATCATCTCACAGCCCGTTCTTGGTGCCGATTTGAATACCGAACTATTGCTGTCGGTTTCTTCGAAGTTTCGGCTTGTATCAAGGGAATACATATACCCATTCTCCACGACTGCAAACAGAATGTCAATCCATGTCAGTGGTCCTCTGGGCTACTCGAGTCACCCGAGGTACGGTTCATACCTGCCCCTATCATCTACTAACCCCAGGGCCGTCGAAGCTGACCAGATGCATATTCGAACGTTCACAGGCATCTTGGTCTATAAACACCCGGTTTTGACATCATGCGTGCTATTGGCAAGCAGTGATGCTGTTGAGGTTTAACGTCGGAGCTAACGAACGGCCTCATGAACATCTCAGCCCGCACCGGCTTATCGCATCATCGATTCTAACTGCAAGCTACCTAGTCGTTGGCGCAGAGGCCATTTGGCAGCCCGAGCCGGCGATCTGCGCGGCAGGGCGCACGCTTACTTGGTCACGACACCTCTAAGACCTCTGAGATGGGCGCTTTGTGGTCTCTCAACTTGAGCCATCCCATCCCAGCCCGCTTAAAGACTTGTCTTACCATTGGTACTGACCTTGTACGACATCAGACTATGTTACTGCCGGAATTGTCAATACCACATACTCGTACGGACAACAACAAACGGAAAACCTCCCCTCTGCTCCAGCGTCCCGCATCCCGAAGACTGGAACCCCCTGCCACAACCCCCATGTGATTCGCCTGGCGACCCAAGAGACAGAAGGGAGACCAAAAATCGCCCCAATCGGCGGCACTTGTCCAGCATGTGGGAAGCCCACCCTCTCTTTCCCCTCTCTCGCCATCCTGCGTCGATGCTCGTGGTGTCATGCGTCCCACGGCTGCGTCTCTTGTTGGCTGGCTGCACAGAGGGAGCATGCGGCTGCACAAAGTTCTTTCATGCGGACGAACATGCATGCATGGAGGCATGTACAGTATGTATTGGGTATGCAGTCCCCCCATCAAACAATCAACCAGCAATGCAGGGACTCTCTGTGCCACCCCAGGAAATGGCAGTCCGGTGCTGATTTCCCTGCGTTTGCGGCAACGTCCTTTGGAATTCGATCGACGAGAGACACTGGCTGGCGGGGGCTCCAGTGGCAGGGGCAGCGAAGAGAGGGGGAGGAGGCCAAGGATCGGTAACTCCATTTCCTATGTATGCCCCGAAATGCCATCTCCCATGCGGGCCCATCAACACCTTATTGCTCAGCGGCAGCAACTGCTCAGACGAGCAACGCAAGACGAGAAGGAAAAAAAAAATCGATAATACCGTGACCGACAAATACGGAGTACGGTAGCATCTGCAACATCGCCCAGAAGGGACACCGCAGCTAAGCTCAACACAGACAGCCCATGGTTGCAGCGTCCACGAGGCCAAAGCACGACAGCCGACGTTTGATGTCATGGCCGTCGAGTTTCCGGGCTCCGCACAGACTGTCCACGAGGTGTGGCTTTCTCATGTTGTCTCTGCCCTCGTTCCTTTGTCTCGGCCCCTCTCCCACGAGTTGGCCTCGCTGCCGGATCTTGGGATCTTGGTCCCGACTCCTATTATTGCGCTGTGAGTGGATGACGATTACAAGTGCCTTAGGTCCATGTAACCACAGAGCCGAAATATGGAGGGCTGGCCATCGTATCGATCAGCTGGGCAGGCGGCCAGTCGATCACTGCTGATAAAACCAGCCTCAAGCTCCATCGATCATTCACGTTCATGTTCTCTACATAGCGGGCGTGAACCGGACTGCTGTTAGCATACACAAGCACCTCACTAACCCTCTGCTGGGCCCGCCCGAGCACCTAGCTGGGGAAGACCCCTGCCCGGCACCTCCAGCTCTTTATTACAGGCCTGCTCAGCCCCCCCCAACGGCCTTCGCGGTCCTCCGTAGTGGCTCTCGCTCCGCTGTGGGCTTGCGCTGGGCAGCAGATTAGAAGGAGCCCCAGCCTGGCGGCAATAGTCCTGCCCAGGCCTTTGTTTGCTCCGTTGGACTCCCGTCGTCCAAACCGCCCGCCTTGCTCTCGCCATCCGCGATTCTTCTTGCCTTCCTTCCTCTCCACCCCAGCTCGCAGATGCGGGAGCGGCTCGTCGCCTCTTTTGCCCTGTCTTGACCTGCCTCGCAACCCCTCATGGCGTCCCCGGTTGACAGGTGCTGAAACAGAGAGAGGGTGAGAGTGCAAGAGAGCGAGCGAGTGAGTGAGACGGGAGACGGAGCCTCGCTCGAGCTGCACCGCGGCAACGTTCTAAACGGCATAGATCCTTTGATCTCGGCGGCTCAACCACGCAAAACATGTCGTCCATAGCGCTGCGGCGCCCTCGTCCAGCTCCCCGTCGTGCCTCGACTCGACACGAGAGCGTCTCGCCATCCACCGTCACGCCGCTTCGAACGTTCGCCGTCCATCGCACCCACGCCACGGCAGACTTTACAGAAGGAGACGAGGACGAAGACGAGGACGACGATGAAGGTCACCGTTTCGAGAATAGCGGCAATAACAACAGCAATAGCGAGAACAACAATGGGACTACCACTGGCCTTTTCGACGACAACAATGACAGCAACATCCGTCGCCGTCCCGGCCAACCCTACGCAAACGACGATGCTGCGGCACGAGATCAGGGGGGCCGGGGAGACGATGGAGAGGAGGACCGTCTGCCTCGCAGACGCAATACTCTGCCCGTCCTCCCACTCTTCTCCTCAACGCATCTTGGTATGAGCTATTCCATTTCAGTGGTCAATCTTATGGATCCTTGGACCTTCCAACATCTGGAGAGAACCAGCTGACTTACACGCCACTGTTGCCTCTGGCTTTCCAGACACGCTCCCGGTTTACAGCCTGACCCACGCAATTCGAATCATCGTTAGTGCTCGCACTGAGACGACGCTTACTTGGGATCAGCTACGGTCTCCCCAGGTCTCTCAGTTCCTTATCAAGCCGATGCAGCAGCAGATTCGAAACCAACACTTCTCAAGAGCCACCCTCTACGCGCTTATGGCGAATTGCCTCCAGTTCACCAAGGAGGCCCAGATGTATGCCGCCAACGCTGGCACCAGCAACACAAGGGCCAAGGTCTGTGAGCTGCTGGCCTTGAAGCTGCTCAAGGAATACTCCACTCGCGAGTTGATTGATGCCTTGGCCTACGATTTCTACCCGCTTCAAGGTTTGCCGGGCTCACAGGCACCTCCCAGGACGGCCGGCAGCGCCAACAGCAGATCCAAAAACACTCATCTTGTAGCGTCGCGCACGTCGACCCTGGAGGTTGCAATCAGGGCCTCGGCCAAGCACTTCCTCGCCCACCCGGTTGTGGTCCAGCAGCTGGAGGCCATCTGGAATGGTGCCATTTCCTTCTACTCTTCCGCCGACAGCTTGCACCGGGAGTCGCCATCGAATCCCTTCTCGCGCTTCAACAGCCAGCCCAAGGTTGATGATAGGACGCCTCTCCTGGGCTCCCTGCCCCCCAAGCAGGGGCACTTCGCCGTCCCCCCGGGCAGGAGAACCGTGATGTTGTACGACCCAAGGCAGGCATCTCTGCTGAAGCTGTCGCGCCTCAGGGTTCCGCGATATAGATCCTTCTTGTCTACGCTGTCACTTGCCGTCCTCATCGGACTCTTCCTGGCCGTCCTCTCTAAACGGTCCGCGCAAATCACCGGCCTAGAACTTGTCTTTTGGTTCTGGAGTGCGGGCTTCATGCTGGATGAGTTGGTCGGCTTCAATGAACAAGGGTTTGCCCTGTACATCATGAGCTTCTGGAACATTTTTGACCTGGGTATCCTGGTGCTGCTCATTGCCTATTACTGTATGCGTGTCTATGGTGTCTTCCTTGCCGACCCCTACCACTGGAATGCCATGGCCTATGATGTGCTGGCCGCAAACGCCATCCTGCTGCTGCCTCGCATCTTCAGCATCCTGGACCACTACCAGTACTTCTCTCAACTGCTGATCGCATTCCGGCTCATGGCCGCGGACTTGGCGGCTGTCTGCGTCTTGATTCTCATCGTCTGTAGCGGCTTTTACGTCTTCTTCACCTCCTCAACCGCCTCTAGTGACGGTGGCGAGGTTGCCTACAAGATATTCCAGATCCTCATGGGTTTCACGCCCGCCGCTTGGGATGTGTACGGTTAACCCCCTCCCTGCTTTGTCCCCTTTCCCCCCCAACCATATGTTCTCCTTGAACCAACCCCCCTTTTTTTCTTTCTTTTTCGGGACGGAACGATATAAGGCTGACATGACGATAGGTGGCCATCGTACAACTGGCTTGCGCGAGCGCTGCTTTGTTTGTTTCTCATCATTTGTCACTTCTTGATTGTGTAAGTGCTCGACGAAAGCCTCATCTGGGGGTCCTGCAGGTCTGCTGACTCTTTCACAACCAGGACAATCCTCATTACCGTCTTAACCAATTCTTTTATGGCAATTGCCTCCAATGCCACTGAAGAGCACCAGTATGTCCTTCCATATCTTCATTGTCTGTTTTGGAGGCTATAATCGCTGACACGTCACATAGATTCCTATTCGCTATCAACACCATCTCGATGGTGAAAAACGATGCTCTCTTCTCTTACATCGCACCCACCAACATCTTTGCATGGCTACTCATGCCTCTGCGTTACTGCATGCCGCTTCGCCACTTCGTCTTGCTCAATCGCGTCATCATCAAGGTGACTCACTGCCCCATCTTGTTCTGCATTTACCTGTATGAACGCTTCTGGCTTGCCCCGTCCATGTTTGAGCCCACGGATCTGGTTGAGAATCCGGGAAGGAACCGGGTCATTTCCTTCGGGGATATGGCCAACAGGACCAACATCTTCAGCCCTAGCATGCGCGTACGCGAAGAGTCGGTGGCAGGATACCAGAAAGACAGGGCTCTCGACGAGCTATTCATGCGCATGCCCGAAGCCACAAAGACGCAAAGGAGGCATGAGAGACGCAAGACGCAAACGGCGATTCGAAATTGGATGGACCGCAATGATCAGGAAGGTGTCGGCAGCAACTGGCCACCGTCGGACAGCAGAGCTGTGCCCGACTGGCAGAGGAGGATGAGCATGGGCTGGGACCTGCGCTCCAACTCTAGGCAGATGTCCGATCTCAGGTCCATCGTCAGTGATCCGGCAGACCTGGCGTCCAATGCCGGGGGGACTTCATACAGGGCGTTTCCTATGGTGGACCCTCGCTTCATGGACCCTCGTTTTGCCCACCTGATGCCCGAGTACAAAGACCACACCGACGCTGATGGAGACGACGAGCTGGTAACAAACGACGAAGACGAAGACGATCTCGGTACCAGCGCCGGTCCTCATGGTCCGGCGGGCGGAGGCAATGCCGCCCCCAGCGAGACGGATGACTACTTCGCAACGACCCCTACAGGCGCGCGGTCGGCCGTCATAGCCTCCTCCCACAGCTCGACCGACAAGGGAAACAACTCCGGCAAGCTCCGGCGGCGCGAACTGCACAATCGCACAATGTCCACGAACACCATACTCTACAACCCAGGGGAGATGGAGCTGCCCACTGAGAGTTCCCAATCGGCCTCACCTCCCAAAGCGGGCATGCCTGCAGGCGAGTCCTCCACACCCACCGGCATGCGCAGCCCGCCTCGCCGAGGTCTTCTCTCTCCGCCCAGCCTCAATACTCGTTCTACAATGCCTGCTCATGGACTGGTAGGCATGACCAACTTGAATAGGTCGGCCATGTTGGGGCACGGCTCGGGAGGTCGAGACCGCACTTTCCGAAGGCTCTCCTCGGCCGACCTCAGCATTCTGTCTGATAACACGAATCTACCCTTTGCTGGGGACATTAACGCTGGTCTACCAGGTAGTTTCCAGACGCAGATGGCTATGGCTATGATGAAGGGCAATCGACTACGAAGCTCGGGCGGAACGGATGCGGCGGATCGTGATAGGATGGGACGGCTGGTTCTCGCTCGCATGAAGACTCTGGAAGAGAGCTTCGCAGATGTCGTCAAGGAAATGCGGGACTTGAAGAGCAGTTCCACTGCCCCGACGACAAGACGAAATTCGTCCGGTGAAGACTTGAGGACGGGAACTTCCCCTGAGATGGGCAGGTCAGACCGACCAAAGAGCCGCAGAGGGACAGCCACGCCGAAGAAGGCGACTAGCAAAAGGCCCGCCAGTCGATGGAGCACGAAGGAAAGCAGGCTGGGGCTGACGACGACGGGTGATGTCAAGGGCAAAGGTAAATACATTGCTTCCTCGACGGAGGAAGAAGGTGAAGCGGCAGGCGAATCCGTTTTGGAGGGTAGAAGCTCTTTGTGAACGTTCCATCGAGGGTTTCTATCTTTCTTCCTTTTCTTTATCCTTCTCCAGGACCTCTTTATCTTGTGAGGACTCGTGGGGCAACCAAGAGCATGCATTGGCGTTGGAGGAAAGCGTATTGATGGCCTTGTGTCTGGCTTCGGGTGGCTGTTTGAGGTATCGTCTGTTTTGGAGGACGTGGTCTGGAGTCGAAAGTGGGGGGTCGGTCTGTTTTACCCACGGCGAGGTTGCGACCAATGGCTGGGAGATGTCTCGACGAGGCTCATGTTGGTTTTCTTGATTTCCTTGCTTTTCTTTTCTTATCACGTTTTGCATGAAGCGCCGTGTAACGCGCAGCTCGAGCTTGATTTTTTTCATTTGAGCATTGTATAGGCCGACTACTGTCGGAGATGGTTCATCTATGCGGATACCAAATAAAACGAGACACAACTGGTTGGCCAGTCTACGACGATGGTTGCAATATTCCACCAAGGGTCAATGAGAGATGGAACAAGAACCGAGCCTGGGCTGTGACCCACGGTTGCAGCCTCTGCGGCTGAAGATGAGTCGTTGAGGGACGCCCGCTGACCTCCGTTGACGAGGGGAGTGTGACGCGCTTGGGATACATGGCTGAGCTGAAAGCCCCCCTTTGGGTATGTATCCATGTTGCCCGCCGATGCTTGATTATTGTCGTGGCTGAGCATGTGTCTCGTCGGTAACGGAAAACTTTTCCATCGTGTCAATGTTGGATCAGCCGAGCTGTGACAGCGAGAGTGAGTCGACAGCATCGATCCTCAGCACCTAGCACACTACTTGCTATGAGGAGAAGAAAGAGCATTTGAAGGTATGGCAACCTTCCGTTCATCTCAGGGGCTGGGCACACTTGCTCGTCAGAGCCCGGGCAACCGCCTCGCCAAAGGGCCAGGGCGACAGCTTGGACGCCTTGACCGGATCGTGAATCGTGATCCAGAGCGTCCCGCGGATCTCCTTGCCGTCGCCCACGCCGTTGGGGAAGCCGAGGTCCTCCAGGCTGCGGTAGATTGCGCACTTGAGGCGCCTCTGCGTCAGCGTGCGGACGACGGACGAGGCCCCGGCGCCCGTCATCATGATCCAGAGGGGCTCCTCAAGCGTCTTGCGGAGGTACTTTGCGCGCCGGGCGGCGGCGAGCGGGTGGCCGCGGGGGTCGAAGAAGCGCAGGTCGTGCGGGTGGATGATGTGCCGCGGGCTGAAGGCGATGGTGGCGTTGTACGCCTTGGAGGCGTTCTGGAGGGCCGGCCCGGTGGTGAGCCTGCGGGCGGCGCCGTTGTCCGGCTCGAGGTTGTGCGCCGTCAGGAAGTCCCGGTTCTCGCGGCTCGTGAGGAGCCTGCCGTCGGGCTTGACGAACTTCTTGGCCTCTTCGGGGATGAAGCGCCGGACGGTGTCTCGGAGGAGGGGTTTTCGCTTGATGGGGGCTGGCGCCTGGCGGGAGGTTTTGACGGATGAGGAGGAGGAGGAGGAGGAGGCGAATCGGATGGTTACTGGAGGTAGTAGAGATGGTATAGGCGTTGGATAGTAGGATAGTTGTTTGAATTGCTTAGTAGTGAGGTGCCTCAGGGGCAGGGGAGCGTGAGATGCCACTGTCATGATGGCGATGCTGTGATGGTTTCGGTTGTCATGCGGAGCCGATAATTTCTATCGGGTGTTCCTTCTCTGGCTGTCTGTCATACCATATATGGGGATTGAGAGTTGAAGTATACGTGACGGCTTATTGCTGACTCTTGTTTAGGTACTACGCTGGAATCAGCTCTGAAGCCGTCGACGATACCTGAGATCCCAAGATATCAGATGAAGGCAAAGCTTGAGGCTGCTTATGTAACCCTGGTGTGGCGCAAGGCACAGAAATCTCGTCACCGATGATGGATGGGCTTTCTTTGACGGAAACTCTAATTAGGTGCCTCAACGCCACTTCAGATTCTCATGAAGATGAGGAAGCTCTTTAATCGGAACTTTCTTCTCTCAGGAGTGTCATCTGTTGGGAAAAGTCGAAAACGGCTGCAGACTCCCATAGAATGGTGAAGAGATGATGATGAAAAGATGACTGGGCTACTTTTGCGCTCTTGATGTACACACACTCTACCTTGACTGCAAGGTGTACATACTTAGATCCCCCTGGTCTTCTTCAGCCACACTTTCCGTCATGAGGCATGAGCTGTGCCCTCTCCAGCTCGCAGAATGTCAAGATAAAGCAACTCATGCATCTTGGCTACGCTGGTTCAAATTCTGGGCTCATCATCTTGCGATCTCGGAATTCATATTGCTTGGTTCTCACCGATTTTGCCTTCAGTACTCGCGTTGAAAAAAAGCCCCAAGCCACAGGCAACTCAACAACGGGCGTTTTTTGGAGGTGAACTCGCATCACGTGACGTATTGAGTCACCCAAGCCGCATGCATTTTGCTCCCCAACTTGCGCCTGAAAGCTAATTCGCCCCAACCTGCTCACTATAAGAATCTGCGAGTCGCCGACTTTTTTCCCGACCTCCTGCGTCTCACGGTCACCGACACTCCAGATTCTTTGAGCCGACAGTCAAGATGCCTAAGAACAAGGGAAAGGTACGCTTCACTTTGTTTTCTCTGAACCTTCACCCTTTCTTTCTCGGCAGCACAGCGCGACAGAGGAGGAAAAGACGCAACCACTTGGCTGGGAGAAAAATGGCGGGAGGAAATATCGAAATCACTTCCCAAACAACCCCTCCCCCACCAATTTTTTTCCGTGGTCTTCTTTTCGAATCTGCACGCGACGCTGGAGGGAACAAGCCAAAGGGGAAAAGAAACCAGCTTGTGGTGATGCAAGAGCTCGCGGCTAACTTGGTCTCTTTTTTATTTGCGCAAAATAGGGCGGCAAGAACCGCAGACGAGGAACCAAGGAGAACGATGACCAGCGCCGAGAGCTGACCTTCAAGGAGGACGGCCAAGAATACGCCCAGGTCGTCAAGATGCTTGGCAACGGCCGACTCGAGGCTATGTGCTTTGACGGCAGCAAGCGTCTCGCAAACGTATGTCGAGTCCTTTCTTCCCCTGAGATATAAATTTCCCCCAAAATAGAGGAGGAGGAAAGCCGCAGAACCAGGATGATGCATGACGCGGCCGACGCTGCTCCACACCATCATCCAGCGTCGGGGCACCAGCGAACAGTGGGGGACGTTGGAAAGAAGAGCACAGGCTAACATGGCTTTGCTTCGTCTAGATCCGCGGCAAGATGCGCAAGAAGGTCTGGATCAACCAGGGCGATATCATCCTCCTCTCCCTGCGAGACTTCCAGGACGGCAAGGGCGACGTCATCCTCAAGTACACCTCCGACGAGGCCCGCAACCTCAAGAACCTGGGCGAACTGCCCGAGAACGCAAAGATCAACGAGACGGACACGTACGGCCAGGACGGCGACGACAACGCCGGCTTCGAGTTCGGCGCCGACGAGTCCGAGTCTGAGGAGTCCGACTCTGGCGAGAAGAAGGAGCTCGACATTGACGACATTTGAGCGTCCAGTTTCGGCTCCGGGCAGGAGGGAAAACAACCTGCGGAGGGTCAAAAAAAAGAAGGAACATCACGCCTTTCCTCCTACTGCTCACATGAACTCAACACGATCCCTTTTGCCCGTTCCCACCTTGTCCGTCTACTATGAGGAAGGACGAGGGGGGATGACAATATATGACAACAAAGGGGATGCCAGCCTGCAACCTTTGGTATATTTGGCACGCTGTCTTCTCTCTCAAACCCTTTGGACGCAGCTCTAGGGCTGCTCGCTGGGTCCCACGACAGTTATCCGGAGTGGAGGATTTTTCGATGGCCGCGGTGGGAGAGACGGCGCGGCTCGTCACATGGGTGTATTTTTCTCTTTTCGCACGTTCATGTTTTCCACTTTTACTAGGTACTCTTAGGTCCGCTGATACTATTGGTATGTCTTTCTGGTTCTCTAATGACTACGACTATCCCCCTTTACCTTGATGATACCTTCCATCGTACCTTTATTAGAAAAGTTCTGGTTTCCCACGTGTTGGTGCATATGTTGTAGGACGTGCTTCGATCATGTCTCTCTCTGCAATCTTTCTATTGTTGTCGTGCCCTCTTCCCGCCTCTTCGTCTTATTTCATCCTGAAATCCTCCATCTCATCAACAGTGGAAACGTCAAACCCGTACCATATGCTACATATTTGGACGAATAATGGCATCAACAGCCCTGCCCTGCCAACAAAGTCCAGTTATCCCCTAGCCAGCGTGTCACTCCAGACGGACCACCCATCGGTAGCCTGCAAGCTTTTACAACTGTCCACCTTGTATAGGCCACGAGTTGCGACGTCCCCTTGCATTGCCGTGTGTAGAACTAGCTTAGCATGCAGCCATTGTGATCAAGCCCAAGCTGCTTCTGATAACGGACTCGTGATGAAGGAAAACGCAAGGTTTCCTTTCCAGCCTTGAGTGACCGACACTGGTGTTGTTGACGCCTAATGCGCAGATGTCTCTTCTTTTTTCCTGAATGAGCCAGCTTGGTTCTTTACCAATCATCATCTTCCTCCTCGTCATCTTTGCACGCAAACGAATTAGCATCTTGGTCAAACTTCCATTTGCAGTCGGCGAAGGAAAGTGAGGAAACAACTTACCGCTCTTGCTGACTTTGTCCTTTCTCTTTTGTAAGGCTGCTGCGAGGGCATTTGCCATGCCACCGCCGGCCGGGAGACTGGGTGCAGCTGCGCTGGAACCAGAAGATCCTCCGACAGCTGCCGCACTGCGATCGTTGATCTTGGATCGGTCGACCTTCTTAAGTGCCCCGATACCTCCAGCCTTCTGAATATCTCCAAGGAGAGACATACGCCCACCATCCACCTGAGGCAGTGGAGCCGTGGGCCCCGATGAATGGCCAGAATCTCGGTTTGGCATTGCCGGAGGAGGAGGAGGAGGCGCGCCCCCTGCTGATGGGAATGGCGGCGGGGGAGGAGGAGGAGGAGGGGGAGCGCTTCCGGCTCCAGGGATCGGTGGTGGACCCGGTGGAGGCGGGGGCGGAGGTGCTGGAGGCGCACTGCCAGCGCCGGGGACCGGCGGGGGACCGGGCGGAGGCGGAGGCGGATGAGCAGCGCTGGGCATGGGAGGAGGCGGTGGGGGGGGAGGAGGAGCAGCACCTCCAACGCCTGGTGAGGGCAACGGCGGCGGCGGCGGCACCGAAGGAGGAGCGCTGACTGCAGGTAGAGGAGGAGGCGGCGGCGGCGGAGCCGGAGCGCTGCTGGCGACCGGGACGGGAGGCGGCGGAGGCGGCGGTACGTGGCTGACCGCTGGCGGAGGAGGGACCGGTCGAGCGCTCGGCGGTGGCAATGGAGGAGCGCTCGAGCTCGGCACCTTGGGAGGCAGCGGCGGAGGGAGAGCCATGGGAGCCGGAGCGGCGGCATCGTTGCCTCGTGGAGGCGGGGGAGGAGGCACAGGTCCGCGACTTGGAGGCGCAGGGACGCGCTGGCCGGTGAAGGGAGGCGGAACACCGAACTTGTGATGCTGGTCTTCAGAGTCGATGGGCGTTTTAGCGGGCCGCGGGGGAGGAGGAGGCCCCGGGACGGACGGAGCAGCAGCAGCAGGAGCGGGCTTCTTCCTCTCATTGACCTGATGCGCAAACTTGCCTGCGTCGGGCAAGGGAGGAGGGGCGTTGAATCTCGGCCGAGGGGGGGACGGTGCTCTTGGTGGGGTGGGATCCCCATCAACCTTGGCACCCGACCGCCGCGGAGCTGGAGGCGGAGGAGGTCCGGCTCTCCTTGCAGAAGGCGAGCTGTTGACAGCAGAAGCGGCCGCGGGAGCAGATGCAGGCGGAGGAGGCGGCGGCGGCGGCGCCCTCACCGCGTGGCCGTTGGTCGAAGGCGAGGGCAGCGCAGGGGGGGCGGGCGGGGCGGGAGGCGGTGCTGCTTCGCTCTGCAGCTTGGCTTGTTCTTCTCGCAGGAAGTCGACAATGAACTCCTGGTTGTCCTTGATGAAGTCGTCCGTCAACCCCTTGTCGCTCAGGTCCTGGCCGAAGTGCTCGCGCCACATGGGATCAAAGGCATCCAGGAGGGCGAACTCGGAACCGCCCCTGGCGTCGTCGAAGCTGACCGAGGAGCCGGAGTTGTGAGAAAAGCCCGATAAGTTGGAGGTGGTTGTGTCGGGCATCATGGAGACGCTCGAGTGTCGGTGGAAGATGTTGCCCAGTAGGCTGTGTTTCTGGCCTCCCGATGCATGCGCAGAACCGCCAAAGGGCGTCGCTCTCGTGGCTCGGCTGGCGTTCTTTTCCCGCTCGTCCATTTTCTTCTTGAACTGCTTAGCCTCTTTCTCGTCGACAAAGCTGAGCCCGGCGAGGCACTCCTCCAGCTCAAACGTATGAAAGAAGGTTCGGTCTTGGTTGTAGCTCCACGTATCGAAGATTTCTTGGTCCCAGATGACCCCGCGGTTGGAGGGCTGTTCATATTGCGCCAAACTGTTAACGTGGTGATCTCTTTCTCTCTCAAACACACTCCTCTCCGCTTCCTCTTTTCTTCTTCACTTCTTCGTCTCTGACTCATAGCTCGCGTTCGCCTCCAAACTCTCTCTGACTGTGCTCAAGAGGCGGGCGATGAACGGGCTTTTCGAAGGGGAGGAAATCGAAGGGCATTCATACCGAGATATCAACCATCTTCAGCCAGTAGGTGTTGCCCACCAAGTCGTTGGCCAGAACAACGGCGCCCTGCAGTCCTGAGTAGGTCCATTTCGAGCGATTGGGATAGGCGACGTAGAGCTTGGCGACGGCGACGGCCTGGATCTTGTTGGACTGCTTGGGGACGAAGCGCTTGACGGTGTCCTTGTCGTCGTCGCTGAGAATCGAGGGCATGTTGGCGGTGGAGCCGCTCGAGGGCGATGGCTGGGACGCAGACGGGCGGCGAAGTCAAGGGGGGGGCAGACGGACGGGCGATGTCGAGGCTGGAGGATGGCGGGAAAAAGCAGAAGCGAATCGAGTCAAAGAGCGACTTGTTTCGTATGATAGCGTCGGTTCGGCGGCGTGGGAAAGAGGGGGAGCGCCTAGATGAGATGGTAGCTTTGGCCGTCTTTGTCTCCTCTTTTCGTTCCGGCCAGCCAAAAGTTGGCGTCCGCTGTCAAAAAGGCAGCACAGGCAGCTCCTCGGTCTTTGCTAAAAGGACCAGGCAGACGCGAGCGATGCTCTCAGGCCGAAACGCCGGAGCTGACGGGATGCTTGTCACGGGCGGAATCGAGTCGAACGTGCGCCTCCAGCGGCGGAGGCATCAAGCGAGGCTTTGCGGGAGGTTCTGCAGGGCCAAGGCTAGGAGAGGAGGGAGGAGGGAGAGGTGAGGTTGAATGGATGCGTGAGTGAGCCACTCGCTGCTGTGGGACAAAGGACTGGGCTGGCTGGAACCGGCCGGGAATCCGCAGGCCAGGCGGTGGAGCTCTGGCGGTTTCTGGGGGTTCCGCCTCGGGGCGTTTGGGAATCCACAGCAGCTGTGCGAGGTACGAGCACCACTATAACTCGGGAGGATGCGGGCGCGGATAGGGCGTGCTGCTCCCTGTAATCAAACATTGAAGACCTCCAGCTAGCCCGCGGGGGGTAACAGAGCGCTAGCATCAGCGGCTCCGGGCATGGAGATTGGAGCGTCGGGACGATTGACTCTGAGTGGCAGCGGCTACCAGCGTGCCCGTGAACGATCAATCAACCGACGCTGACCTAAATTAGGAGTGAGACTGGGTACCGCAAGGCCGCGCCAGTCCCTGTCGTCATCTCGCAGAAAAGGCACCGAGACCTTGTTCGACGGCGACACTTCCAGAATGTAGCAGAAGCTAATATGGGGTCTTCTTGTCTCGTCAAGCGAGGGATTTGCACGGGATCTATCTCGGGCAGAGATGGGTTCAAATGCCAAAAGCGCATACTCGAACCGGATAGACTATTAGGTAGTGATTGACACGGGCATTCAGACCAAGTTTGCATCATGGCTCCCCTTCACGCCCTGCCCTTCTTTGCTCTCTGGATGATGCAACGACGACAGTCAATCGTCTATGAGGCGCGGCCATATTGTGCAGCAAATAGAAAAGGAAAGTAAGGGAAAACTCGTGTCATCATTGAAATAGTAATCTTCTGGTCTTGTTGCTTATTTGTTCAACTCCTCCTTCCTAGCCTGACGCTCCTCCTTGGTGCCCTGCTGAGGAGGCATCTCCTTGGCCACCGCCGGACCTGGATGAGCTTGATGCGCGGCAAACTTGGGGTCGACGTTTGACTCGTTGATGGGCTGGATGGAGAATTGCTTCTCGCCCTACGATTTTCGCCTGTTAGCAGGTGTCGTGTGTTGTTTCGGTAACGTCATGGGGGTGAGGAAGCTGGACAAACCTCCTTCTTCTGCTGGTTGTTGCCAGAGTCCATGGTGTATCTGGTGCTTGTAGCGGGTATCTTTGTGCGTATCCTTCTATGTATGCAGCGTTGTAAAGTTGTCCTGTGATGGAGCAGAATCATGCAATTGCTGGCAGTGGAGAGATGGGGATTGCAAAGTGCAGGTTGGCCGAAATCCGCAAATAGCTGTCGACTTATATAACCTTGTAGCCTAAGCGCTTCGGGCGGGCAGGTGATGAATAGCTTGAGGCCGGTCAAGTTGGCAGGTTCGAGCACACCGGTGGCGTTGGCTGGATGACGTTGACCGAGACGTCATTGGCGCCCATTCGGCTACTACCCAAGTTCAAGTTGTCCTTGGTTGGGCCAGCTGTGTTACAGCAACATGCCGCCCTGTAGGACCCTTGCTGCCAATATCAAGAGGTCAATCGAAGAGTCGTTGCGATCACTTTCTGAATCTTGATTGATCAATGCAGTACACATACATAGTGCTTCTTGGCCCGTATACCTAGCAAAGAGTCAAAGTCATTGCTTGCATCGGCATCCATCCCCAGGTTCACGTAAGAAACGGTTTAGGTAGTAGCAATGTAAGACGTAGCACGTGATTGAGCCAAGGACCTGAAACGGCAATTCCATAGCGCCAAAACGGTCACACTAAATCAGCTCCGTCCAACAGACGGGCAAGTACATGCATGCATGCACTAATAACGTCCACTGCAGCAATCCTCATAACGGAACTCTTACAGCTCCAACTTCACGCCTCGGCCATGAAGCATCATCACCATCCCCTCGGCGCCCCGCATGTCGACCAGCAATGCGCCGCAGCCAGTCAAATTATCGCTGCCTCTGGTTGGTTCTCCTGCTCCCAGTCTCTCCCCGGCTTTCAACCCACGGGCTAATCGGCTCCCCATAGGAATACCAGCAGCAGCTGTTCCAGGAGCTCCGGGCTGAAGATGAGCTCGTGATCCTCGCCCGTGGCCTTGGCCAGATGCGCATAGTCACAAACCTGCTGCACTCCTACGATGCCGCGGGAAGCAACCTCATTGTCGTCGTCGGCGCCAACGAGCGCGAGAACAACTGGATCGGCGAAGCCCTGGCCGAGCATGCCGCCATCAGTGCGTCCCCCAAGGCGCGGGGCTTAACCGTTGTCAACACCGACTCCCAGACCGTCGGTGCCAGAGAGAAGATGTATGCGAATGGGGGCATCTTTAGCATCACGTCTCGCATTCTCGTGGTCGACCTCCTGACGGGACTGCTGAATGCCGAGCTCATCACCGGCATCATTGCCCTTCACGCAGATCGAATCATCGCCACATCTTTGGAGGCCTTCATTCTCCGAGTGTACAGGCAGAAGAACAAGGTGGGCTTCCTCAAAGCCTTCTCCGACAATCCGGATCCTTTCACAACGGGTTTCTCGCCTTTGGCCACTATGATGAGGAATCTCTTTCTCAAGAAGGCGTCCCTTTGGCCCAGGTTCCACGTCACCGTGGCCCAGTCCCTTGAAGGCAAGAAGAAGGCCGAAGTCATTGAGCTGGAGGTGCCCATGACGGACTCGATGAGGGACATTCAGAATGCCATCATGGAATGCGTCGAGGTCAGCATCCACGAGCTCAAAAAGGGCAACTCGGGCTTGGAGATGGACGACTGGAACCTGGACAGCGCCCTGCTCAAGAACTTTGACGTAATGGTTCGCCGCCAGCTGGATCCAAACTGGCACCGCGTCAGCTGGAAGACGCGCCAGATTGTCAACGACTTGACCATTCTGCGCGGGCTTCTCAGCAACATTCTCACCTATGATGCCGTATCCTTTCTCCAGCACCTTGATACCATACACGCCGCGCACTCACCTCCTCCGGGATCGACCCGGCAGTCTCAATCCCCCTGGCTGTTCTTGGATGCCGCCCAGACCATCTTCGATACCGCGCGCAGGCGTGTCTACTCTGCCAGTCCCAAAAGCGTGTCACAGACTGGTGAGAACATTGATTCTCTGCGCCCCGTTCTGGAGGAGCTACCGAAATGGGGCGTACTGGCTGAGGTTTTGGAAGAAATTGATCGGGATCTTTTCTACGAGCCGCAGGTCCGAGATGACTCTAACGGGGGCATACTGATCATGTGTTCAAACACGGATACATGCAGACAGCTGCGCGACTTCCTTCAGACTATGCATGTCAAGCCAAAGAATGTGGACAGGGACAGATTGTCCGCCGCAGACGACCCCGAGTTTGAGCGCGAGCGTGCCGAGGAAGCCCACAAGCCGTCTGCCAACTTTATGCTAAGGAGGAAGCTTCGAAACTATCTGAAATGGAAGAGACAGTTTGCGCAGGTCAGCGCCACTCTGTTTGCTGAGAATCAGAAAGCCCTCAACGGCGCCACGGATGGGCGGCCTGGGCATGGCGGCAGCCTCAGGGGCGGCAAGGCACCAGCAAACAAGCGGCGGAGAATGCGCGGAGGGGGCAACATCGGAGGCTCCATGATCATGTCCGGGCGTGCCGACAATGGGAGCATTGCGCAGTATTTCGAGAAGCCCGGGGAGGTGGCCGATCTGATGGCGGAGGTCCAGATCACGGAGGAGGAAGCGCTGCAGCAAAAGGACGACATTACCGCCGACCCGCTCGAGAACATGGAGGACTACTACCAGTTGTACGATATGCAGGATTTGGTCATTGTTCACGCCTACGACGGAGACCAGGATGAGCATGTGCTGGAGGAGGTCAAGCCGCGCTACATCATCATGTACGAGCCCGACGCCTCCTTCATCCGCCGCGTGGAGGTGTACCGCTCCTCGCACAACGACCGCAACGTCAAGGTCTACTTTCTCTACTATGGGGGCTCGGTGGAGGAGCAGCGCTATCTGTCCTCGGTCAGGCGAGAAAAGGACGCCTTCACCAAGCTCATCAAGGAGCGGGCGAGCATGTCGCTGGTCATGACCGTGGATCCGCACGGCGTCGAGGATCCGCAGGAGGCCTTTCTGCGCACCGTCAACACCCGCATCGCCGGAGGCGGCAAGCTGGCGGCCACGGCAGAGCCTCCGCGGGTCGTCGTCGACGTGCGAGAGTTCCGGTCCTCGCTGCCGTCCCTGCTGCACGGGCGCTCCATGGTGGTGGTGCCGTGCATGCTCACGGTGGGCGACTACATCCTGTCGCCCAACATTTGCGTGGAGCGAAAGTCCATCAGCGATCTCATCTCGTCCTTCAAGGACGGCAGGCTGTACAGCCAGGCCGAGACCATGTTCCAGCACTACAAGAACCCGATGCTGCTCATCGAGTTTGACCAGAACAAGTCCTTCACCCTGGAGCCGTTTGCGGACCTCTCCGGCAGCCTCAACAGCGTCGCCCCCACCAACGTCTCGTCAGACCTCCAGTCCAAGCTCGTGCTGCTGACGCTCGCGTTCCCCAAGCTGCGCATCATCTGGTCGTCGTCGCCGTACGAGACGGCCGAGATCTTCGCCTCCCTCAAGACGCTGGAGCACGAGCCCGATCCGATCGCGGCGGTGCAGGCGGGCCTGGACAAGGATTCCAAGGTGGAGGACCAGGTCTTTAACCAGGAGCCCCAGGAGATGCTGTCCATTGTGCCGGGCGTGACGCCGCAGAACATCAAGAGCCTGGTGCTGGAGACGGAGAACGTACGGGAGGTGGCCAACATGACGGAGAAGGAGCTGGAGCCGATTGTAGGCAAGACATCGGCCAGGCAGATCTACGGCTTCTTTAATAGAAATGTCATGGAAGAGGAGGACTAAGGTAGGGCTACATAATATCTTTATACCTTATATATACCTTCATAAAAGTCATTTACACCCCCTTTTCTCTCCGTACGATGCATTCTGAGTGGCATCTTAGGCACACGACATGTGATATCATGGTACCCAATAAGCAGGCACACGATTTGTGATATAGTACCCCGTAAGCAGCACTGGGCCACATATACACACATGCGCACACACACACACACACACAAGTGAAAGAGAATGGCGGTAACGGCGTCAATTATTCAGACTATGAAACATGTTGCAGTAAAGCAGACAAAAAAGGAAAAACCATAATATGCACCGCGCCAGGGGGTGATTAGAGGTTGAGGTATCTCGAGAGTCCAAAAGAAAAAAGGGACAAAGGCAAGGAAATTGATGGTTCGTCCTCCACACGATCGCAAATAGACCTCTCCGCGACGCTGATGGTGGGGATATGTGTTGAGCGGCTCGTTTCTTTTTCCGTCATGGGTCGTCAATCATAACTGGTTCGTGAAACAGGGAGCATATCAGAAACAACAACGAACAGCAGCAGCAGGGAACCGGCCCTCCTCGTTGATTCGAATCGACAGAACTGTTGCTAGCCGTGTCGGTGTTTCTTCATGCTCCCTTCTCCTTCTCTTTCACTCTCCAGCCTGATCTATACAGTACTCCTAACCCTGGACCCTCCCATGCCGCGATGTCTGTAGCGACGGCTGCCGCCGGAGCGGCCGCACGTCAGGCAGGAGATGATGATGCCGAAGAAGGCGACAATGCCGTTGATGATGGCCGTGAGCATGTTGCCGATGCCGCTGATGATGGCCATGATGACGCTACCGATGGTGCGGAAGATGGCTTCGAACTGTCGGGAGAGGCATGTCAGAAGGATGGTCTTGTGAGGCCGTTGAGAAGCAAGGGGAGGGTGATGCTTACACATGAGACGACGGCACCCATGATGACTGATGTTGTTGTGGAATTTGTTATGTGTGTTTTGGTAAGTTGCTGTCGAGCGTAGTAGAGCTTCGTGGAACGGCGTTGATCAAGTCTGCGCTTCGGATAGAAGATTGGTGATGATGTGGTGTGATATGGATGGCTTGTGGTATCGTTGTTGTTGGAATGCTGGTTGATGCGAAATGTCTTATAGAGAACAAAGGAAGAAAGGAAAGAGAAGGCGGAAGGGGTGGCGATTGCCCTTCTCTTATACACGAAGCTTCCAAGGAAAGAGCTACTAGTAACGTCGTTTGTCCCCAGTTCTCGCCTCGCCTCACACAAGGAAAGAACGAGCGGAAGCAAGGTACCTAGGAAAGACGATAACGTAGCGAGGGGCGGACGGAAAGGGTACATGCAGAACCAAGGCACCACACAGGTACATACACGCATGAGCCCGCACCCACACCAAATGGATGCAAAGTTCCTTGCCTTTGCTGGCCCCAGCTTCCATGATGTACATTCAGCAACATACGACACACATGAACATTGGATCCACGATAAGAAGAAAGGATGACCTTGGTTGTCGCATCCCTGGCCCTCTTGCACTCCGCCTTATGCAAGCTTCCTGCCGCTCACCGGTTCTGGAATCAAAGAATGGAAACCCACATCATTCTTTCGTTGTCAGTCAGTCAGGCTGGCTGTCTTTCTGTCTGTCCGCTTTCCTTCTGTTTCTCTTCCCAAATCGCCAAAGTACTCAACCAGAGAATTCCAGCGCACGTCCCTTCCGCATTGGTGTTGAGATGGATGGGCAGGATGGACCGCCAATCACTTTCGTCATATCGAACTTCTGACACACATCGTCCGGACATCGATGAACATGCTTTCCCACCTCTGGCGCGAGTGGCTAAGGCACGGCTTGTGCTAGGCTGCACTATTCCAGTAATAGCCGCTAGATCGGAAACGTCAGTTGACAGGAAAGGGAAAAAATGGCGGCAGCCTCGTTGGCCAGTCAGGTTGCCGTTTGGCCGTCCAACGGCTTGGGAAAGAACAAGGCGAGGAAGGAAAAGAAGGAAGGGAAAGGCTTCCATGACGTCAAAATGACTTTGCGCTGTCATGGCTTCATCACCGGCCCAAAGCGCCGTCACCACCACCAGCAGATGGAATTCAGGTTACCTTTGGTATTCAAAGCAGAAAAAGAACAAACAACCTGCCAGTACTCCTCCTGCGTCTACGGCACAACTCATTCACTCAGCGCGAATGCTGTCCCATTCTCCCTCGTCCTCCTGCTCCTTTGCGGCGCGTCTCCTCCGGCAGCTGCACATGTATGTACCGAGACCGTCTAATCCAATAGCGCATCGTCTCCGCCTCTTGTTGCGGTAAGGCGGCCGTCCGCCTCATCGTTCTCGTCTTCCCGGTCCCCCCTTCGCTTTACTAGGTCTCGCTGCTAAGCTTGCCGGTGGGCCCCCCCTGACGTATGCACCAACCCTGGTCCTTGGGAATCTTGATTTTCCCGGCCATTTTCTTTGTGTGCCGCCTCGCCTTGTCGGAGCGGAAGCACGTTCGTGTGTCACAGAAACGATCGTGGTTTTGGATACGGGCCGTCTTTGTTTGTTGTGTCTCATTTTTTTTTTCTCGTCGATTGCATCAGCGGTTTCCGGCGATTCGGGTCACAGTCGCTGCGCATTACCTCATCTTCAAGGACCGTTGAGGATTCTCCTCAATGACGTCAATACGTTGAACTCAATCGCAGCCAAACTTCCATCTTTCCCTCTGTCTCTTCTCCTTGTCGGTACGTATCCTTTGTCAGTGCTTGCTTGCTTGTCGATGGCTTCACATGCTTTGCATGTGCGCACATCCTCCGCGTGGGTTCGTCCATCTTGCCCCCTTTTTCTGCCCTGTTTCCCGCCCTTCTTTTCCCCTTCTTTTTCCCCTCTGCCCCTCTCTCTCTCTCACATGCCTCCAGACAAGCCCAGCTCTCCGCCAATTCCAATCAGATCCTCCTCGAAACGATACCGCTGCAGCTACGGTCACCGTCTCTCAGGCACAGGCGCAGGCACGGCAGGCATGCTGCTGCTGCGCTGCTGCTCACCGTCTTCTGAGCCTGCGCCCGCATGCCGCCGCCATTGGCCCACGACGAAGCCATGTTGCCTGATGCCCGCAGAGGCGGTGTCACATTTAGACGACTGCATTTGCCGGCAATTCGTCCATTCGAGCAGACCCTCGGGCGGTGTGTGTATCACCGCACACCTCCTGCATCCCTTGCTATATACGGCAGAGCAAGCGTGCGCGTGCGGATGTTGCTGTACAAAGTTTACTGCACAAAAATGTTGCTTCATTGCTGCGTTGGTGCATTGCTGTATTGCTGTGTTGCTGTATTCGCTGCTCACGGCATGTGTCTATTGTACAAGGGTGGCGGGCAGAGGATCCTTTTCCAACACACACCCAGAACCACAACTACCAGCCCGCCATTTCCAAGGAGCCAGACCCGGAGTATGAGATGAGATGGCCTTCCTATCATCAAAGTCGCCCGTAGACTATCGTAAATCATCCTGCTTCGTCTTATCCTTCGATACAGTAACGTTGTAAAACCAAAGAGCTCAAGATTGTACACCCAAATTCCATTCATATCCGCCCCACAACGCCATCTATATGCCAACAATTATAAGGGGGAGATGGTAACAAGTACAGATAAGTACGTGCAATCATCGCGAGAACCACCACTTCTTCTTGTTGTTGAGCGTCCTTTGCATGTGTGCCCGGAGCAGCAGCTCCCTGTTTCTCGAGTCAAGGATGCCCAGGGCAGCGCCGTCCTCGTAGTAGGGCTGGCCGCGAGACAGCCGGGGCCGCTCATCGCCCGCCATCTTGATGCGCTGGATCCTGCGCAGCCTGGCCAGGCCATACCAGCAGACAACCAGAGAAAAGATTGTCGACACGGCCGTGACCGCCGCGAAGCCCCAGTTCGTTTCCTCGATGAAGTTCTCCAGGTTGGCTCCGTACAGTCCAGCAATGAATGTGCCCATTGCCAGCCCCAACGTGCCGATGCTGAACTTGAGTTCCAGAAGCATGAGGGCGTTGCGATTGGCGTCCAGAATTGCGCGTACGCTGTGACACCGCATTAGACTCAATCACAGCAAGAATGTTGATGATGGGGAGAAGAACAAAGCCAGAGACTTACAGGTCCTCCGTGTTCCGGATGCCAGAGACCAAGTTGCTGGCTTCCTGCACGATTTCGTCTGCGAGTTTGTGGTATGATTCCAGCAGCATCTCAACTTCCGTGTGGTCGTCTGTGCTCCTGTACAAGTCGTGCACTTTTTCCGTCAGATACATGGCTGCTAGGTCGTCGTCCGCCTCCAGCAGCTCCTCAATGGCGTCCCGCACCAGCTTGGCCTTTTGCTCAAACGTGCTGACTCGCTTCGACAGGATCAGGAGCTGCCGCAGCTTCTGCCGGTCAATGTCGTCCTCCAGCTCGCTGAGGACGCGCATGACGGGCTCGCGCACCGACTCGAAATCCGCCTCCAGCTCCGACGTCACCGAAGTCAAGACGGCCTCGAGAGCACGGAACTCGTAAGGCAGCCCCACCACCCCGGGAGGGGGCTTCTGCTGGAGCTTTCCCTGGAGATCGTACATGAAAGCAGACTGCGGGTAAGACGTCTTGGAGCCGTACACATCGAACAGGAGCACTCGATCGCGCTTGATCAGGACTCGGAGATGCAGCAAGTTGAGGAGTATAGCCTGAGGGCGGACGAGTATGTGGGGGAGATTGGACGAGTCGATCTTGCGAAGATCGCGTGGCAGTAAGCCGTACTATTTGTCCATCACCTCTCGATTAGCATTGCCGTTGTATGTCGGGAGAGGCTGCGGCGACTCATCGTACCTTTGCAATCAGCTCCGTCTTCTTGAACTCGCCATCCATCAGAATCACCTTGCCGTTCTCGTCGACCTCTGTGCATCGTAGTCGTGGCTCCAGCGCCGCCTTGGCAGATAGGATCCGCCGGTTGTTGAACATGGATGAGCCGTGGTCCGCGTCGTCGCGAGAAGGCAAATCGTCCGGTTTGAGCGTCTTGGCCCCCTTCCGCGCGCCTATACCCCATAACTTCTCCTGCCAGGAGGAGGGAGATGACTCCCCATCCTCACCAACTGCTTTCTGGTACGCCGCCGCCGATGTGCAAAAGGACTTCCTCCTGAGGGTTCGCGCGCAGGCCCTTCTCAGAACCTTTCCGATCTGTAGCGGCTCTATGCTGAAAATGGACGCTTCGAGCTCGGTGGAGGGAATGGTCGCGCCGGGCTTGACCACGGCAGAATGCGCTCTGGCGATTCGCTGCCCGGAGGCTCCGTTCGACACTCGGCCGGGGCAGCCATGAGCGCAGCTGTAACTGAAGAATGAGACGTCGGTCTGGCAGCGCAGGAATAGCAGTAGGCTTCGCGAAGGCACCGGCGATCGCAATGCCGCGGATTGCATCGCTATAGAATGGCGCGGGAGCGAGAGAGCATCAACATGGACACTTTTTTCTGCGGCGGTTGGTTCTCGTCTTGGCCGTCGACCGGATCGATTGCCAGCGTCTGTAGCGGCACTGCTGCCTCTGATGCAGCAGTAGAGTCAAGTTGTTTTTGACAGTAGTACGAAGACTTCACGATCTTGATAGTAGTCAGAGGAACAAACAGCGTGGCGGTCCTCTTTGTCAAGCATGATATCCAGTATCAAGCCCATGGCTGAGGTTTCTTTCCAAAATTTACTCGCTATCGCAATCAGGGCGCACGGACCACCTGTCGGTCTTGCCCACCCCATGCTGGAGGGAAAATGCAGGAACGCCTCAGTCAAATGATAAGCTACAGCAAGATCGGGGAAGGTACGAACTACGGAGTAATAATGCGCCCTGCGCATGGTCAACTGCAAATCCATTTCTTCAGCTTCTTTTCTTTCCCTCTTCCGTCAACCCTCTGCGTTGTCAAGATATCTGCAAACCGTCTCGCCGGCCCGCGACAAGCGGCACCCTCGAATGTCAATCGGCCGACGTCATTCGCTCAATGGGGTTACTCGCATCCCCCATTCACGCTCATCTGCAGACTGGAGGCAGACAGGCGCGATGACCAGACTGGCCCCATGGCGCTGAGAATCCCATGGGCACCTTCGTCCAGCAACTGATATTCCAAGCCGACGCGCGCCTCTCGGCACAGCGAACCAACCCCAGCATTTGCACAAAGTCGTCCAACCTCTGGGAGGTCCCTTCGGCTGAAGTCTATTCACCGCCGTCTTGGCCTGGGCTTACCGCAACGAGACAAGAAGCTGTCGGTAGTCGAGCCGCGAAAGGGCTCCGGCTCCACCTTAAATCGCCGGGTACATATTCCTCCCCCAGAAATCGATCCCCAGGCCGGTGTGGTTTCTCCCGGCTTGGGCATGTCCAGAGTCTTACGGTCTGGCAGTTGCAGATAGATATCTAGCGACCGCCGTCTCTCCTCATGGAGCTCACCAAGATCCACGTTCGCGGCAAGCGCAGGACGCCCGTCACGAACAGACCTCAAGCGTTGTGCGAACCGCCTGCCAAGGCTCTGCGGACTAAGAAGTCTCTGTCCTCGGTCATGGCCACTCGCGCAACGCGCCACCGGAGCACGCTCGACTCCCTTCCGGCGGAAATCCTCGAGAGCATCCTTCTTTACAGCGCCAATCTTGCGCTGCCCCGTGTGAGCAACTTCATCGGCTTGAAGCTCTCGGGGCGGGCTACGCTGCTGCGTCTCTTCATCCTGGCATTCCATGAGACGTGGGAGCAGTGGTTTGGCATCCCGACCGACCCCGCGATAGTCCATGGGCCTTGGCTCCCAGACGCGCAGCATGTCCCGTGCGGCGGAGATCCCATATTCCAGGTTCGTCGTGCGCTTCCCCTGTGTCCCTACTTTCCAGGTCGTAGGATCAAGTGGGCGATTCCCATGCGTGGTGCAAAGCGGCCAACCTCGGGTCAAGAATCGATAATGCTAATCCAGGAATGCATGTGTACAGTCCCAAGTTCTCGATCAACCTTGGATCAGCATAGACTTGATCTTGCAAGCACAGCAGAACTGGGCCGACAACCACGGGCGCGGGCGCCACTATCAACACAGTGCTTTCTGGGTTGACGATGCTCGAGAAGTTGGCCACGAATATGACGGGGGATTCTCTCACTTTGATGCGCGAGAGTGCTTCGAGGCAGACTACCAGCAAGCGATCAAGTGGCCAGCTTTTGCAGCCCGAGGAATCCATTGGTTCTCACAAGATATCCATCCCCTGACACGTATCCCTGATCGACTCATTACCGGCCCATGGGACGATGAGATGCAGCGGCAGCTCTTCTGGCTCTGTCGTGGCGGCTACATGACTTGCGAAAAGCTCTTCATCCAGCCCACCTGGGAGGTTAAGATTGAGCTCATCCGCAACGCCATGCTTAATGCCGAGGAGCCCAATCTGCTGGCCATCAACTGCCTTTTCCGCACCTGGGTCTTTGACGGCCTGCCTGCAGACGTTGTGAGGAAGGAGATCATCGGACTGGAGCGTCGAATCGAATGGGGAGGCGACCCGACCGAAACTAGAGAACTCCTACGACGAGTCAGGAGCGCCCTTTTCCTCTCGCTGCATATGCCAGACCACAGAGGAGACCTTGTGATTCGACGGTCTGACATCTAGATTTTCTCTCCACCCTGTCCCTCTACTTGCCGACATGCGTCCAAACCGTCTGGAAGCATGCGCTGGCAGGGCATCACTGCAGCTTGCGGACGTATGACGACCAGAACTATACGAGAAGACGATGATTATGACAATGGTGTCATGAGGATGATGGGTCGGGCGGTATCACGCATTCCGCCGGCTATTGTTCTCCTCCTCATCGGCCTCCCAGGGACATTGAGCAACCCTTTCGTATGCAGGCACAGCGGAGGGTCATTGTTTCTCGGCCAAATGCAGAGGTCGGGATGATTCTTGAGGCTGCTGTTTGGTACTTCCTGTCGAACCGATACTGCGGCATCGGTGCCCGGATGCATCAATTTCAACCGATGGTCAGGTGAGCTTTGGGGTGTGGTTACACAACGCTCGTCGCACAAATCCACAACTGCGGCACACTGAAAACTCCACGCAAAGCGATCCAGCAAGCCGGCTGGCCCCTGGGTTGTTTCCTGACAACGCTCTATTGATTGTCTGGCTGCCCATATTGAGGCGGAACCTCGTCATCCAGTGGTTGCACGCCTTCCTGACTCTCTATGGCACGTCTCCAAACAAGTGCTCCCGTCTGTCGGGCGAGCGAAGCTCACGCCCCATGGCTTCGGATAAGCTTGAGACAAACAGACGAATCGGCTGACAGAAAACTCGACTTCTGTAAACCCCTCAAATGGTTGGCTCTCATCCACGTCTGTCATTCTCGCACAGGTGAATCTTTCTGTGGCCCCATTTACGGTACCACCTCAGCTACAAGCTGTCTCTGATGCGTCTTTATTTCTTTTGACTCACAGGCCTCACTCCTCCTTTTATTATATCTGCACATGTGCGTGCGTGTTCGTCTATGTGCGGTTTACAATATGCAGAGCCAGTGTACAGTTTATAGGCAGCGAAGGAAGGGGTTTTCACATTTGTTCCCTATAATATCACGAAAGAGTGACTCTCGACTTTACCAGTCTGTTCCTCATGTGGACCTTTATCCAGCTTCGATCAAAAGTCTTCATTGTTTTTTTACACATTGGGAAATTCATCAAGGGGCAATCAATGACCGGCCGATCGGACACGTAGGGCCATCAACAACAGCTATGCTATAAGGCATCAGTATGTACATACCAATCTACTTCCCGTCAGCCTGGACGAGGACATCGGAAATGCACCAGATCCCACTCCACCGGCACACGAGTCGCGACATGGATCATGACGCGAAGGCAGCTGTCCTCGTCTCATTCACGCTCTTCTCGCGGACTGGTTGGGCTAGGCCATAGTATCTCGCATGTCGCCGTGAACGAGGACGCGAAACCATTACCCACCGTCCGGCTCTCCGGTGAAGGACTCACAACGGCCAACTGACCAGGGAGCGGACGACTCCACCGTGGTTAAGGGAATCTCCCCTTCTTCTGGAGACTTGGGTTCGGACAAGCAAGATACTCGCCTCCCGTGAGATTTCGAACCCTATCCAAGCAGTTGATGCTATTACGTTGTTCGCCTACCTTGAACGCAGAGCTCAGATTCCGCATGAAATGAATTAGCAAGAGCCACAGTGCCAACGGAAACGGAGCACGAGCAACCAGCAACCAGCAACCCTCCATCAATCGCCACCGCTTACCCGATTAGGCAATCTCTCGGCCTCAGGAAGCTGGAGACGAGTGGGATTTTTAGGGGCCCCAGGCTCCGAGAACTATTTTCATGACTCACTCGGTAGGCAGTTTCAACACACGCAAGCCAGCCAACCAGCCCAGCCCAGCCCGTCGCGGCGCACAGGAATATCCATGTTCTCGGAAGGGGCAGGGCTAAAGCTGGACTGTGCGTGCGGCTTCGGTCTTCCAACCGCTCCCTCCCCCCCGGCCTCTCTTCTTACGTCCCTGCCTGGTCCTCGTCTTCCTCGAGGTTTCAAGTTTCACACGTCAGCATACCCCGTCCCGTCATCACGCCGTACTGAGGACAAAATCTGCAAAGGGAAGCATGCTTTGTACTGAAGTACCTTTGGATACGTCGAGGTCTTTCGTAATCATCAGATCTATTAGGGAACTCGTAGGTGGTGTGGTTGAATGCTTGGTCGGTACCTTTGTTTTGCTTTATTCACTTCAGGCATCACGCATCGGGCCAAGGAAAGCCATCGACTGCTCGTCACCATGTCTGATTATTCCTCATCCGCTCACCTCCATCCTCTCTACGGACAGAGAGGGTATCCAAGCAGATGAGGCTCCGTTGGCCTGCTAGGTAGAGCAAAAAAAAAAAAGGAAATAAGAAAATAAGGAGGAAGAAAAAGGAACGTCAAGGCGCAACTGAAATGAAAGGCAACTTCTAATCGTACAGTAGACACTCACAAAGAATAGCCTCCAGACCTCTCCCACCCCTGGTAAAAAACCTTCGAATTGCTTTCCACACTTTACAGGATATCTTTCATCACCACCGTTGTAGCCATCCATATATAACTTCCCTTGTTTCTGGATGTAGAAACAGGTAAAAAATTAAACGCACTTTTTTTCCAAGGCGAAGCTGTTGCCTTGGATACCATGTCCGGTGGTATATGATGATTGCATAAACGTGCCCTCTGCCCGAGGTGCGCGATAAAAGCTCTGTTGGCAAAGAGACGCCCCTGCCCTCCCCCCTCGAGCGCCATCCATGTGAACCGTAAATTCTTGAAACAAACAAAGGGAAGGGCGAAAAGAAAAAAGCGTGGCCAAAGAGGGCGTAACGAATGACAGCATCGGTTATGGCGGCCCAGAGCAGATCCGTGGATGAAGGACAGCATTAGATTGACTGACGAGAATAACCCCGCGTAAAAAGCTTGACAATGTACCAAACGCCCCGTATAAATTTCAGTTAAGAATGCCCCAAAAGCTCGGCTCGCGGAGGCCGTACGCGTGGTTGCCTGTTGCCGCTTGGTAGCCGCTGGCCGCTTCGGCAGAGCAACAAAGCCGCTTCCTTGTGTCCTCCGGGCTGGGGAGAACAGGCACCTGGAAGTAGTCTGCTCCATCAAGTCGCCGGGAGCGCACAATTGGCCAAGGAGCACTCGTAGCGCCTTGAGGTGCGTAGTGAAGAATCTCGCGGACATGATCCTGCAGAGGCTGGTCGACCGACGCGGTCCTGCTACGCTTGAGGCTAGCCTTGGGGGCAATAGGCGCTGGGGGCGTGAACTTGGCGCCGTGAATGCTCTGGCTGCGCAAATGCTGGAGAGCACGCGCGGCATCGGAAGCGGCATCCCGTGACATGCATTCCAATTCGCGCTGATGTCTTGCCAGGGTAGTTTCCACGGAGAGGCCCCCGAGATTCGCAACCGGGCCGGTATACGATTCGGGGGATGACGTGAAACCGTACTCTTCGTAGCTCTCCGAAACGGGCTGGATAGTCGTTCTCAAGCTCGATCTCTCATTCATCGCTTTCATCGATCGGGATCGCGACTGAGCCGTCAACGAGCCGTTGAGGGTCGCGCTAGCGAAAGAGGATGCAGACGAAATGGAGGACGAGCGAGAGGTATGCGAATGATCCGAAACCATCGAGTCGGGAGAGGACACGGTCGAGATTGAATTGGCAAGGGAGGACCGGCGAGCGGGGCAGTAGTTCTGGGGCGGTGTAGACGAGGTCGCGGGGAAGCGCTCCAGATGTTGGATCGTGCTGAGGTTGCCAGCCTGAGCCACGGCCAAGCACATTGCGTTGCCTTTTCCGAAAATGTGGGATGCGGCACTCACTGCAGGAGTACAGATACCACTGGATTGCGGCGTCAGACGGGGCGTCGGGAGCAGCCCCAATGCGGGTGCAATTCTGCCAGGAGTCGTCGAATGCGCCATCGTCGGGGTCGGCTCCAAGGGCACAGCGGCGGGCACGTATTTGATGGGGCGCTTGGCGACACGGCCAGCTTCCTCAACCGTGGCCGGAGCCGAGACAGGAACACGTGGGTGCTTCTGCTGCTGCTCAGCGGGAAGGTTGAGGATGCTGCGAGGCGACAGCGCGCAGAGATCACTGGATCTAGCAGGCACGCGAAGGGTGGGGATGAGCCCCTCGATGTTGGTCAGATCCGGGTCCAATCGAAGGATGACTTGCTTCCACTCCAGCGCCTGCTGGGTAAAGGTCTGGGAGAGGGCACCAGGCGAGGGTGGGGGCGGGGGCGGAGTGTGCTTGAGGACGATCTCGGTCCATCGCTGGAAGACGTCGTCCGTGATGTGCAGCTTCCAGTTGACCGCAAGGAGGAATGCAACCTCGTTCTGGTTGATCTCCTGAACATTGAGGCCGGAAATCTTGCTCCAGGCTCGGGCAGAGTAGTTGCGGTCCTGAAGATACTTGGACGCGAGAATCAGGGCCGCGAGGAACATGCGCCGGCCGCACTGGAGAGCCCGGTCCGCGTAGCGGTCTTCGTACTGCTCAACGGTGAAGCCGCGCTTGGGGACGTGGGGCTTGATGAGGATGAGGTAGTACAGCGCCACCTGCAGGGTCGAGTAGCTGGTGCGCGAGCGCCGAAGCGTCTCCTGGATGAAGGTGCGCAGCGGCAGCACGGTGCGGTTGCCAGGCTCCGGGCGGCACGGGGCAGAAGACAGGGGCCATATGGCTTCCACGATCTGAGTGGACGAGTCTATGGAAGTAAAGGCTAAGCAAGTGAATCTCCGGATAGCGGACTGTGTCAGTATTAGAGAGGCACGTACCAACAAGGCTATCAACGAAATTGACTTTGCGATCGGGTTGGCGCGAAAGTAAAGGCGGGGGGCATCCCGCACCACCGGCAGGTGCAGCGGTGCGTCGGGGGTTTTGGCGCAACTCCGAAGGAACGACATGGACAGGCGCAACCTGTTGAAGTTGGCGCTGTCTGCTCAAAATGTCGGGTCGGCGACCGGGGATTTCATGATCAGTCGAGATGGACGTCGACGGCCCCCGAGAGGCGAAGTACGAGTGGCATGAGTCGCTCTCGGACGAGGTAGAGAGAGAAGCATCGTCCGAGGTCTGGGAGGCAGAGTCGAACCCGGACCATACAGAGGAGGTGGAGGCGGAGGCGGAGGAGGCTATGGAGGAGCTGTAGGGGCCGTATTGACTCAAGGGGTCATAGGCGGGCGAAATAGTCGTGGCAGACGTCATTTTGGGTAGGTCGTGCGTGATAGGGGAAAAGATGTGGTTGTAGAGTCGTAGGGTGGTAAAGGTGTAAGAAAGTTGTTGAGCTGGGGTGAAGCAGACTTGTAGGTTGTCAAGCCAGCGTGCGTGTTTCCAGTCGCCGTCAAGGCTAAGTCAACCGGGAGGATTGTAACAGTTTCGAGGGGATACCGAGTCGTGATTGCTTGCCTCTGCAGCAATAGCATTCAATGATGCGAATGCACTGCCGGCAGAAGCGTGTCCGAGATGAAAAGAGGAAGGCCTTCTTAGACAAGAATGCGAGCCGACTTTTCACGAACGAGCAGACCGGTGGACGAAGCTGAGACGGCGACTGGAGAAGTAGATTTGTAGGTTGCAAGAGGCATCGCGAAACCAATGCTCTGGCGGGCTGGTTGTAAGAGGGTTGAGGTACTCTTAGAGCAAGTCTATCATCGGGCGCAGGAGTCGGAGGCCGGTAGAGGTCGGTTGCGTTGTTGCTCGGGGCTATGACGATGGTGCTGTGGCTGTGAGAGAGAGGACGGGCTTTCAGTCTTGTCGACGCGACGGCGGTTACAGGGGGGTGCTGCGAGGGTCGAGTCGAGACCAGGGATTACCGAGATGGAATATGCAGGTACGGGCTGAGGAGCTGGAAGCTGTGAGGCTGCAGGACACCGGCAGGCAGCGTGCTTTGTATTTATCACGGCGACGAGTGAGATCGGATGTGACTCTTCACAGCGTGGCCTGAAGGCTTAGGGGCTGAAGCAAGCCGGCGACTGGAGGTTGACAGCCTGGTGGCGTGGCGGGAGAGGAATAGCGACCTTGACGCCTGGCAGGGAGTGGATACAGCAGCGTCGGGTCGGCTGTGTGACTCTTTCGCGCTGCGGTGGCGACTTGACTGGGCAGGTGGCCGCCAACTGGCGATTTCGGAGCGCGGCGCCCGAGCAGCTAAGGCTAGGCAGTGACAGTGAGTGAGACAGCGCCTGGAGAGCCGGGGCCACAGCGCTCGTCAAACTGAGAGCAGCGTAGGTGAGTGGCGAGGCCGAGTGAGTCGATTCGCCCACCGAAAAAAACAAAAAATAACAAAGGGAGGGAAAGGGAGTCGAGTGACTTGACAAAAACACCCAAGGACACAGAGGAAATGGCCGGGAGCCAGCGAGGGAGCGGTCAAAAGGAATAGCACAGGCAGCAATGCACGGCTATCCTCGTTTTGGTTTCTTCCCCTTTCGTGTCTTCTCTTGTGCAAGTCAGCAGGACCGTGAGTGGTGATGACTTGTGTTGGCTAGGGGGTGGAAAGAAGAGGCCAGAAAGATGCGATGGAGCCGGCTGGTGTGTGTATGGTTGCGCCGTTGTCCAGAGTAAAACCAGAAAGACAGCACAGAGCAGGCAAAGGACGGCCAGAGTAAAAGAGACAAGACAAGATGGGACGGGACGGGACGGAAAGGAAATAGAGAGGAAAACAAATTCCCAGTATTAGAGGTAAAAGAAACGATGTAATGCGCCGATAGAGTAGAGAGGCACCAGAGCAGACTTCAAGAGTCGCTGGCGAGGTTAATACAGGGCGATAGCGAACTCCATGGCGACATTCGATGGGGGAAGAGAAGCAGAAGCGATCATGGCCATGGGGGTCGTGGCATATTTTTGAATGGCTGGCAGAGGCCAGCGTCGGACTGAAGCGCCGCCAGCCAGTCAGGAAATGCGAGCGGGACGCAGGACGCAGACAGACCAAGTGCGGGAGCACAGGAGAGCCGGGGTACGAGGGTACGAGGGTACGAGGGAACTTTGGGACTTTCGAGACGCGCAAGGGGGTGCATGCGATGATGCACCTGGATTTTCTCGACCTCTTTTTTTTCTCCTCGCGGTCTAACCTGGTCCGGCACTAAGACAAGAGAAGGTTCAAGCCTAGCACCACACTGGCAGTGCCTTGGGGTGCCAGAGCGCCTTCTGCGCAAAGTACGCTGTACCGCAGCACTCGCCGTGCCACGACGGCGTCCTCCGTAGCGGGTACGAACCTGAACGCCGGGGGAGACGAAGTGGAAGCTGCGCTCGGAAACCTCGAGAGGCGCTGCGAAAATGGGCAACAGCCATCGACCTCAGTTGGCAGGCTCATCGCCGCTTGCTTCTTCATCCTGCGGCCTAACGCGCGCTGATTGGCCTAGAATGGCTCCAGAAGGTGCCCCGCCCCTCTCTCCCCTCCTGCGGCTGGCGAATGGCCGGCAGGCGCGGACGCTCCAGTGGCCCAGCCAGCACACCTGGTTGCTCGCGCAGATTCCGCCTCCACGCTGGCTCTCCACAGCTTCCGCAGAGGCACTGCAACCAGGTTGTGCTTTTGGACGAGTACAGTACAGTATTAACAGGTACTTTGTCGGTGCAGCCGAGTTCCTGCCCTGACACGTTCTGACGACTTTGCGCCTTATCTTGTATGTACCAACTGACCGGCAGAAGGTGCTTGGGTCGTCGGTGCCTCACGAAGAGGGATCTGAACTGCCATGATCCTCCCGTCTTTGCGGCAGAGGACAAGATGAAAAGTATCGCGGTAGTAGCAAGCGAGGTGCGAAGCAATAGGTACATAGAAGAGGGCTCCAGTCATCATTTGCACTGCATGTGCACAGAGCAAAGCGCAATCTTCGGTGGCTTGGTGGCCGCATTGCCAGGCCTAGTGCCTCAAGACCTTTTGGCCGCTCAACCCCCAGTCGCAGCTCCATGGTTGCTTCTGGTTTCATGTCAGGCTGCCGGCCTGTCGAACTCTGCCCGTTCTGCTTGTTTACCAGCTACTTGCTTGCTATCGTTTTCCTGCCGCTCGACATCAGAGCACATCCTTCCAATTCTTCAGTACCTGAAGGATACTTCTGCGCATCTCTACCCCCTTTCCGTTCTACCCTCGTGCTATTCCGATGCGTCGTCTCTGGCACTTTACGTATTGGTCCTGCCAACTGAATGACTGTATTGTTGCTCCTGCCAGTGCTCGAATGTGTCAATGCTGCCAAGGCGACGCACGGACCCTAAAGACTGGTTAAGTACCCAAGGTAGTGAGGCAATGAGGCAATGAGCGGCAGGCAGCGAACATTCATCACGGCTTCCCAATATCCCTTGTACCTTGTTACGTCGTCCGACACCTTCGACAGGTCAGTACTCTGCAGTGGTTCTCTCCTCCTTGCTTGTACGGAGACGTACCTACTCGGTTTAAACGATGGCTTGCAGCAAGGGCTGCGCGGCTGAGACATAGAAAAGAAAGAGGAGAAGCAAACTCGAGACCGGCGAGAAGTCATACCATGTGATTCCATCCCCGATCTCAGATCGCTTCTTCGTCCCCGCGTTTCTTCTGCTCTACATAGCACAGACGACCCTCTAGCTCTTCTTTGGAGTGCTGCTACAGTACAGTCATGCTGCCACTACCTATAATGATGGTGGCGGGATGGCGGGAGGGGAAGAGGCGAGATTGCTGAGTCACTGCAGTGTTCCTTGTGGCTTACCTTTGGGTACGATTTGCTGCCCACATCCTCGCCGCCTCTCTGCTCTGGGCTGATGTTTGCGGAAGAGATATTTACGAAGTTGGTCCAAGGTGACGAAAAGAACCGAGACTTCGAAACCATCGAGCTTCGTGTGAGATCCCTTTACTTGAGCGGAGTTTGAGGTGCCCAAAGAGAAGAAGAAGAAAAAGAGCGCACACTGGCAGTCAGCAGTTCTCAGCAGCTCAAGCTCCCTTCTCAGAGGAGGGATGGGGGAGGGATCCAAGCCGCATACGAAGCACTTGCCGCCCATACTACCTACTAGGTAGTTCTTCATGAAGATGTGATGCGCAACGCCATACTGCCGCATCTCGCCCGATGACGGAAAACCCAGGTCTCTGAGACGGGCCACTCTTTTGCCTCCTTCGTATCTCGACGCAGGAAGTCCGCCATACCTACCCAACCGATCTGTTGGACACCATCATCGTGTCTGGCTCTACTCGTTCCGCTCTTCGCACCACGAACATGCTGTGATCACATGAGGAAAGCACAGCAGAAACAGCATATATCCTATCTGGATGAGGGCGCAGCCGCTTGTTTGGACTAGGGCTAGTGGCAGTACCTTGTGAGACAAGAGCTTCAATTGCGTTGAACGTACTCGTCCTTCGTGCTGCGACCATGCCTGACCACAAACATACCGATCAGGTGTTAGGCATTGGAGACCGTACTGGTATTCTGTGGTGAGTGCCTCGCTCCGTTCGGCGCCTGTCGTTACCGGCGGATGCCTGATCTGATCGCGAGTCCCGGAGCATGATCAATACCACGGACAAACCACTTCGTACCAATACTGCTCCGTCTTCTCCGGCCGCTCCCGTTTCCATCATCGTGTTCCACAAGGCCTCCCACCGAAATCAGACAACACCGTCCACCTCGCCGGACAGGGGATGAAAGGTGTCGAATGGTTCTGAGTGTGCTGTTGGAGCGAAGGCGGTCTGGCCGCTGTCAAGCACTCGGCTCAAGGCTACTCGAGACCCCCGTCTGTTTGGTGCGTATGCGGCGTGTTTATCTTGCACAGTACTCCAGACTATTGCTAGCAGAGACGCTTGCAAGGCTCTCGTCTCATCCGCCTTTTCAGTCACACCACCCCCGGGAGGAGCAGGAAATGTCTCGGGCTGTCACAACATGGAGATGCCCGCGGTGCTGCCTGTCTTTGGTATGGGGTAACAGAGCAGCAGTCGATGACAGTTTGTACCAACAGCATCTGGCGTCAAATTGTTATTTACTAATACTCCCTGGGTGTCGTTTTTGCCGCCCCTGCAAGGCGGTTGGGACGCTCCAACACTGTCAACGAACCTATTGCCGCTGGGGCTGACCAAATAGTACGCAGAGGCAGTGTGCAAGTGCTGCAGGCCAATACTGCCAGGTACTTGCGCGTTGCCTCTAATAGACCGCCATCTATTTTTGAAGCCAGTGGACGGGAGATTGATTGGCAAAAGCCTCTCCAGCAGTGGGCTCAGGCTATCAGGGCATGCCGGGCTGCTTATTAGAGCGGGACAGTACGACTTTGCCCCAGCGATCAACGGCTGATTTACGGGTTGCTCGAAGTTCCTTGCCCTCCATCAAGCACACACGGTGCCTTGACTGCGAGCTCATCGCTGGAGACGCATCCAGGCGGCATGTCGTGCATCGTTCGTGATGGAGGGACAATACCCATTAGCCACTCCGGCCATAGACGACGAGAACGGTCAGATGGACACAGCGAACCGCGTACGGCTCTTCCTTCGATGATCCTAGCTCATTCCGAATGGAATGCAATGCATGATGGGGTGAGGCTGCCTACTTGCATATCCTCTGCCTGTGATATGATGGGTGAAGTATTACTTGGCACCTCTACTTCGTTTAATCTCGTCAATATCTCAAACACACCATCCAAACCACTTGGAACGCTTGCTGCCATGAGGCATGCAGCTTCCATCTGTTTTCGCCCTCTCCTTATGTCGCAGCCAGGACATGTGACGAATTGTTCTTGCCTGGTCACACAACAGGATGCAAACGAAAGTCTACTTCGCATTACTACCACCTCATGTGCGAAATACCGCAGGACTGTGTTCATCTCCTCAGCCACGCCGTCTTCAGAAGAAAGGGGCCATGGGGCATTGCAGCGTGGTGAGCACTGTTACGACTGGCGGCTTGCACAGCCTAGCTACTATTGTGCCATACACAAACAAAGAACAAAAGAAAGAAAAGAAGAAGAAGAAAGAAGAGACATGAGAGATGAGCGCCATTCCAGGCGGGTCAGGAGTGCAGAAATCGCGACATGCCTTCCTTCTTCTTTCCCCCTTTATCCCCCCCTGAGTGCTTTGGTCAAATCTCTGTATGCTGCGTATACTCATCCTCCACCGAATCTCACACCTACAGCTGCATGTTGCACCATTGGGACGATCACGATACAGCTTCGCCCGCGGTTGCGTGGCTGATTACTCCAACCCTCTCTCGCCTTGCCGTCCGCATCGAACGTTCTTCGGAAGCGGCATCAAGTCTTCCAGTCAAATCTTGGGACAAGCCTGCACGCCATGTTCCCTTGGCCACTTTGTCTCGACGCTTATTTACCAAAGCGAAGCAGCCTACAGAATCCCTTGGGGAGTACTGCATGCGACGCACTGCTGTGGTTACTGGTAGTAATGGCATTGGTGCGCAGCAGGTATCGGCAAGACCACGGCTTCAACCTTGCAATGTTTGAGTATACCCGATGAGCTGCGATGCGGTCCAGCCACCAAACAGGAGCTCAAGAAGCCCATGAGAAGGACCGCCCACGATACTATGGTATAGGCCAGTTCCTATTCGACGGCAGCCTGCAAGCCGTGCACCTAGGTGGCCTAAGCAAACAACGGCTGTGACGGAACAGGTACGCGGTTTGCATGAGACATAATAGCGCGACCATCATCAATTCCACAGTTTCCACGTCATGCGGGTCTCCCCCACAATCTCTTCTTGTTCATAATACGATATTGTATAGATACTATTTGTACCTACTCATCCATTCCCTGCTGCATGCGCCTGCAGGAGGGCGGGAGGGGAAGGCCAGATGATGGTGACGAAGGCGAAGAGGGGAGGCGAGACGAGGAGGGAACCATCTGTCCGCAGCGCAAGGCACAGCGTGAAGCTGCCACGACCACGATGCGACTCTGGACCCCATGCTGCATCAGAGGCCCAGGCGAACCAGAGGGACACACGGTATCTGTCACTTACTCCACAGCTCTAGAAAGCCGCCATCAGCTTCCGCGCAAACCACTTCCAGGAGGAGTGGTGGGCGGGGGCCATGGTAGGCTTGCCGCCCTTTCGATCAGTCTCAGCCACGTCTCCGGGTCCTGCCAGCTCCGTCGCATCTCGCGGAAAATATAGCGGCGATGCCCTTCTTGAGCCACGGGAGCATATTGCTCGAACCTGTACATACATATGAGGCTCAAGACACGCAGCCCTGGGCACGACCAGTTCCAGAAGACGGAGCAGTGGGAAATATGCACCAGCGATGCTCACAGGACTCAACTATCTATTGCCTATCTGATGCCTGGTGATACAGACCATTCGCAATTGTTGCATTCGCCTGACACAAGTCTCATTTTCCAGGCACCGCTCACGCTCATGTCCAAGACGTTTTTTGATCTACTCCAGCAACGAATTTTATATGCCCTGTACAGGACATCGGGTCACAGCGGCGCGTCTGTGCCACTGTCAGCGGCCTGAATCGCTTTGTTCGAGACGATCAGCAGGCGGCAACATCGCTCGAGTGAGCAGTCCCATGTTTTGCGAACCCAGCGTTTGGGACTTCCCAGTTGTATGACTCTTCACTCTGTTCTTTCTGACAGGAGGACTGGCCATTCATTCCCTGCGGTCATGGCAGGGAGGGACATGGCTATGGATTGTCTGCTTGCAACATGTTCCTTGGTCGCTTATTCTTGGCGTTGGAAGGGGGCCTTAGTGGCACACGAATTTACATTGGGCCATAATTTTCTCATCAGCGAGCGCATGAGGACACCATAGTATCAGTCGCAAGCTTCGCATTGGGGTACCGAGGCGCCAGGCTCTTCCGAACGGGCGGAACTGCCCAAGAGTCGATCGCAGCCCAATCTCAGAGGGCCAGTAATCCTGGTGACGCCCAAGCGGCGCATTCGTGGAGACTCATACGGGCAATCGGGCATGACTCAGCTAGCATATCATGGCATTGATTCGGCAACTTCAGCTACAGCCTCGTGGCGTCGAGAGGTGCATCACCGTCCGAAGTCGGAATCAAGCGATGCCCTTTGGTGACGGTTTGGCCGTCTGCTCTGCGTCCCCGGATCCGATGACGATGCGGAATCTGGGCAGCGCCATGCGTGCTCGACCGTGCCATTCTTGTTCGACGAAATCGTGGAGAAGCGGTGCCTGGTTAGTGCCGATATGATGGGAAGAGACGAGCCAAGTCATCCAGTGGAGCCCCTCGTAAGGCATCAAAGACGTGTCGGTGACATTGCTGGCAACCTGCACGTGGTATCGAGAGTTGCCAGTGTTGTTACCAATGTTCGGTATCTCTCGATCGCCCAAGTATTCTGGTTGTTCCATTGGTCTGCCTTGGACGGTCGATGGGCGCTTCTGCGTGCCTAAACAAGGTCGAATGCGCAATTTCCGGCGAAATCGCCGACCTAGAGTGATGGGCACTTCGCATGAGCTACTAAGGTAGGTACGTATCGCTCAATGGCAGCAAACCACGTAGTATGCTGAACTTCACCGCATCTTTACATCAACAGAGCTCATGTGACAGGTGAAGCGCGAGCGAGACACAGGGGGAATGGCATTGACCATGCCGGGTGTCTCGATATCGTCGAGCTCTCGTCTTTTGGCCCCTTGCTCGGTTCTGCCTACATTGTCTAGGGTAGGCGAGGAGTGGCCGAGGCCAGGGTGACGCAAGGCCAACGGCAACAACTGCCTCCGACGTCTCACAAGGTAGGTACCTAACCAAGGACAGGAGCCGCAGGGCTCCGACGTCTTCACCAGCATCTGGTGTGATAAGATACCTTGTGTTAGGAACAGGACCACGCATCACCAGCGGCGACTCATCGACGCCACAGACTGCTATTTGACAAACGTATGTATACGTGTACTCCAAAGCGGCCTATGACTGCTTGACTTTCTGCATTTCCTGGACCAACGGTTTCCTCCAACATGGACATTTCAACTCGAATCACGAGCGCAGCACAGCACCCAAGCAGCCAAACCAACGCCTTCGTTCCAAAGCGGTCAGGATCGGGAGGCTGTCAGGGGTGGCGAAGATTGTGGCGCCGAATCACGCCTCGCTCCATCAATGCGCCGCTATCGTAGGCAGCCGCCCTGCCATGTGACCGGATGACATCCGAAAAGCTGAAAGGCCGACAAGGCATCGTGGGAGCTGATCGAGTGACTCCATAGAGAACCGAAGGAAGATTCCAGCAGCGCCTTGCCTACGGAATGACCTGGTTGCCTTGTGCCCCCTTACAGGTCCCATCGCTGAACCCGGCCTCGGATAGGCAGACAATGGAACGCAAAAGCTCAAGATACTACTCTTCAATAGTCACTTCCTCTCTGGACAAGATGGGGCCACGCATTGTTCATTGCGAAATTCCAAAAGGGCGTGCAGAACCATTCATTTCATTGACCTTTGTGTGTACCACGGCGTTCCAGCCTACCATTCCCTTGCGCTCCCGTTAAAATAAGCTACGTAATAGTATAAGCAAGCTCGGCTACTCCCCCAAATTTTCTCAGTACGACGGCATAGGCGGGATACCTTTTCTCCCACATGCTCCTGTCAAGCCTTGACACGCACAAGTTTAGTACATACACGAGGCATTGGAGTCGCGTCGTGGGCCGTCCTCTAAGACGCCATGTAAGTGCTGGCATCAACACCCTCCTTGGGGAACTCGCTGCAGCATCACATCTGGTTAGCTTGCTCCGATCTTCATTCAAGCTGTCCTCCGCGGTGGACGGTTGGGGGGTGCTTACGGAAGAGCGACTTCGAATCGCTTCTCAATCTCCTTGAGGACCTCCTGATCCTGCTCGGTGCTCACAAATGAAATGGCCAGGCCCTTGGTACCGAATCGACCGGCACGGCCGACACGGTGGAGGTACGAGTTGGCGTCGCCGGGCAAGTCGTAGTTGATGGCCAAGTTGATTCGCTCAATATCGATACCACGACCAAAGACGTCAGTGGCAACGCAGATGCGCTTCTTGAACTCCTTGAACTCCTTGTAGCGGCGGATACTGTTTGTTGATTGTTAGCAATCAGCTCCTCTATTCGGTTATTGAGACCGCGCATCGACTTACCGCTCCTCCTGGCTGACTCCAGAGTGGACGGCGATGGAGGGGAAGTTGCATTCGCGGAGAAGCTTGTCCAGCTCGGTAGCGCGGACGGTGCTCTTGACGAAGATGATGACCTGGTTGAACTGGAGGTCGTCAAGAAGCTCGTTCAGCTTCCTGTTCTTCTCGCGCTCCTCAAGCTTGATGTAGTACTGCTGCAGGCCGTGCAGAGTGAGCTTGGTGTCTTCATCGACGTAGTGCTCCGTCGGGTTTTGCATGAACTTGCGGCAGATGGGCTTGATGGCGTCGGAAAGGGTGGCCGAGAACATCATGACCTGCTTCTGCTGAGGGGTCGCGCGGAACACATCCTGCACGTCGGTGCGCATGTCTGTGCCGTGTTAGAGAAAAAAAGAAGGAACCGCCTCCGCCGTACGATGGCATGTTGCACTCACCAGGCTGGTCGAGCATCTTGTCGCACTCGTCGAGGACGAAGATGCGCACGCTTCCGAGACGGAGGGCCTTGTCACGGACGAGGGCCTTGAGACGGCCGGGAGTGCCGACGATGATGTGAGGGCACGTGTCCTTGTTCTTGAGAGTCTCAATGTCGTTCTTGATGGGAGTACCGCCATAGAAGACACCAGTCTTGATGTCGGGCATGTACTTGCTGAATCGGTTGTACTCGTCTCGGATCTGGTACGCCAGCTCGCGAGTGTGGCACATGACGACAACGGAGACCTCGCCATTGACGGGCTCGACCTGCTGAAGCGTGGCCAGGACAAAGACGGCAGTCTTTCCCAGACCGGACTTGGCCTGGCAGATGATGTCTCCACCCAGAAGAGCTTGGGGGATACAGGTTTGCTGGACTGTCGATCGCGAGGTGTTAGACTTTGATTTGTAACCAAGTAGCAACGAACGATGGGTGATGTGCGTCAAGGTCCGTCCATCGTCGCAGCACGAATATAGTTTCTCAACGTGCAAGAAACCGCAAGTCAAAACTGGGATCGACCGGCCTCTTGAACCAGATTGGTAAGGGATATTGAGGCCATTGTGATCCCAGCCGGTGGTCGTCCGCACGTGCCTTGAAGACACAGGGACATGGCATCTTCCTCGTTTCTTTCCCCCCTCCCCAACGTGGCTTGACTATCTCCAAAGCCTTTATTGCACCCACTGTTCGACGAGTGCTCTCAAGGGACAGTTTGACACTTGTCCGCGCAACTCATATCGGTAGGAACTCAAGGGTTCGGTGCGAGGAACGACGTGGGCTTGCTTTCGCGGAAGCCACAAAAGCCTTTCAGCCATTGGAGAGTCTTTGCCATGCCAAAGAAAACGACCTTGCATCCAACGATGATGGTCAAGACAGTCGGCTGTAGGGCCAACAGTTGTTTCGAGTCGATTTGTGCTTCCACTTCTTGTTCCCTCTTCTTTTCCTGCTTCTTCTCGGACTCTCTTTTTTTTCTTTGTCTTGCTTGCGAGATGGACGGACGCTTGCTTTCAAGAAAATGGGAAGCAATGTATATGATTGTGTAGATGGCTTGGGGCGGTGTTAGAATTCAGGACTGACCCTCCGAAGGATGCTCGAAACCGCAGTCGCCGATAGCGCGCAGAAGCTCGGGCTTCAGCAAGAAGTCGCGGAATCCAGTGGAGTGAATGCCCACGTAGCTGCCCTTCTTGTCGACATTGGTGCCGGAGGTGGTCTCGCCCTTCTTGCCGTTGGAGGCGGCGGCGGTCTCGTTGGCGCCGATCTCCTCGTCGGAGTAGTCGATGAGATCTTCCTCGTGAGACATTGTCGGAGTTGTGGTTGACGAAAGAAGCCGCGTAGAAGGCGATGGGAGAAGAGGCTCTTTTGAATGAGAGGCGCTAGCAGGTTCGGCGCGTCAGAAGGGAGGAAGAGAGGCGAAGAAAAGAGACGAAGAGAAGAGACAGCAGGAGACCCTCAATTACCAGGCAGAGACGATGCCGGGAGCAGAGGAAGGACAGGACGGACAGGAATTGGGTTGCAATGCCACGTATCGAAGACGATGGGCCGATGCGGTGGATGTGGATGAGGAAAGAATGAGGCTGTCAAAGAGGGCGGAGGGAGGGAGAAGGACAAAGGCGAAGGCGCGCCTGAGTAAGCCGTGGCCCGTGCGCGCACAGCCGGCGAGATCACGTGTCAATGACCGAAGGGAAAGCAGATGCGTTAGGTAAGCCATGTGTGAATAAGATTGACGCACGCCAGAGCACACACTGTATGACCTGGGCTATCGTAGGCGAAAGATTACTCAGGGCCTCTTATTTTCGACGGGATGAACATATCCTCCCTTGCGCCAGTATTACTACCCCCTACTGCTCATCTGTATAAGCTCAATATCAGTTCAATGAAGTAGCCCTGCGGCCTCCCAGGGCTAACCATTCTCAAACTACCCTAGAGAAAAGAAACGAAAGAGGGGATCATGGCAAAGGCAAAGGGCAATCCCGGCATTCAAAATAGGCACATTTACACTCGAGCTTCATATCTTTATCAGGCAGCCGTTTATCTAGCCAACTGCGCCCAACGACCAAGATCGAGCATTCAGAAAGAGACGACCTCAGGCACGTCCCAGCATGATGAAGACAGTGCTTCCTCTCGGCCTAGAAGAGAGACATCTCCTGGCAGCGGAAATGGCGAAAAGCACGCGAGCCAAGAGCGCAAGGCAACGATGAACCTGTCTCACCAGGTCGTTTCCGACATGAGATCGGTATCTCTGAAAGCCCAGATCCGGCAGAGCCCCTCAGTCAAGCAGACCATCTGCAAGTATTGCGACGCGGTGCTGATCGAAGGCAAGACGTGCCACTCCTTCGTGGAGAATCCGAGCAAAGGCGGGAGGAAACCGTGGGCTGATGTGCTCGTTATCCGGTGCGACACGTGCGGCAACGTGAAGAGGTACCCCATCAGTGCCCCGAGGCAGAAGAGGAGGCCCTTTCGGGCTGCTGGGAGTGCTGAGGCTCCCAAGGTGGAGGAAGACGGCGCTCCGCCTGCGCCTGCGTCCGCACCCGAGCTGCCTGCGCGATGAGGTGCCGGGGCGGCGGCCGTATGTGATTCTTCTCCGTATGCAAGCTGAGAAAAGGCCAGCTGGACATGACAGATAAGGCCAGCGCGCACGCACCACCTAGTACTCGAAGGTACCCAATGTATACCTCTTCAGAGGCTGCCTTGCGTTGCACAAGGGGTCAAGGCCGTTGTTCTTGGAGAACAGAGGTCTACGCTATTCTGCCCTCGATGTGGCACCAGGCCGGAATCTTATCCCCCAATGTTGGGAGGTGTTTTGGACATGGAATCTCCGTCACGTCGACTCAGCGCCTCGCTGCCTTGCTTGGATGTCATTCAAAATCATGAGGGCAGCCATAGAAACTGTATCAGATATCTCTCAGTCGGGAAACCGGCGTCATTCACGGACGCGAACGCGGCCTCAATGCGAAAGGGCCTTCACTCCGTCCTTCACCTCCCAGTCACACTCAGGCCATGAGAATGGCACATCCTGGTGTGCATCTGTATAGCTTTCACAGCTCGCTCAACAGCTGAATGAAAGTTGAGCCGGCTGTATATAAAGAAATAGAAAAGGACTTCCCACCTTGATTCATTAAAATCATAATATCGCATTCCCGTTATTGTCAAACCCGCTCAGAAAACTCCAGTCTGTCAGCCCATCACAACACACGCCATCATGACTTCCCAGCCTCCTTCACACTCTCCTCTCCAAGCACTTTACTCGCGGCCATAAATCTGCAATCATCAGTTCCAGTCAGCACTCGTTCACGGCCCATCTTCACGTAAGCAAGCACATGGACACTCACAAGCCGCCGTGCCAGCTGCCCAGCCCTCTCATCGCTTCCGCTTGTACGCTCGTCATTCTCAACAAGTTCTCGGTGTCTGCTAGGTTGGCCGATAGCTGTGCCAGCTGGGAGTGAAGGTGTGTCTGTACGAGAGAAAACCGAGGTCAACATGACACTGTCCGAGAACAACGGTTGCAATGGGACCCCATTAACAACGGAACTTGCCAGATTAAGGGCGAGAGCAAGGATCCTAGGAAGAGAAGACGAATGTAAAAGTGACAATGATGCAACTCAGCCTCACTTACTAATTGCCGCGACTTCATCACACTCCCGCTCGCCATCATGCTCTGTCGACCGAGGCCCTGCGATCCACCCACGTTTCGGGACGCCATGATTCGACCACTCTTCCTCAGAGAAGGCCTGTCCCCCTTTGGATGAAGACGATAAAATACTCAGTCGGTTCAATGACGCTTTTGGGTGAAATGAAGAATGGTTCGTTCGAAAAATAGTTCGTTCAAGACTGCCTGTCTCAAACGCGTAGCTGTAAAAGATGGATGCAACTTCTCGTTGATATCGAGGCCGCCGCCCCTCCACGCCAACTCACGTGATCACTTGGAGCCCGATTCTCACGACTTCTACCTCCAAGTGCAGTATTGTATCATAACCGCCTTTCAAAAGCTCAAGGATACCTGAGTCTGCTTGCGGATGGTCCCGATTCGACTCGTAGTCACGACTAGTCAAAAAAGCGCGTATGCTACTGTAGGTTTGTTTCACGCTTAAAGGAAAGAAGGTGACAACAAGATTGCAAGAAAGTAAAAGGCCTTGCCATCAGAATCGACATGCCATATTATATTCGGACTACCTTATGAACAATGCCGCCCGTGTATTTTTCCGTCTTCCCGTCATTAACGCTGTTTGCCCTGCCATTCTATATCTTTATTGTGTGTTCAACTATCAATTATTCAAGCATCCTGCCGCCATCCGATATGCCGCTGTTTGTTTTGCTGCCGCTTCTGTATCGTAGTCGAGTCCAGCAATCGCCTGGAGGCGATACGACCTGACATGACATGACATGATCATCGCCGTGCCAACCACTTGGCGATATCCTAAGCACACGATTCTGTCACGGTTGCGCTTTTCCCCGAGAGACCATGGCCGCGATTGTTTCCCAACATTAATAGAGAAAGAAAAATTTGCGGCGTGTTGCTGAAGGGAAATTGAACAAAGAAAAAGAGAAAATCAATATCGAAGACGAGGACAAAGGTGAAAGAAAAAGGTGAGAAAATCATGAAGAAGTGGAGGGACACAAGTAAGCCCACCGCCAAGGATTCTAGAGATGCCATGTGATTTGCAATAGAAAACGGAAAGGAAAGTAATGCCGTCGTAGCTCAACCGCTTTTCTGCAAAGCTTTTCCAAAATTCAGGCTTGGGCTGATTGCGAAAAAGACAAAAGGAAAAAGAAGCAGTGTAATCCAGGGTCGTCAAAATGCGCCATGATCGCCCTCATGTTGTTCTAGAGGCAGTCGCTCAGTATCGACATAGAAGCCGGTCCACAAGGGACACAAGGGCATTTCGTGCGATATGATGAATGAGTGAATGAGTGAATGATTTCGGCTTCGTTTCGTTCCGCGTGGATATCCGAGACTTGACAGTCCACCCCAAATAGCAAAAGTGCCAGCGTCGACCAACCAGTATTCCCAAAGTCATCCAAGCCTTTGACCTCTGATAGGTACACTACGTTGTTGATATGTTGCCGAATGAAATGTGAGGTGGCCGTGCAGGGGAGCGAAGATTGTACGCCGAACAGCCTGTCCGTTATTTCTTGAAGGCCCAATTCGATGGGCGAATGCATGCAGTCGAGCAGGGGACGTTCAAAGACGCATGTTGACATTTTCTCGTCGACGTCTCGCGTTTGTGGATGCCGGGGCGAGACCGAGGAGTAAAGCGAGGTGAAAGGGAGTTCATGTGAGGTGTGCGAATTTCAGACTGTTTCGACGAAGATGATGCAAACAGCACTGTCTGTGGTCCGGTCGATTCAAGCTTTCAACTGCCCTTGTTGCTGTTGCTGTTGGAGGCTACCTTGACTGCCATATGCCGATCGTTCAGAGCCGTTTTCATTACTGTCCGCGCTAGCACTCGCGCTGCCGGTCAGACTACGGGCATCTCTAGGCTTGGAGGGATTGAGAGGGCTCACCCCGATCTGCTGTTCAACTTGCTGGGGCGCGACTGCGTTGCCTTGCCCCGGAGGATAACGGGGAACGGGCTGTCGAACGCCGTTGGGCGGCGATGGCTGGCCGTTTGTAGGCCCAAATCCGTTGGGTGGCGAAGGTCTACCATTTCCACCTCGCATCGACGGGCTGTACTGGTTTCCCGGCGAATGACTAGTTCGTCGAGGGTAGCCACCGGTCATGGTCATGCTGGGCCCCCCGCCTCCGCCTCCGCCTCCGCCTCCTCCGGGACCGAATTGCATATCATCCAAACGAGCGGCCGTTAAGGAGTTGGCACGAGAACCCGCACTCATGGCACCGCGATCCACAGCTCCGTAGCGATTCGACGTGAAGCTCAACAACGGGTCATCCAGGATGTTGTCATTCACAGTGGGCATTTGGCTGATCTGGCTCATCTGGCTGGAACGATTGCGACCAAAGGGGCGAAACCTGCTGCTCTTGGACGGCGGCGCGTCTCCTTCGAGATTGCGCCGCATCTGGGACGGAGGCGGCCCGGCCACCTTGCGGTTTTTCCTCGAGGTGAGGCTCATCATGTCGAAGTTGTCTGGGTCTATCATTGGTACATTGCTGGCCATGGCCGGATCGAAGTAATCTTCGTCGTCATCGTCGTCGTCGAACCCGCCCCTGGATGGCGGCGGCCCGCGGCGAGAAGGAGGCGCGGCAGTCTGAGGAGGCGGACCACGCCTCATCCTCGTCTCCTGCTCTCTCATAGCCAGCTCGCGCTGTCGCAGCTGCAATTCTCGCTCTCTGAGGCCGAGCTCCGAGGGTTCGGCCCCGAAGGGCTCCTCTTGGCCCTCGGGAATGTCGTCGTACAGGACGAGGTGGGAGAACTCCTCCAAATCATTGCCTTCCATCGAGCCACGTCGAGACGCTGCGCGGGAACCTCCGCCATTCATGTGCTGCGGCGGTCTCCCGTAGCCATTGGGCCCACCGTTCGCCATGGGCGGAGGCCGGCGCATCCCTCCCGCGTTGCTGAAGTTGGACGACGTTCTGGGTCGTGGCTGGCGGGGTGGCATTCCATTGCCATTGGGCATCATTGGGCGGAAGCCGGCCTGGGACGGGCCCCGAGGGGGGAGTGGTGTTGCGTTGTTCGGCGAGCCAGGAGGCCCGTTGCCGAGAGGCATTGCGTCGCCCTGCTTCGGCCGGTTGCGGTTGACAATGTTCAGATTGTGGAGAATAGCATAGAGAGTTTCTATCCGGGGCACAGGGACTCTTGCATCGCGAGCGAGTTTGACCGGGGAGCCGAGGTAAGTCTCGACCTCCATTGGTCGCCTGGCGACAAAATCCTGCCACATGATGCTCTCGGGTTGGCTTGGTTTTGTCATTTCGTCCATGATTGACTGCTTGAAGTCTGGTGCAAACTTGCAGCCATTGGCCTCGGCGACGCGGAGTAACTCGTCAATGACCTCGGAGACCATGTCTCTTACACCCATTTTCTCCAGCAGCGCCGCATGATTGGATGTTTCGAATATTACGCTAATGGGGTGAAATGCAATCGGACTTGGTGGACACCCTTCAGTTAGCCAACGAACGGATCGAGAACCTCTAAGCCGCCGCAAGGGATCTATTACTTACCCAATGACTCTTTCATACTGCTGTTGTCGAATATTGGGCGACACTCGACTGTTGACCTGACCGGTGCCAAGCGTCAGGGAGATGGCCTGCGCCATGTCCTCTTGTATGGACTGCGGGATGCTGGGGTTGGGATTGGCCGGGCCGATCCAAACGTCTGTTGAGCCTTTGTGCTCAAACTCGCTTTGCCCGAGCTGCGTAAGCTCAGCGCCGGAGACGAGGGACAGGACGACATTGGTCGGGAAGCGCTCCTCGATTGCGGCTTCAATTCCGAGCGAGTGCGTGGTGTTGAGAAGGATACAGGTATGCTGAGGAGTAACGACAGATTCGATGACGGCCGCGAGATCGTAGACATCGGGAAGAGCCTTCACGCAGAGGATGACGTAATCGAACGGACCGTCTCGATTTCCCGCAGCATCTTCTGGGTTTCGAACCACTATAAACAAGGGAGCAAGGAGTGTGAGCGAGACTTGTCCACAGCAGAAGGGGACGGGGGAACCAATGCTTGCACTTACCATGCCGAGGTTTGAAGCGCTCATTGCCAAACGTGGTGGACCTGCGATTCAAACATTAGGATGTGACAAGACGGGTAGATGCAGGGCCGCCCGTGGCGCGCCGACGTACTTGAACGAGATGCCGTACTGGGCGACATGCTCGAAGCCCGACTTCCACACCAGCGTGACGTCGCAGGCATTGGTGGCCTGGAGCCTCCACGACAAGAAAGCCGAGACGGGATTGCCCCCAACTGAGCAGATGCGCATTAGCTGGTGACCACTCATGACGAATGGCGGGACAGAGAGTGCTGCGTTGGACAGCCGCTCCGTCTGTGACGAGAGTTTCGGATTGAGAACGCTGCGGGAATGCCAGGAAGGAAACGAAAAGCACAAGAGGAAAAAAAGAGGGACAAGAAGTTGGAATCAATGGGAAGGAATCGTTTTGGCCAAGCGAGGCTTGGGAAAGAAAAGAATAACTTGGAGACGGGACACTAAAAAGTTTGGGACGGGCGAAGAGCAAGGGTGGGCATATTGGGTGCTGAGCCCGGAGGGGGGCGTGCTGTGAGCAAGGGCATGGGGGTGGGATGACAAACCCGATAGAATCTTGAGACGGGGCGCCTTGGGTGCCATTGTTTCGTCGAGAGCCCAATGGGGATTAGCTGGATAGCTAAGATCTGAGAAGCAAGAGGACAGCGGCCTCTGACGATGGCCGTTGTGGCCGAAGTCCCACGGCGCGCGAGCAAGCGGGAAGGGTTGATCCCTGTCAGCAGGCCAGAACAGTTATATCCGTAAGTGTGTCTGTATGTACTTTGTTCGGCGAGAAGGAGAGCGCGACGATGACCAGCGTAAAAACCAGCGTAGACCCAGCCAAAGCGCAAACGTGCTAGGATACAGCAAAGTGGTCGGCACGGGCTATGTGAAGGCGGCCGTGGGTTGAGCTGGTTCGGAGAGGGAAGTGAATCGGTTGATGTCGTGTTCGAATCGAGACTACCGAATGCGGAACAGCGCGAACCGGGGGAGACGATAGTACTTTGGGATAGCGATGAAGGCAGAGCAAAGCTTCGAAGCCTCAAAGCGATATTCTGGTAGCTGAGTGAACTAACCGTTAGGAGATCTCTCCAGAGGCTTTCCCCAGGCGTGCGTGCCAGCTGGTTGGCTGCGGGAGAAAGGGGTGGAGGGGGGGTTGCTTACAGCAACGGCGGCAGACAGATAACGAAGGACAGCCAACAACGCAGGCCTGGTCCGAGGACTGAAGACCCGGGAATGGTGGGACGGGAGGGCTGAATGCGATGACTGGCCGGATGGGAAATGATCTGGGGTTTCCGTAGGACAGGACGAGTGGGCGGAGTCGAGTCGAATAGGGACAAGCATACACGGACAGGACCACGCGCTGAGGTGCTTCTCGAATGATGAACTCCAAAAAAATCCCGAAAGGAAAACGAAAGAAAATAGCCCTGGGAGGGGCGTGTAGTATTCGGATAGGCGATCGGAATTATGTGGTGCGTGCAGGTAAAACGACTGGCGCGAAGGCGTCGACGGCGATTCTGCCGTTCTTCTCTGGTCCGGTTTGGCTACGCGAGAAACGGCCGCCAGGGTGTATGTAGGAGCGAGCGAATGGCAAGGCGGCTCTCTGCCGGGTCGATGGGGCCAGCGCGCCAGGGAAAAGACGAACGACCCAGCAGTCAAGCACGTCCGGGCCCCAGCCAGCTGAGAGGAGAGAGATGGATTCAAGGTTCTGGTAGAGAGCGGGTTCGATGAGTCGCGGTCGCTCGCAGTAGGTACGAGTACTGTACGTGTACAGGTGGGAAGTGGGAGCTGGCGGAGAAACCGCCCGTCTGGTTGGTTGGCAAGATGGAAACTCACCTGCGCGCGGACAAGGGCAAAGGAGGAAGAGATGTCCGAGAATAAACTGGGTGCTAACGAACCGCGAGCCCACAGAAGGTCCCGTCGGGTCGGGTACTTTGGCCGGGTCAGCGCTCTGCTGGAGGTCCTCAGCGGCAGAAGGGCGCACTCACTGTACCGGCATGGGCTCCCTGGGCTCCAGGGCTGTACTTTCAGCACTCTCAGCGGCCTGGCCTGCTACAAGGGCCCGCCGTCCCGTGCTGCCGGAGCTCCCTGCGGCACGCCGCGCCCAACAATGGAGCCCTAAAAGTGGCCTGGGCTCTGTTATTCCAGGTTGTGATACCGACAGGGCAAGAACTTGGAAGGATGTGGCGCAGGCCAAGAAGATTGAAATGAACGAGGAATCTTCGTCTTGTCCCCTTGGCACACACACAAAGGAAAAAAAAAGGGGGGAAGAAAGGGCAGAGCAGAAGTGGGAGAGGGAGGAAGAAAGGGAAGAGTTGACGGGCTCCCATGAAGATAAGTTCAGCTAAGGTACCTCAGTACTTGGAGGGAGAGGAGAGGCACCGAACGAGCGCAAAGTCGTACGACATTGACAGCAGTCATCTATTCGAGATCTCTACCTATTCAAGGGGACATGTGTCATATGAACGCCAGCCTTGTGGCGCTGGCAAGAGGGAGGCCCGAACAACGCGGCCAAGAGTCGCGTCTCCAGTACAGAGGTCGGAAGCCAGGCGCCCACTGAAATATCAGGATATCGCGCCGGGTGAGATTGACAGTGTCCAACTCAGGGCCGGGCATGCTTGAGGTAGGACAGGGCAGCGTATTCCGACGTGCGTCTGTGGAGGTTACTTGAAGTGGTCGTCCTCGTACGGTTGCGTATTTGCGGAGCCCTCGGCCGCGTGGATTGCATCCTCGCACAAGCACAAGCATTCCAGCCTACCTCGGGAGCTGCGGCGTCCAGGGGTCACCTTGGCTCCCCTCGGGTGTTTTGTTCCTTATCTTACCTACCTTGCATTGATGTGTGCTCAAGCCAAGTCACCAAGAATGGGAGGACAAGCGGCAAGGCGCCAAAGGGTGATGTACTGTAGCCGCGCGTTGGGCACTTGCAAGGTGTATAAAGCATCAAGGTGCGAACCTGATCGAGTCGACAGACGATCTGCTATGGCCGCGAAGTCATTCCTGTGGCATTCATTCTCGGCGACTTTTGCTGCGAGTGCGAGCGCTCACGTTCATGTCTGTCAAGGTAAAGGTAAGGTAGTACCTTGCGTCCATGGATGGGTGCCTAGCCAGCTGCAAATCACTGCAGCATAAAGCATTTGATGCTCTGCTGTCATCAAACACAAATAATATCGACTGTGACAGCTGCAGTTCCTCCTTGCTCATGCATTTGATGAGAAGTGGCAGAATACTACAGGTAGCAGGCAGGTAGTAGTACGTACAAGGCAAATCCTGAAGGTAATAGGTATGGCATTCACACCAGTCTGAGGTTGGATTCTATTTGAAGTCGTTCTGCTGTGCCACTGACAGCAACAGGTGTGCAGGGTGACTTCCATTGCTCCTACTCGCACCATGGCACAGAGCCCATCAATGATACCAGCAGGCGCCGCCCGTCCTACGAAGGCCTCGAGGGCTGGTTACACCCACGCCGCCTCATGGAGACAGTTTCGCAGCGGCCCGCTCACCAACCCCAAGCCACAAATGGCCGATGACACAGGCGCAAGGACATGGCTTCAACATTCTGACATGCACACCGAATACAATGACTTGAGTTGCTTGCCTGTCTTCGGGGTGTCCTGTGCCTCTCCATTGAGTTCTACCAGGTGCATCTAGGCTTCAACATGAAGAGTTTACTGTCGACGAAGATGGAGATGGCGTCCCCCAGGAGCATCCGCTTACTCGTGAAGCTCGTATACTAAGGTACCTACCTAGGTACCTCGCACTTCATGGTAGCTTAGGTGCTACTTTTAGTGGTGGGTAAGGTACCTACTTGCTAGGTTGGTATTCGCATTCGCGGAGTTCTCTCTCCGCCGAGCCACCTAAATATCTACCTACCTACCTACCAAGCTCTTGATCCTTCTCACGAGTCCCTCTAGGTAGTACCTACCTGATCCCTGGTAGGTAGTCACGCACATGCCTCGGCACCTCGTACTTGCACCTTTGATAGATGAACTCCCAGGACCCCGCCGCTCAGGTTAATCGAGTTGACGGACTAGGTACCTCTACCTTACTGTAGGAGCATCTGGAGCTCAGAGGGTAAGGTACATACACCACGTATTGAGTAGTATCACCCCCTTGTACTGAGCAGGGTGGCCGGTCAGACGGATAAGCTTTCCAAGATTGCAATCTGTTCCAGTCAGATTCTCGACGAATTGGAGCCTCATCTAGCCATGCTCCCAGCCTCGAAGCCCCTGCTCTCCATTTTCAGGACGGGAGAGAAAAGAAGACGCGGGCAATCGGAAAAGAAGAGGTAGATCTGCGCAAGCAGGGAAAGCACAGGTCCGGGTATTACCACCTCGAGCGTAGCGGCTTCTACAATACCTACAGGTAGGTACCTGGTACCATCACTACCGGCCCAGGCACTGATGTAATCTGAAGCTTCTACGAGTCGGTTGCTCGGCGCGCTTCCTGACTTTTGGCTTCCAATGATTCTCCTCTCTTTCCCCTTCAATTGAGTTTTCTTTCCTTCCCACTTCCCGCAGCCTTACTTGTTCCTGCTGAGGCTTCCGGCTCTAGTGGCCGGCAGGCACAAGTAACCTCGAAAGTGGAGATATTTCACGGAGTGGCCGGAAGAGGGCATCGGGTTGTACCTCCATTCACATGCCGTGTTCTGCTGCTAATAAAAGAAAAAAAAAAAAATGAAACCTTTTGTGCGATGTTATTCGCGGAGTGACAATGGAGAGTCTCGGTCACCCCTCCGAGACGTCTCTCATTCGGGCGTATTCAATTGCCGTAACTACTACTACACCTTGACTTGAGCTACCTCTGCCCTGCGATTACGGACGTTGTATGTATTGTATGAGTGGGCGAGAGGTTGGTACGTTGTAGTTCTCAGACGGCAAAAAGGCTTTGGCTTCCCCTCTACGCAAATGGATCGCTCGATTCAGCTCACTGATCTTCATCATGGAAAAAGCGACAAGCATCTCCTTCGGAAGCCCTAGAGGGCAGAGGTAAGGTAAGGTAAGGTAGAAAGTACTTCCAGGTACCGCCGCTAGGAGGCGCTCGGCGGCTGACACAATGTCGGCAATCCTCAGCGCTCCGAATCCTAGTCTCAGTCTTGCGCGGCCCCCGCATCAAAACTGGGAAAGAGAAATTACCACTTCAGCAGCCATGCATTAGCTCGGGATCCGCCAACCGTCTATGGCATCATAGATTCGCAATCGATGGCAACCCACGGAGAGTGATAACTGCTCCAGGTGAGAATGTGGGATGGGAGCCCAGCAGAGTGCAGGACAGCGTTGCCAAAGCGTTGCCATCTCATTTTGTTTACTCCTGGAAAGCGGGATCCAATTGCCAGGGAAGGAACCATGCTCGCAACTGCGTTGAGAAGGAAGCATGTGCGTGTTCACGCTCGTACTTGTACGTTGTATCACCGCCTTATCCATGCGCGCGCATGCCTCTTTTCCGATTGGAGAGTGCAACGTAACACGACTTGCCGTTATCAGGGCATGCAGAGGGTGAAGGAAAGAGGGAGGGCTCAGAAGACTTGGAAGGCGTAGATGGGGAGCTCACTGCTTCTTTCTTCCTCAATGCTTGAGCTCAGTCTACCTACGGCCTGATACATGTACGCAACCCCCCGAACAATGACGAGGGAAACGAAACGCAGCAGAAGGACTGCCGAGTCAATGCGTCGTCAACAGGCCCGGCGCCCATTAGATCGATTTCGATCCAGCGGCTACGTGCAGAATAGGCAAAAGGCGATGCAGCCGCACATGGGAGCCCCCTGAATAGCTCAACTCGACGCGACTTTTGACAGCCCTTCGGTTGGGCAGTTTTTATGGAGCGCCCACTGTACATGACACAGAGTTCACAGGAACAGAGCGACTGGCTGGCTGCCTCATTTTCCTGACCTCATGACGACAAAGGCCTTCACGATATAACTACATACTGTACGTGTATGCATGTACTGCTGGCGTCGCAACTGGCCCCGTTGAAACGGCGGCAAGCAGCTGCAGGTACGGAACTGGGCTCGTGGAACGGAGAAAACGCAGCCGCCTTACCCGTCCCCGTTCGCCCTCCCGAGATTGGAACCAGGGTGACAATCGCCATCTCTTATCTCACAGAAGCTCTCGTCCTTGATCGCAATGGTATTACCACTCCCTGGCTACCTACTACCTACCTGCTATCTTGGCCGACTGCTTGCTCGACGCGTCAAGGAGGAAATTGCTATGGGCCAAGGTACTCAAATACTTTGGATGCCATCTCGATCGATGGCTTGCCCTTTGACCAGCAATGATGCAACAACTCAGGGTGCCACGGTCTCCAGAAGCAGAATGCTGAGCGCGTCAATAGCACTGGGGAGAGCTTTGAAACAGCTTGCTCTCGTTCATAAAAGAAAGGTGTTATGGCCTGACTGCCTGACCTTTGTTCAACCTCACCCGCCTCTGGCCTTTGATGCTGGCCCGACAAAACCTGCAGGTTCCTGCTGCCGCCGCCTAGTGGCATGTGAACACAAGAAGCACTCGTGCTGGTCTGGAGTTCTATCAGTGCCTTTGCTTCCATGGAGGGTCAGACCATTGGATTCGTACAACTTTGTCACTGACCATGTGGATTATCAGGCTTGCGTCGTCTTGGCTATGCGCCCCCTGAAATCCCCCAGTCGAAAAAGCGGTTCCCCCTGTCGATCACTCGAAGCCTAAGCCGCCATCCATTGTATGATCTGCTACTACTATTACTTGGAAGTACATATTTGTACCACTACTGAAGATAGGTCTTGCAACTGCGCGTACATGCAGAGAACGCTGGGCCGTGCCGGGTCCGTTTCTGCGTATCGGTTAATGCCTTGCCATGCAAAGTGCTCGCCTAGCAGTGGTGCTTCACATTGGCATGTCTTGAGACTCTCATCCAGTACTCCACGGCTCCGTGAGGCTTGCTTCATACCTATCTATCCATCAAGCAATGGTAGAGGCTCTGCCGCCTGGGACACTTACAGACTAACCGGCACCCGTCCAGACAACCATCTTGCATACCCGGCTTCACTTCCATCGCCCTCAGACGATCGTCAATGCCTTCCGTCGACAAAGGGTCCGTCCAGTATCTTCATCATTGGAGATATGGGCTTCTAGGCATACAGTCGTGATACAGGGTATCCCGCTCCAGGTGCCAAGATTCGCCTCTATCTCATAACGTTGGAAGGCCCTACTGTTAAAGCCATGGGAGGCTTTCTTGTCGTCGTCAGTCTTCTTGGCGAGACCCAATCGGCATTGGACTTCCTACGGCTGTTCTCGTCGCCCTATAGTAGGCCTGTGACTGACCATGCGGGCTGGCTTATCAAGAAGACTGCTTACGCTATGCTCACGGGCATTCTTGATGTCCTATAACTCACGTTTTTCACTGTGTTCGCTATCCATGTGTAGACAGCTCGTCCTACGCTACCCGGCATATGATTAGCCGCTTGACGTCTTTTGCCTATCCCTCTCTTCTTATCTCTTTTTTCTTTTCCCTTTCCCTCTCATCTCATCTCTCTGATCCTTCAACACGACTTATTGGGATGGGGGCAGGATTCTTGCTCTGAAAATCTCAACGGACTTGACATAGGTAGTAGATATCAGCAGCGACAAGAAAGATCAAGCGCTTTCCGGTTCCAGCCCGGCGATGAACTGAAATGATGACGGAAGTTAAAGACACCGCTCCTCGACTAAATTCTCTTGAAGACTCATGCTTGTCAACGACGACGGGCCTTTCATGATCGACCCATCAGGAGACAGTACGCGGTGAATCATACTGGCAGATATATCTGGAAGTTTCTGGTGGTTTAGAGGCTGGCGAGTGGTGAGACGGCGAATGTCTCGCCTGGAACCATATTTGGAAGTCTGGTACTTGACCGGAACGGTCTCCCGTTTTCCCGCTCTGTTACATGTGAGCCTCAACACAATGGAGTGACCCGATGAGATGGAGGAGATTTGGGGTTCGAAGTCTGCATCGATTCGACAAACGGCTGACCTGGGGTTTTCCACCATCATGCATCCGTCGGCCGGTTGATAGCTGCGGGCCGAAAAATCGGGGTGAGTTGGGCGTTGTCTTCTTACATGAGAGTTAGTCCTGTTCGCTTGTTTCTTCGACAGCATGTCATCCTGTAGCCTCTGAGTGGCTCACGTAACTCTCTTATATCTTCCCTTTTCGACCCTCTCTACACCTCAAGCGCCGCTAATGGGCCATCAATCCTGAGCCAGTACGGCTCTTGATGAAGATTGAATCAAAGAAGAGTGTTCTTGGTATGAAGCACTACCTACCCTTCGCCCACAAGAGAATCACAGCAAACATGTCTAACTAACGACAAGACAGAGGATGGAGAAGCAACAGCACCCACGTGAGCATTGCTGATCACGGTCCAAAAACATGTGATGAGTGGGACCAATGCCTTCATGCCCTGCAGCTTCACATCGGCCATTGATGGAGAAACCTTGCTGGTTCTATGGAATTCCATCGATTTGAAGTTCCGTCTATGTTGCTTGATGCTCTGAGAGCGCAGATTAACGCCGAAGTCCACGGGGCCTGTAGGAAGAAGGAGGGACTTCAGATTCGAGTCGGCAGGGCGATAATGCGCACCATTGGAAGGCATCGATTTGCTCCCTAAAGTTCTCCGAACATCACCTCCTCCTCCAGGTACTGAGCTGAGCATGCCGGGGCGCATCGACACCGGAGAAATGCGGGACCAGCTTCACCACGAAACCAATCCTGTGACAAAAGCGACGACGATGCACCCCGGATGAAACAGAAGACACCAAGGGATCAAGCAGCTGCTGGAAAGAGAGCCGTCGTATGATGCAACTGCCCCAGATGCAGAGGAACAACTCCCGCCGACGGCGCGTTTCGTCATACGGAGAACAGCCAATGCTGTGGAAAATCTCGGTGAGACTGAGGCGTAGTGAGGCGCAGCTGAGGGGAGCAGGGGCCAGGAGCGGCGCCCGATCTTGAACGCGACGGCGAAGCCGGTCCGGGGGTTGGGCTCCACTGCCCCCGGATCTACCAACTCCATATCAGACATTGATGATGAGAGAGGTTCCCGCAGGAATCCTTCCTCATTGTTGACTCAAACAAGTTTCCAGAAGGCACAAAATCATCAGGCTGCCGCTGCTTATCTGAGATCGTTTACCGACTTCAACGCAACTCGGACCTGCCCTTGACTGAAATCGATTCTGTCGAGTGCTGATCAAAGCCGACCATTCTGTTACAGCCCTCCTGCTGGCTTCGACGACGCGACAATGGCAGCCGAAAGCGACGTCTACACGCTTCACTACTTTCCGTTTTCGCTCTATTCGCTCATGATACGATTTGGGCTCGTCCTGGGGAGACGATTAAACTCAGACACGGCTCCAAATGTCCAAATCAAGTTGGTCAATCTCCATAGAGAAGAGAACCTTTCAGAGGAGTATCTCACCCTGGTAAATTCACGAGGCCAGGTGAGCTTTCTGCCAAAGATCAATAGTCAACATTGGTTAGCCGCAAAGTTGGCGAAACCCGAATGAACTTGGTACTGACGCTGTCAAGGTGCCGGCACTTACCTCGCAGGCGCTGGCGTCGCCCCTTACAGACAGTCGTGACATTTCCGAGTGGTTATGCGAGATGCAGCCGGAGCTTGTTCCAGAATCCAATCGGACCACGATTCAGAGCATCATGGACAGGTTGTACAGCTTCCATGCCATGGCCCTGACAATAGGGCGCGAGGAGAAGAAGCATGGCATTCCCAATCGAGCTGCAGAGCTGCTGGAGAACAAGGACTTGACGGAGCATCACCGCAGAGCATTGGAGATGAAAAGCGTCTTGTAAGTTGTTCATATAGACCAACTGTTCGCCTGGAATATGTTGTTGACGCAGCGTTTTCTCTTCGGTGTCGATCTAGTCACGATCTATGTTACAGCGACATGTTCACCGCTGCCAGCATCGCAGATGTGGAAGCCAAGGCCCGTGGGTTCGTGCAGGAGCTCGATTCAGCTCTCAACGAGTACAACACGGGGCAACAACTCTGGATCTTCGGAGACAGGCCAACCGTACTGGACGCGCACGCCGCAGCATTGATAGCGAGGCTGATGGACGTGAGACGACAAGATTTGCTGACGGAGAGAGTGCAAGAGTACGCAAAGGGGGTCTTTGCCTCGGAAGAATGGAACGAGGTTACGCACGGGAGAAGCACGCTCTGGAATGTCTCGCTGGGTCACGTTGCCGACTTGAATCCACTGTAACTGTGTCTTGTCAGGCTTTCAATGACCAGCGATTGCTTGAAGCAGCTATGTCTGTTGTATGTAACATGAAACTCTATACCCAATGCCCAAACAACAGAGATCTAGGAAGAATGAAGTAACAAGAATACGAAGCCACGAGAGCCGACATCTTAATGAGCTTGCTGAACAAGGAAAGAAACCTTGATTGACCGGACAATGGCTCTGTGATGATGTCGTCGAATGCTTTGGCGCAGCATACAATAGGCCGTCTTTGAGTAGCACTATAGTTCGCCATGATTCCATCTGTCTGCCGAGGATGCTTCAGGATGCCATCATACCTCTCCGGACAAGCAGGCGCTCGAGCTCCTGAAAACGATGACGGCAACATGGGAGGGTAAGGTAGTCGACAAAAGTGATGGAAGGATATGACCAACTATCTGGCATGGCCGGGTGATCGTTTGTTTGTGGAACCCGTGTAAGCTCACGATTTGTTGCCTCTTCACATTTACATGGCACATGTGGCGCTATGAAGTTCGCTTTCCGGCTTTGATGGCTTGGTGGGAAAAAAAAAAAAAAAAAGCATAACAGTCCGTTCCGTGGCAAAGGAGGGCTTGGGGAATCAACGCAAAGACATGGTTGAAAAGCAACCAGAAGCGCGGCAAACGTGCTGACGCCGACAAAGGTGCCCTGAGCCAAGGCGCAAAGGCTGTCTTTCGTGTTCATTACATGTTAGTAGAGGGCGGCAGCCGCCTATATTATGTACTTGTTATTACCTACCTCTGATACCTTCATGTTAGGTAGTACGACTTACCTGACCTTAGGTAGTTGTAAGACTTTGGAGACACCTGGAACTTATGTTTTGCCTCGGCCGGTCCGCGTCAAAAGTTCCGCACTGTCGGGGTGGCGGAGCGGAGCACGAAAGGGAACATTTGATAGAGGCAACAACAAGCTGGGTGGTTGGCGATCAGCTTCTGGGCTTTGTGACCGTGATGGTGAAGCTGTCGCGGGCGACGAATGGAGGAACTGATAGGGCATTGACTGAAGGCTTGCAAGGACCAGCAGGACTGGGAGCAGGCAGAGATGATAGAACGAGATATGGACCGTTTGCATGTCGATCGGAGATATCAGAGGGTCCAGAACCCCGGGTTTGCAGGGGATCGAGAGCTGAGAATTTCTCTCTGTGGCGTCTGCACGCTGTCGGGGAACGGACCGGTCATTTACCGTGTATTGTGTACGGTGCAAAGTGCTTCCGGCGGGACGTCGCTTGCTTTTTCTTCTTGCATTCTCTTCGTTGGGAGAATGAGAGTGAGGCAAAAATCCTACCACAGCAGGAGATGACACAGTGCTGGTGTTGCTGACTTCGTACCGTCCGGCCGAGGGTCGCGGTCCCGAGGAAGTTTTGTTAACTCTTCCTTCAACTCGGCTTCGTCTCGCATGCGGAGAATTGCAAAACCTCTGAGTATTCCACCTCCACGCCGGCAATATGTTACATGTACTGTGTGCTCGAGATGGGACAGTTCGTGCTCGCAAAGCCGCGCATGAATGAGGCCCCCGAGATCGGATTCACGATGGGCAGAGATTAAGACTCAGCTGCCTCTCGCGATTTCAAGTCAAAAATACGCCATGCGAGGGGGGAGAGATAAGGGCCTTCCACCCTGGAGAGAAGACGAGGCTAAGGGTCTCCTCCGTGGATAACATCATTGGCTGGGCGGGCGAGATTGGAGCAGACTATTTTACGCCTCGCAGCTAGGCACGGCAAGCATGTGTGTGTCAGAAGCACATGCTGGCTTGACTACCTTTGCTCGGCTTCGGTACCATTGCTGGCGGCACAACGAGGCTCGGGAACCTTGAATATCTGGCGTCGCGATCAGGCGCGGAGAATGAACATGCACTGTACGAGCACTCGCTAACATCTGTACACTGCTACTAGACGGACACATGCTCGAATGCTCTGTACGGGCTCGTCGTCGTGGCTTGGAGATGGGAGCCATTATCGTCGAGCTCTCCCCCCCAAGCTTTGACTTGCGTGGATTCTGGGACCGACTTGTGGCACTCCGTGCTCCCGCGACTTGTTCCAACTGTCTCCCATGCCCAGCCACGGAAGAGCACCAGACGCTACGATCCTTTAGGAAGGTCTGGCTTGTTGCAACGCCGTCGTTGCCCAGGAAGAGCAGGTTATCGCTAGATTGGCACCGGCCCAGCCAACCAAGCCGCAGAGCAGCGTGTCCAAGCCCAAAGCCTCGCAAGCCTCGCAAGCCCTCGCAAGCCTCTCCCTCTTCCTGTGGCACGCAGCAACGTTTGTTGGCACATGGTGGATGACAGGAACCGACAGGGGCACGACGCCTTAGCTGCACACTGTGCCGCGCCGTCTCTCTCGTCTCGGCCTGGGCTTGAGCGCCACACTGCCCATGATTTGGCGGGGAACTGATCAAAGATGGAGTCGGCTGGACTCGCGAGAGAAACACCCACGGACAGGGTCTGTGATTGGTAGGGCGCAAGACGTGCTGTATGTATGTATGTATGTACTCGTACATGGAGGCATTGCAGCATGTATTGCAGCCCATGGGGTTAGCGTCCTAGGCGGTTATCTGCTGTTGTTGTGTGTGTGTGCTGCGGTAGGTCGTCGCACTCGCTCTCTTTTCCCATCGCTGCAGACCTACAATCCTTCCTCGCCGAGCGAGAGACAGACAGAGGGCGAGAAGGAGAGAGAAGAGCGAAGTCCTCCCAGACAGACCTGGCCCCGGCTCGACTCGACTTGGCTCGTTCGATCTGTCGACAACCAGGCAGGCGACTGCGACAACGAAAGCGACGACAAGGGCGACAGTCGCAGCAGAGGCAACGCCGGAAACACCACGCGGACCAGCGCCGCGGATCGTCGACGTCGCGGACGGCATCGGCTCCTCCACAGTCGACATGCCGTTATCCTTCTTTCGCCGGCGCCATGAGCCGGAGCACATCACTCCGATCCCCGGCCCTCTGGAGACGGACACGCCCGGCATGCAGCATCTCAAGCATCTCCAGCAGTTTGAAAAGGCGCACAAGCTCGACCCCAACCTGCCCATTGACGACCTCAACGATGTCGACGCCGCCATCGCGACCGGCAATGCTGAAAAGGGCCTCGAGATTGAGCACGCCCTCATGGAGGACAACAGCCCGTATCCCGAGGTATGACTTACTTCATTCCGCTCTTTCACCTCTTTGCGGGAGACGAGACGAGATGTACCCGTCTTCACACGGAGGACAAGATATTTCACCAACGAACCGGGATGGTGTAAGCTGATGGTGCCGACCCTTCTTCTCTTACAGGTGCGAGCTGTTGTTCGAAACTATGATGTCGACGTCCCTGCCAACACCATCCGCGCTTGGGTCATCGGCCTGATCCTCTGTACCGTTGGCTCTGGCGTCAACATGCTCTTCTCACTTCGCAACCCGAGCGTCGCCATCACGACGTATGTCATTCAGCTGATTGCCTATCCCATCGGCCGCGGCTGGGATCTGGTCATGCCCGACAAGGAATGGAACCTCTTTGGCTTGAAGTTCAACCTCCGACCCGGCAAGTTCAACCACAAGGAGCACGTCGTCATTGTCGCCATGTCCAATGTACGTATCTCTCACTACCGAAGGGAAAGCATCGAGTCTTGGGGATCCGTCCTTGAAGCAAGACTAAACCCCTCTCCCTTCTCCCTGGATCAGCCGAATCGCTGACGATGTCTCGCTTTAGGCTGCCTATGGCGGTGGCGTGTTGTACGCGACCGATGTTCTGCTGGCGCAGCGCCTCTTCTACAAGCAGGAATTTGGCTGGGCTTTCCAGCTTCTCTTCGGCATCACCACGCTGTGTACTGGTTACGGCCTGGCTGGTCTGGCCCGCCGCTTCCTGGTTTGGCCCGCCGCCATGATTTGGCCCGCCGATCTGGTCAACGTCGCCCTCTTCTACAGCTTGCATGACCACTCACCGTCGGACCCGTCAAAGACGAACGGCTGGTCCATTGGCCGCTACAAGCTCTTCCTCATCGTCGGATTCGGCGCTTTCCTCTGGTACTGGTTCCCGGGGTGGATCTTCAGGGGCCTCTCTTCCTTTGCCTGGGTCTGCTGGGCTGCCCCGAACAGTGTCGTCGTCCAAAAGATCTTTGGGCCCAGTCACGGATATGGCTTGATGCCCACCTCGTTTGACTGGTCGGTATACAGCGGCTTCGTGGGCTCGCCCCTGATTCCGCCATTCCACGCCATCGCCAACGTACTGGGCGGCATCGTCGTCTTCTTTGTCATCATCTCCATGGGAATCCACTTCAGCGGCACCTGGTATTCCGACTACTTCCCTGTTCAGTCCTCCGACTCATACGACAACCTGGGCCAGGTCTACAACGTTTCGCGAATCCTGGGCAACGACTTGAAGTTCAACGAGACCGCGTACAAGGAGTATTCGCCTCTGTTCTTGCCAACCCAGTTTGCCCTCGCCTATGCCCTGTCGTTTGCCGCCGTTGCCGCCGTTCTCATCCACGTTGCTCTCTACCACGGCAAGGAGATCTGGAACCAGTTCAAGCTGGCCCGTCACCAGGAGGACGACGTTCACATGCGGCTGATGAAGAAGTACCGAGACGCCGAGGATTGGTGGTACGCAGGTATGTCACGCTCCCGTTTTCCCCCCTTGGCGTGACTCTCTCACTTCACGTCATGTAGCTATAAGTAAGTAAGTAAGTAAGTGCTAACGAACGTCATGTGGGTAGCGCTCTTTGTTGGCATGGTTGCCATCTCCTTTGGCATCGTCGCTGGCTGGGATACTGGCTTCCCCGTCTGGGCCTTTGTCGTCTGTTTGCTGCTTCCGATTGTGTGGCTCATCCCCATCGGCATCGTCCAGGCCATCACCAACATCCAGCTCGGTCTCAATGTCCTGACCGAGTTCATCATCGGGTACATGGTTCCCGGCCGGCCCCTGGCCATGATGATGTTCAAGAACTATGGTTACATCTCCATGTCCCAGGCCTTGTACTTTGCCCAAGATCTGAAGCTCGGCCATTACATGAAGGTGCCGCCTCGCGTCATGTTCACGTCGCAGCTTCTGGCCTCGGTCTGGTCCGCCATCGTGCAGATTGCCGTTATGAACTGGGCCCTGGGCCACATCCCCAACGTCTGCGACCAGCAACAGGAGAATGGCTATTCGTGTCCAGGTGGCCGCGTCTTCTACACGGCCTCCATCATCTGGGGTGCCATCGGCCCGGCTCGCATCTTTAGCCATGGGGCTCTCTACGCATCGCTGCAGTGGTTCTGGCTTGTTGGAGCCATCACGCCCATTGCCACTTGGCTGCTGGCTCGCCGCTGGCCCAAGTCCTTCTGGCGCTACGTTAGCTCCCCCGTCATCTTCGGCGGCACTGGCCAGCTCCCTCCGGCGACTGTCAACATCTACCTCTGCTGGGGCCTCGCCGGCATTGTTTTCAACTACTTCATCAGGCGACGATACACGGGCTGGTGGCTGCAGTACAACTACGTCGTTTCGGCAGCGCTAGACTGTGGCCTCATCATATCCACGCTGCTCATCTTCTTCACCCTCTACTTGACCAACATGAGCAGTCCTCACTGGTGGGGCAATGACGCCGCCGTGCATACAATGGATGCCAGGGGAGAGGCAATATCCATGAGAGTTGCTCCAGGGGAGATCATCGGGCCGTCGCAATGGCCCTAGGAGGCACATGGAGGCGACGTTGTCTAACAGCAAATGAAAGACGGAAGTTTAGCTGGACGTACGGCGTTTGACAGGGCTGGCACTATTGATTCTGGGCTATCGCCTACACATGGGTTGTGTATGGACGTCTCTGTGTTGCAATGCTTGATCTGCTTTTGGGTTGCCTTTTTTCCATTTCCGTCGTATGCAGTCCATGATGACCTGGACCGGATAGGGGTGGCGTTTCAAGGAAACCTCGACTATACTACTGATGTTCTGTTATTTCTTTTCTTTTCCTTCCTTTCTTGAGAAAGAGTTGACTTCGAAGCCTAGTCAAGGACGAAACTAGTCAAAGTGAAAGAAGATGCTTCTTCCAGTGCCGTGTGATTCGTCCTACATACTTATTTGCGTTGCTGAGCAGGAGCAGAAGAATGACTTGAGCGCAATGTAGTCCATGTACTTTTATGAGACAACAATGAGTAACCCTCGTACTATGCACGGCGACTTCTATCGGAAGGGGCATGAATATGCCTGACATTCTAGTCGACTTCAAGTTCAATGAGAGCATCCATCCGTCTTACACCAATGGACTTGCACCAAATTCGACCCGCGAGAACGATATGCTGACTCAGCTTGAAATGGAGATAAGAAAAAGAAAGTGGCATCACGTGCGCAGGCGAGAGGGTATCGTCACGTGCTCTAGACGGGCGGCCAGGCCCACGCCACTCCCACGCAAAAAATTAGGGCTGGCAATTCGACACTCCACCGCGAAAAAGGCGTTTGCTCCCCGAATTCAACAATCTGTGAATCGTCATCCCCAGCTTCACGCCTAACCACCACCGACCGCCAAGATGAGTACGTTTTTGATGCCGCTCCTGCTCGCCGCCACGAAGATCCCGTGCCTACGAAATCCCGAAGAGCTCGCATACACTCTGTCGAAAGATGCTGCGCGACGCCCCAATACTCCTACGGGGGAATCGAGGACGGGATCTGGCGAAGAGAGACCTCTCCGTTGGGTCATGATGCCGTGAAACAAGGCTGACTGTTGATCCTCTGTGTAGCGAAGGGTACCTCCAGCTTTGGTAAGCGTCACAACAAGACGCACACTCTCTGCCGACGATGCGGTTAGTTTTTGTCCTCCAGTCCACCGGGAACGCGGCATCCGTGATGCCTCCGCGCAACAGACACCCCCGAAGGGAAAAGATTCGATCGAGACTTGCGGCCAGAAGCACGGATTGCAGAGGGGAAAGAAAGAAAGAAAGACAGAAAGAAGGAGAAAGCCACCGACCTGGCTTGGGAGAAGTGGCTCGCGTGTCTCGACGAATCCAAACCCGAGGGCGGTCAATTGCGACGGATGGCGGATCGCCTCGACGGCTTCGACGAATGAATTGGCATGCTGATTATGGTTGGAACAGGCCGTCGCTCTCTGCACATCCAGAAGCATGAGTGTGCCTCTTGCGGTTACCCCGCCGCCAAGATGCGAAAGTGTATGTGCTGTCCCGGACTCATCCGCCCCTCAAACCACACCACCGGAAGACGCAACTTGTCTTTCGTCTGTCCCGCTACATTACCCAAGCCGCGCGAATTGACCTCTAACAATGTTCCCTTTTGCAGACAACTGGAGCGAGAAGGCCAAGCGGAGAAGGACCGTTGGCACCGGCCGCTGCCGCTACCTCAAGGACGTTTCCCGACGATTCAAGAACGGCTTCCAGATCGGCACCCCCAAGGCCCCCAAGTTCGGCAAGAAGGCTACTGAGGCGGCGACCTAAGTGACCATCAGGAGCGTTTCGGAGCTCTCTTTCTGCTTCTACTGGGTTTTGTTTGTTTTTTCTTCGTCGCTACACCGGATCTTATGCACAAAAGGGTAGAAGAGGGAGAGAGAGAGAAACGAGGAAAATAGCAGAAACCAAAAAAAGAACAATAATCCCCGCGTTCATGAGGTTAATGAGTCCTGGCGAGAAAAAAAGACAACAATTTCGCGTCCTCTGGCTCTTCTCTTGCCTTCTACCAAGTGATGAGCGACGTTTCTGCCGGATGAACTTTTTCTCTCCCCAGGTCTTCTTCTGTTCTCCCTTTTCTCTTTTTTCTCGCTGTATGGATCCGAGTGGAGGTGGCGGCGGATGTAAACTTGGGCGATTGATCAAGGAAGGGGCTGGAGCATGGGACAAACGGTGTTTATGAAAGCAAAAAAAGGGACCCCAACTGCTTTTTATTCTCGCGCGCATGATGCCGTCAGGCGACTCAGGCGGCGAGAGTCTTGAAATGGCATTCCTGATTCTTCATCTCGTCCGTGCCTGTTCCTCGCATCTTCTTTTGCCTTGGCATGTAGGCTTCAGTGAGATGGTATATGTGATGAACCCCTGTTGTGCCTTGAAGCATCGTCACATTGCTTGGGTAGAATGTCGTCGAATTCATCTCATCCGTGCGCCCAATCTCTTATCATATATCCAATCACACGTCTCTAATCTCGCTTTCGTCATTGGTAGATGTGCGTCGAGTTACCATCAATCACCATGAGATTTCATCATTACGCGGCAACACTTGCGTTCCACCGTCATGTCCCCCTCTCAAACACCTTGACATTCCCGTCCGCCCCAACATGGTACAAATACTCTGCACCCTCCCCTTCCTCTTTACGCACTGCGATCCTCACCACGCCGCTGACATCCTTGGCCACGCCCGTGTCCAGCATCCTAAGGCTAAGGACCAGGTCGGCGGCATGTGCCTGTGCGAGTACCAGCGCCGCGTGGGAGCGCTCCAAGGACGAGTTCTGAGCGCGCAGAAGGGCATCGTCAGCGGAGAAGGCGAGTATTGTCGCGTGGACTCGCTGGTAATGTCATGTTAGCTCGGTCCAGCTCACATTAGAGATTTCCCTTTCCGCCGTGAGATGGCGCTGAAAACACCAGAACCATCTCCATGAGACTCACCTCTCTGAGAGAAAAGAGCATTCCCTCCAGCGCCAAGGCTGTCACGTCCTCTGCTCCGGATATCGCCAACAGCTCGTCTAGTTGATCCACGATCAGGACTTTGGCACTCGGCCTCACATCTCCGATGGCTGCTTCGACGCCTCTCCTCACGTCTTCCAGCTTGCCGCTCTTTATGATCCTCCCCTTGTCCCCTGTGGATTCTGACCCTTGGCCTCCTGAGAGCAGGCCTGTCAGGCCGTCGACGAAGCTGAACTTGCCGGCTCTGCTTAGACCATCCAGGTCCAAACCCTGGCGGAAAGAGTGACTCATGTAAGCTATTCGAGCCTTTCAAGTCTATAAAAATGGCGGGGTGAAGCCTCGGAACTCACTAATCTGCTTGCGCCCTCTCTCCAAAAAGCTAGATCTCTCATGAAGCTCACGAGCACAACGCCCGATTCCCCTTCTGACCCATCTCCGCCAACGCCTCGTCCCTGGAGCATCGAGCAGAGGTACCGTAGAATGAGCCAGTTTGATGTCGCTCCCATGACATTTGTCAAGACTATTAAAGAAGCCTCCTCGGGTAGCCCGAGATATGGCTCGAGAAGCGGTGGAATCCTGCTTGACATTGTCTGGTCAATGTGAGGCTGAGGATAGGGCCAATGGTATGAAAAAACGTCAAGAGTACGTTTAAAGAGCGAGTCTGTAGAAGGTGCTATTGTGCTTAAAGCCTGAAATAAATGAAGCACAAATGGTCTCTTTATCTGGCTCTATAAGAGAGGAAAGTATGGTTAGGCAAGTCTAAGTTGATGATTTTGAGGAAAGAAGTCGTGGTGGGGGCGGGGACGGTGCGAATAGAAGTCATGTTCCTCGCACAGTGCCTACATCGCTGAGGTCTGCTTCCATGTTCTACACTTTCGCTCGCTCATCCCTTGTGCGTCACGATACTTGAACTGCGTTGCCAGCGCAAAGAATGAGCTCTCCATCTGAACTTCAATCCAATACATACTTTTTGACACCACTTGTCCCGGGACCGTGCCATCGATCGATGTTCTACACTTCACTGCGTCTACCGCTCCAACAGATGCCGAAGAAACGAGTCCATCAAGCCCCTTGATCCAAGGAGGAGGATTGCGGAAGGAATTCTCAGTCACATCGGGTTGATGTTGGCTTGGTAAAAGAAAATCAACGGTATCCTGTTAGCATCCTGTCCCCCTTTGTCCATGGACCTGGACTAACTTCTGCTACTTAGTAGCTACCTAGAGTGACAATGACATCTACAGTCCCGGCAGGTCAATATGCCCTCCATGCAGCTTCCTCATGTGCTCATACACGTCGTCGCCCTCCGGGAATGTCATCAAGCACACCCAGCAAATGTGAGCCTTGCAGGCTATGCACGTCATGTGGTTGCACCCGGAGATCTTTTCCAGTGGAGTTTTACACCTTGGGCAGTCCTTGATGCCCAGCTCTTTCTTGAGCTTCGTGAAAGCCTGGTAGCCTCCCGACTTGATGTCCCGGTGTTCTGCGCACGACATGCCGACGTGCGGCTCATGGCACGCGGAACAGGTCGGCCTGAGGCAGTTGGAGCAGTTCTGGGTCCTCGCCTCTGATGAGACCCTATAGATGTAGCCGCAGTCTGGGGTGGGACAGTAGCGGAACTCGTTGGGGTTCCGCTTGATGTAGGACGCAAAAGATCGTTCGAGCACGTCTTCAAGCGCTGAAGAGGAGAGATGCTCCTGGAGGTCCTCAACCACTACGACCTCCTTACAGGCGCCTTGGTTCCCATGGCAGAGGATGGCAAAGTCTGCGGCAGTCCCGTCTCCCACCGCGCAGCTTCTTTCGAAACACTCTTGGCAGTAAACATGGCCACAGCTGATCTTGACAGGCATGTCCGCTTCTGTCCAGCAAACAGAACATTCTTGCACCGCTTCATCGACTTCATGCTGCACGGCTGGCTCTGCGACTTGCTCTCGGCCTTCCATGATTGCCAGGGCGACATCATAGTCTTCGAGCGAACCCGAGATGACAATCTTCTTGGGGGTGGAGATGATATCAAACGATGCCTTTTCGGGCCCGAGTCTGGCAGCAATCTTCCTGAACCCCCCATGGCAGGCCCAGAAGAACTTGTGAGGCTCGAGTTCAATGGCCCGGGCGGACATCGACATTGACTCGACTCGTATCAGCTCACCAAGCCGACGCTCCGCCTCCTCGCAACGAAGCTGAGATCCAAAGAGGCGCAATTCAGATCGGCCTCTGTCCCGCAGGATGGTCACGGAAAGCTCTCCTTCCAGCTTCTTTATCGCTTGGAACAGCTGACCGTTCGCTTTGAGGGAAGAATCCCAGAGGGTGGCGCCGTCCCCCTTTGCAACAACGCCGGCAAGGATAGACTCGAGGTCCGCCTTGGCAATCGCAACGTCATCTGCCGACTCCCCCTCAATCTTCAAGAGTCTGAACCTCTTTAGGGGATCAGTGCTGTTGTACGCCTTGAAGAAGACGTTCTTGCCTTTCCACGTCTTCTGCTGGGCCAGAATTCTGGGGTATACAGCGTCGTAGATGTTTGTGCCTGCTTTGAATCTGGCCGAGTACACCGTCTGGACAGTCAACCGCGCCTTGCGGTGGAAAGGGAGCTCCCTTTTGTCAAGCTCTGTGGCAGCTCTCCGAGCATCGGACTCGTCCAAGAAGCGAGCAGTGGCTTTGACTCGCCTGGCGTTGGTCTCCAATGTGACCTCGAAATATTCCAGAGGTCCGATGTGTGTCAGAAGCGAGCGGACCATGGCCGAAGCCTGTTCGGCGTCGGTTGAATACGTTGGTGGGCCAACTTCTACATGCCGAGGCCTGTTTCGTTCCAGTGGGATGGCTTGCAAGATGTCCTTCGTCTCGGCAGCAGCCGGTACTTCAGTCAACATGACAGTCCAATTGACGCGGTTCCTAGGCGATGGCCTCGCATACGAATGAAAAGCCGGCTGAGCTTCAGTAGCCGGGCCCGTTGTGACTTTCTGGTCCAAGGTCCGATAGGTGCCCTTGGAGAACAGCTCGCTCACTCTCTTGGCAGTCTCGCCGTTGCCAAAATTCAACCAGGCATTTCGGACCGCTTTGTGCCACGATACGTGGACCTTCTTGCAGTCCACACGTCGAGCGTTATGGCCAGAGGGCATGGGTGCAGCAATGGGAGTCGCGTACACCCTGACGCCCTCCCATGTGTAGCCAGACTGGAACAGAGCACAGAGCCTCTTGGAGAAGGACGGATCGTCCGATCTCACGGACGCTCCGCAGCTGCCATCCATGTGCAACATGTACACGTTGTCGACGCTGATGTCAAGCCCCTCTTTTGCAAGCATATTCCCGACAGATTGCTCAGAGGTGCCTTGCGGCAACCCGTTGATACGGACAGCGGAGAAGTCGTTGGGCAGGCGGATTTTGGATACTTTGGCGCCGGCCTCGAATTGGACGAATGCGCCTCCCAGGGTTCTCGAAAAGTCGTCCTTCTTGGGCTCGTCCTGCAGCAGCTGCGTCAGCATTCATCTTTCAATCGACAAGGCACCATTCCATTGACTCGGAGACGGATGAAGATGGTTTCATGTGAACTCTCAGGGTGGACAACTAACCTCGATTGCCTCGGGTACAACAAGAGTAACTGGAGCAACATCTCGAGGGGCCAGATCTTCTTCGGCATGACGAAACAGGCATCTCTCCTCATATCTGCAAGTACCAGATTTATAGAATCTGCAAGCCGGCTTTGCGCTCTCAGGAGGTGCAGCGACAGTATATGGGTCGTTTGTTCTGGCTCTTCCGAATTGTACGCCTCGCTATACATAACAGAATTAGCAGGCGCTCTCGCTGGCGGGCCTCTTCATGAGGGAAGGACACTTCGTTACCTCCTGAGGCTCCGGCGCAGAACGAATGGAGATGCCGTTGCTATGGGAAAATGGGCATGACGATCCCCTGGTGCAAGACCCCATCTGGAAGAATCGGCAAGGCGTGGCAGCCCGCCAATCCTGTGCGGAACCAAGGTGCCCGCTGCCCATCGACGAGGCGAGGCGGTTCATTTTGTGATTTATGACAGCGAAGAGTTGCTCAAGATTCTGAGTTCAACGTCTGGAACAAGTAGTCGAATCTTGCTAGACGACGGCCAGATCCTGACTTCTTCTCGTTTCGCCTCCAAGAAAACAGTGTGCAAGGTTGGGCATCACGAACCGCAGAAGATGCTGCCCGCATCCTGCATATTGTGTCGCTTCGTATTCGAGCGTGTTGAGAGAGACACTCACACTGTACAGCCGACCTGCATATTGCCGTTGGACCTGAAGTTCGAGTTGAATGCTCCCATTGGGCTTTGTTGGGTATCGGCAGATGCTACTGCCGTCGTGGTACTCGACGAGTATCAACGCACAACATGCGTGCAGTGTGTGCTACCATGACGCTACCTGTATGTTGGGTCTCGAAGCAGAACAAAGTCGACATCTCGTCACCTCTGCTGGCCTTTGCACGTTGGGTATGATGCATATGACAAGTGTCTGCAGATGTAGACATATACATATATTGTGTATCTATGTTTCCAGGCATTTATATAAAGCAAGGTATGTCCCACTACCGGTGAGTGAGACGGGATATCTCTTTCGAACGAATGCTGTAAAGGCTAACTTATCCTACCTATATGCATGAAACCGTGCAGGAGAGCCAAGAGAAAGTTGAACACGATGAGGAAAAAAAAAGACAAAATCCCCCAAAACAACGCCGTATGATGATGCCCCGTCAAAATAACACTTGTGTGAACATGACACGGTCTTGACCCTTTCAAAGGAGAAGAAAGAGAAAGAAAGACAGAAAAAAGAAACACGACAAAATGTACGCATGCTGCCTGCTAAAACTTCTCCATGAGGTTCTTGCGCGCCGTCCACATGCGTGCCCTCTTGCCAAAGATGTACATGGGAATGGAGCACAGGCAAAAGATGAGCTGAATGACGCCGAGATAGATGTACACGCTCCTTGAGCCGTCCTCCGCCAGCCACTGGGAAATGAAGAGACTAAACACCAAGCCGTGCAGCACATTCTTGGAAAAGTTGAGCGTCACCAGGGCCTCGCCAGCGTACTGGCGGTAGCTGTCGACGCAAAAAGTGATGGACGTTGTCGAGCCAAGGGAGCAGCCAAACGAGGTGATGCCGAAGAAGATGGTGGGGACAATCCAGCTGTCCCTCTCCTGCGCCGACCACCCGAATCCCATGAGCCCTATGCACGTGGTGATGAGGATCGGTATGGCCATGATGAGGCGAAACTCCGGCTCGTACATGCCCCCGTTGCGACGGGCCATGGCCCGGACGATGATGTCGCTGATCTTACCCGCCACGCCGGTGCCGAGGATACCGCCCACAAAGGGCGATATGTAGACGAGGCCCGTCTGGAGAGCCGTGAAGTTGTACCCGTCCGGATTACGGTAGATGACAGCCAGGTTCTCGGAGATGACGATCAGCCAGCCAATGGAGCAGGCATAGATGACAGCAGACCAGAGGACGGCTGGGTACGCAAACAGGATGAATGGCCTAGCCATGACCTTGAACCAGTTGTCGTTGTTGAGCCGCCCATGATAGGGCTTGAGCTGCTGGATGAAGGTCTGGGCCGGTTGGTGGCGGAGGTTGTGCGTGTACGCCTTGACCTTGGGGGGCGCTCTGAGTTTCCACGAGGGCAATCTTTCGTTGTCGAAGTTGGGCGCTGTCGAGTAATACTCGGTAATGACCATGCTGTCGGCTCCGCTGTGAGTGGGAGGGGACCCTGGATGGAGTCTTCGGCCGCGTTCAGGGGCCAAGCTCGACCGCGGAGACGTGAGGGAGGCCCGAGGACTGTGGATCGACGGGACGCGCGAGGATTCCCCCCGGTTACCTCCCTCTTGGTCACGTCCCTCTTCCTTGTGGCTCTCGGGCGGCGAAACTATGAATCCCACTTGAGGACCCCCAGATGGCAGCTCTGCGTCCTTGCCCAAGGGCTCTTGGCCCTCATGCGGCGAGGACGAGGTCTCCACGTTTGGCGTAAACTCAACATGTACGTCCCTGCGACGCTCGATCACTCCCAGAGACCGCGAGCTCTCCGGCGATTTTCCCCGGGGGGACAGTGGGCCGGCAGACGTATAATTCGGGTCGGCATGGCGAGATGACAGCCGACGAAGGAAGCTGGGTCGTCTCGAGACCCGCCGTGTTGGCGTTCTGTCCCAGAAAGTCTCTGGGACGAAGAGGAACAGTAGGACAAACGCAAGTGCCACGACCATGGCAACAATACTGCGAGGAGACTAAGGTTAGAACTTCGACCTTGGACAAGGAACAAGATCCGAATGCAGGCAGACTTTGGAAAAGGGACGGAGTGTGTTGAGGGGCGTTCGCTACGTACAAAAAAGCCCAGCGCCAGCCGAAGCGGCCAATGATGGCGGCGCTGACCAGAGGGACGATGTTCTTGCCTCCCAAGAGCAAGAGGGTGTAGATTCCGATGCGGTATGCGCGCTCGTGGAGGAAGAAGATTTCGGCAATGGTGGCAGACGGCAGACATTCCACTGGCGACACGGCAACGCCCTGGAAGACTCTGGCGGCGATGAGGGAGGAGAAGCTGGGCGAATATCCAGCCCAAACGCAGGTGCCGATGAAGAGGATGGCTCCGGCCAGATACACGGGCCGTTTGCCAAACAGGATGGCTGTGGGAGAGGCAATGACAGACCCCAGGCCCAAGCCCATCATGTACAGGCCCGTGGTCAGGGACACGCGCTCGACGGAGACATCAAAGTCCTGCGCAACATTGGTGAATCCCGCAGCGATCAGAGGCGTCATGCCGCCTCCGATCATGCAGTAGAAGCCCAGTGTCAGAAGAGCGCAGTCTCGCCGCCAGGAGGGCCAGTTTAGGGGGTCGTTGACGGAATCCTCCGGCTGCGGGTCCAGGATGATCTTACCATCGCCCGTCTTCTTCTTGCCTCCAGTCTCTTCGACCGGCTTCTCGAGGTCGGGTTGGGACAACGGTGATGGCTGAGTGCCGCCAGGGGACCTGGGAGTCCCGACAGGAAAGCCGGCCGGGATGGACGAGTGCGAAGTGCGAGCATGAACGTTGCGCAGACCGAGTGGCTCGTTGCGGTCGCTAGCCAGCAGCAAGACGGAGCCTGCAAACCAGAAAAGAACGGCGTCAGTACGGTAGAAAGGGGGCATTTCATAGCCCAGCCCGCTCTACTCACCTGGAACCTCGATAGTTTCCGGATCGTTCAACATGCCCATGCTCCATTTGGTCGGCCCAGGCTTTTCACCCTCGTTACCGGCCTTTGCATCACCGCGGCGGCCGAAGCGCCACAGGCCTTGCTTGGATTGCCCTTCGGGCGCCATATCGACTGACACGAATGAGACCGGACGCCGGATACTGCTGCCGCACGCGTTGAGAATATAGGTAGTAGCTTCGAGTAAGAACTGGGAACCCAAAGTTGGCTCTTCAAAACGGAAAGGTTGGTCAAGAATACATGAAGGTGATATATTCAGCGATGGTGTAGCAAGGGGGGAAAGACGAGGTTGGCTTGCAGGCGTGGAGAGAGAGAGAAGATGATATCGTGCTTTTCAATCTTGTGTCGATATGTATATCCGGTCTAAGAATAGCTGCGAGACATGCCAAAGAGAAGAGACACGCCACAAAGGTAGAGACACGGCCCAAAAAACGGTCGCAGGAATCTTGTTTGGTCTGACAGAGAACAATAAGATCCGGGTCTAGAGCGACTCAGCGAGGAGACGAGAGCGAATAACAAGAATTGGCGTGGACCAGCAACGCGCGCAGTCGTGATTCGACACAGGACGTTCTTTGGCTCAAGCGATGGCCTGGTTCGCGCTGTCGAGACGATGAAGGGCGAGAGCGGCGGCTAGAGGACAATGCCTTAGGGAGGATGAGCACAAACGAGGTGAACTAGCTCTACAGGAGAGAGAAGACGAGGAACAGCAGGTGATGTGAGAAGAGGAGGAGGAGGAGGAGAGGAACATATACAAGAGGCAGATGGAGGAGAGAGATGCCAGAGGGTGGAGGAATGAAGTCAGTGTCTCGAACGTTCTTGCTCCGCATGTGCTACTAACAACTTTAGTCGACTGATGGCTGGCTAATCACGAAGGAAAGGCCCCGAGATCTTGCAACTTCCATCTACCTAGCGCGAGATCTGGCCCGCTGAATAGAAGAGGCCAGACGTTGTCGGACCCCGAGACGCACAGGCAAAGCAGCTCATGATGCCAGTGTTTGTGCTTGGGACGAGGGTGGGAGGGCTCAGGCAAGTCAAGATCAAGGGTATCGTTCCCACTGCTCCCCTGCTAGTCCTCGTTTCCAGCACCACCTTGATAGACAATGGCTGATCAGCAGCAGCAGAACCACAGCACTAGCCGCTCCCAAACCCCGGACGTGGGCACCATGGCAGCACTTGGCTTGGCCGGACGGCCCAACTGCAGCCAGTACGACGAGTCAGGTGAAGCGCCCGAGCTGCTGCACATGCCACTGCCTGGGAACCCCCACTGGCCCAACGGCTCTCCCGCCATGGACGCGCCTACCAGATACCTAGCCATGGATTCCATGTCTGATGACGGCAGCGGAAACCTAACACATGGGGGCTGATTGAGCCCTGGAAGATACTCGTACTGGCAATGCAGTGGCACTAGAGCTACGGACGAGCTACGGACAAGGAGCTTTGCTGAGCTGCCAAACAACGCCCCCCCCCCCCCTATGTTTGATTTTCAAGCGCGTTCCTCTGCAAAGACAGCAAATCCACTCGGGCTCTTGGACCAGCGCTTTCTGGAGGAGAGAGAGATACTGCGCTTCACCTCGAGGAGACAAGCTTGCAAGTGTAGGGGCACCCATTCCGCTGGTCGGGATCATGGATCAAAGATGGTTTTCTGCTGCGGCTCACGCGGTCGAGAATCTTCCCCCGCAAGATCCGCAAACAGGCGGTGATGCTACGCTAATACATGCTACTACCAGCACTTTATGATACGAGTCCATATTACACACGCAGTCGAAGCGAGCACAGGGCTTGCCGCTCCATCCCCTGTCCCACTGCAAGCTATTCGCCGCTCCAGCCCTTGCAACCAGATGCTATCATGCTTACGAGGCCATGGAAGCACCGCACCTTGACGAGCATTTGACAAGCTGCAGAGCCCCCGTTACGGTCGCTGATTGATACCTGATCAGCCACTAAAAGCTCCGTATCTGATGCTTCAACACCGCGGGGAGTCGACAGGACCCCGGACCGCACCATCCACGACGTCACTCTGCAGCAAGTCATCCATCATGCGACGCCTCTCGACGGCCGCCGCTCAGCCTTGGCAGCGTCTCGTGGGCGACTATCAGCAATGGTTCTTTTTTCGGTCGAAGCCAGGTTTCGAGCTCGAGTCATTTACGTGTACGATAAAACACCTCAGGCAACCAATGCACTCGTTTTACATCGAACGGAAAAGAAAAAGCGTCAGAAATTCTGCTGGCGATGTATCAGTCAGAAGAACAACAAGAGCGCATGCAGACATTGGACGAAACTCCGTCAGCTTTCCATATATCCATTCCATTCTACCCACATGGTATCTAAAAGAAAGAAGAAAGAAGAAAGAAAGAAAGAAAACGAAGAAATGAAATGAACCCCTAACTCGCTATCCTTGCTTGCTTATATGATCTGCTCTCTCAAGAACAGCCAGAAGTCTGCCACAGCTTCTCGCCTGTTTCCCTAGGATACACAAGAACCAGGTGGAACTATAGAAGAAAAAGGGAGGGGGGAGAGAGGAAAGAAGAAAGAAGAAAGAAGAAAGAAGAAAGAAGAAAGAAGAAAATTATCGTCTCTACATTAACACGCAGTCTCCGTCTTGCTTCTCGATGCGGCTTCGCGAGATGCGCTCCCGCGGACGAGCCTTTTCTTTTCCGGATCGCTTCAGGTCCTCCAGCCGTTCTCGGGCCTGGGGGAAATCTTGGGCTATAACATCATCGGGTCAGCATCAAAACCACACGTACAAGATTGATCCTCGTGGATCGATGGCAAAACTCACCGGCTGCTCGCCAATACCACCGCTTGGCATCCTCTAGATTGGCCGGGACGCCTATTCCCACCTCTGTAAAGTATCCCATCGCGTACTCTGCCTTGGCCAGCCCGGCAACGGCAGCTTTCCTCGCCCACAGGTACGCCTCGGTATCGCTCTGGCCCAGGACGCCTTCGCTGCCGGTCAGATACCAGCCGCTCAGGGCCAGCTCCGACTGATGCTCCTCCTGCTGAGCGGCCCTTGAGTACCACACAATGGACAGCCTGGGGTCGATTGGACATCCCAGCAGTCCGTACTCGTAAGCACAGCCCAGCCGGAACTGCGAAAACTTGTAGCCTATCTCGGCCGCCTGCTGGAACAGAGACAGGGCGTACTGCTCGTCGCGAATGATGACATCGTTGCCCTGGGCCGACTCGTACAGCAACCCGAGCTCGTGAAGGGCATGCGGATTTTCCGCATCTGCCCGCTCGGCCGCCCGCTTCAGCCAGCCAACCGCCTCCCGCGGGTTCTTGGGCTGGCCCAGAAGCCCCTTGAGCAGGATCATGCCGACCTTGTACATGGCAGGCGGATCGCCCAGGGTCGCCGCGCGCTTGTACCACTGGATGGCCTTCATGGGATCCTTGCGCGTGCCGCCGCCCTCTTCGTGGCCAATCTCGCAGCACACGGCCGTGCGATACGCAGCCGCGGCGTGGCCCAGCTTGGCCGCCGACTGGTAGAGCGTAAAGGCCTCCTTGGAGTCAGCCTCGGGGCCGAACAAGCCCCTGCCAGCGCCGTCGGCCATGATGAACATGGCATCCGAGTTCTGGGAGTGGACCAGCTTCTTGAGGATCTTGTGGGCGTCTGCGAGATATCGCTCACGGGCCTTGGACCTGGCTCTCGCGTCGGGGACGTTGGGGATGAGCACGTCAGAGGCCTCGATGAGCCGCTTGGCCAGCTTGAGCGCAGACGCCTGGTCGTTGGGGTTGCCCTTGATGACCATTCTCAGGTGCTCCAGCTCGCTGGGAGTGACTGGGGGCTCCTTTTCCTTGGGCCGTACCGGTGGCGGCGCCTGTTGAGGATACGGCTGCTGCTGCTGCTCTGCATGTTGCGACTGTCCCGAGTATCGCGTCTGTTGCGGCGGCTGCTGCTGCTGCTGCATGGGCGCCTGCTGTAGTTGTTGTTGCTGCTGATACTGCTGCACCGGCTGCTGTCCCACCTGCGGACCGCCTCCGTAGTTCCGGACAGGGGGTGGCTTGGCGTTCGGGTTCACCATCGAGTTCTCCATCAAGCCCGGCCGCACGGGAGTCGGATGCGCAGGCAGACTGTCCGGATTCGCGGGAGCGGCTGTGCCCGGCCTGACAATGGGCGGGCGGCTGTTGGCGAAGCCGGGATGCTGGCCGGCCGGGCCCGGAGGTGCACTCGGGCCTCGTGGTATCGGCGGCTGGGAGTATCCTCCAGGTCCGCCATATCCTTGGTCATATCCGCTCTGACCGTATCCTTCGTCATTGTGTCCTTGGTCATATCCGTTGTGTCCGTATCCTTGACCGCTGTGACCCTGACCGTAGCCATCTTGTCCGTATCCTTGCTGTTGCTGTTGATGGTACGCGTGCGTTTGCGGAATTGCCGGCACTGCAGGGATGTCGCCCGTCATCTCGAAGACGGCAGCCTGCGGCTCGCGAAGCTCTACCATGGATCGAGCGTGGGCCAGCTTGGGCATCTGGTGAGTCCCCTGCTGCGGCTGCTCGTTGCCCTGCCGCAGCGACTGCTCGAACGAATCCCGTTTGCTGTGCGTAGGGATGGCGTCAAAGTCGGGCATGCTGGAGCGGCTTTCCTGGCGCGCATGCGTCTGCAGCATGCCAGAGTCTTGCGGGTTGAGGTGCGTCGTGTTGGCAGTCGGCTCGTCGTAGTAAGAGTCGTACAGGTCGTCCATTCCCTCGTTATAGGAGGGGGCACCGTATCCGTTGTCGGCATGCTGACCGGGTCCCGGGCCGTAGCCATCGGGACCCGGCCCGTGGCCCCCAGCATTGCTATACTGACGCTGCGGTGGTGGCCCCTGACTGTCCTGAGGGTATGTCCTCTGCGGCGGGGGCCGGTTGCCCGTCGTCGTGGCCGGTCTCTGCGGCATTCCTCGCCCGGCAGCAACGCTGTTGGGCATCGTCATGCTTCGCTGCGCTCCGTATTGGTTCGGTGGCGGCCGGGCTCCGTATCCGCCGTCTGCGTAATCTCCGTAGCCGCCAGGCGCCTGCCTGGGCTGTCCGCGTCTTGGGTCTGCGTAGTTCTGGGAACCGTTTCGGGTGGGAGGTTGTCGGTGTCCTTGTCCGTTGAGGTCCATCTGCGACATCTGATCCGCGAGCCGGTAGTTGCCGTCGGCATACCCCGGACCGGGGGCGTTCACGCGAGGGTTGTTCATCGGTTGCCGGCCACCTAGAAAGGGAATAACGATTGCAGATTAGAGCCTGATTCTCTTCGTTTTCTTGTAGAGAGAGAGAGACGATGGTGGTGAAGCCGGGTTGTTGCGGAACAGGGCTGTTGATGAAGATCGGGCTGTACGGAAATCCGGGCTCGAGTGCAATGGCAGTATTGGGAAAGGCTTACCTGGACCTGGACCTGGACCTGGGCCTCCTCCCCGAGGCGCGTTCGGCCTGCCCCTATTCCCAGGACCCATGCCGCCTCTCGGGGGGTAGTTGGCCCCTCGCTGCCCCTCTGGTGGCATCATCTGAGGGCCTCCCCGTCCTCCCTCTTGCGGAGGGCGTCCGCCTCTCGCGGGGCCGGACCGACCCTGGCCATAGCCGGCGTCTTGGTGCTGGTTGTTTCCAGGCCCGTATCCTCCTCCGCCATAGCCATCGTCCTGATGGTACTCGTTCGGTCCTCCGTAGCCTCTGGCCATGGCAGGATGTGCCGCCGAACCAGCGTACGGCCGCTGCTGGGATCCGTTGTATCCACCTTCGTATGCCATTAGGATTACTTATTCTCTGATTTATTTTCTTTCCTTGTATTCTTCTTTTCTTTTCTGCGGTTTCGGCCTTCGTATCGATTTCGTGGCTCTAGAGCAAAGAAGCACGGCTAGTGCTGCGGCTGGCGGATACAAAAGAGTTCTGGCATGCAAATGCCCATGCTAAAAGAAAGGAGAGAAAGAAGGAAGAAAGAAGACACAATCACGATGTGGTTGGTACCGTCTGGAGCAGGACGAGACCCGAGAGGCGCTAATCGCTCTTTGTTTTCCGCAGGTGCCTTGAAATGCGATGCTGATGCTGCTGTCAAGACACAGCTGGAACAGCGGAAGAGTGAGAGAAATCGGAGGTCAAGGGCAAACGAGAAGAGCGGCAAGATGTCTCAGCTGGCCCATACCAAGCCGAGATGACAGCCCCCAGCGCCGCTCTCCGGTTGGCAGACGTTGGCGCCGCCGGTGAATCAACAGGGTCGCACAGGCTTGAGGCCCGCGTAGATGCCGCTGCTCGTGTTGTTTCCCCTTGTCCTTGTATGCTGCTTTCCGCTCCGTGGCGTGCGTGTACTTGCTGTCGATGAGCTCCCCGGCAAGCTGCGGTTCTCGAGCAGCGAGATCGATCGTGTCTCGCCTCGAGCGTTCGAACAGGCGCGTGTGTCTTGTCCGCGGGTTCAAAGTCGTGTCTTGAACCGGCCAGAGTGTCTCTGCGAGTGCCAGTGCTGTTGGGTCTCAACAACGTCAACGCCGATGAAATCAAACCATTGATTAGCCGCGAGCTGGTCAAGGAATGGATGGCTTTGACCGATGTGCCTGGAGAGCAACGCGAACTGGGACTATGGAAAGAAAACAACAGAATTCGCAATCCCTGTCTTGCTTCGCTTGCAGCCTCCGGCAGCCCTGTCCTGAGCCTTCAACGTCGCACAAGCTCGGGCAGCAGAAGGAAGGGGGAGAAAGGGAGCGACTGTTGGTCGGCGAGAGGGCAGGAAGAAGAAGAAGCAGGAAAAAGGAGCGTCGACGCTGTGGTTGCTTGTGTTTTTTTTCCCGCCCGTCAGTCGTTGGATCCCCGATTCGATAGGAAAAGCGTTGGAGAAACACCCGCGTGCAGTGGTTTGAGACGGGCCAGGACCCTGAGCGGAGTTGGGCGTCACACCGGCAAAATAATCCCGGCCACAGCACAAGACGGAGGGTGTTTGACTACTGCTGGTGCTGTGATTAATGCCCGGTCCCTGCAGTAATCATATCGTATAAGGACTAGGTAGGTAAGAATGGTGCCAACAGGAAAAGACAGCACCGCAGGACCTATATTCGCGATCCAGACTCCTCGTTATTGTTTTCTCGCTTCTCCAGCCAACCATCTGCTACAGTACTGCGTACCTCTAGGTACTACGACCATCACGGGCTCACCATTAGCTCCTGGAGAGCTTATCCGCATGACAGCCCGCCGCTTGACCGGGGTCGCAGCCCAATCGATTGCATCTGGTGGCTGAGGTGAGGCCTCTCAGTGCCCCAGTGCCATCCCCGTGGCGTCGAATCAAGGCCCTCGCGGGCTCGTGACTGGTGTTTGGGTCCCAGCCAAGTGCTCGGCATTCTGAGCTGTTCAAAATTATCCCAGCACTCCGTTCAACGGCTTGTGCTGTGTGGCCCCATTCATTCCATCTTCCTGTTGAGTCGTAGATGCTTGGATGCTAAGGATACACAACTCAATCTACATCCAGTAGTGATATGCCGAGATCGCCCCCAGAGAAGCCGTTTTCTATCCCGATGCCGATGCCGATCCTCCAATGTTCAAGTCGCTTGAAGACGGCCGAGATTCATTGGAGCCCTTCCCTCTTGTTGGAACCTAGACTAAGCCCCGGCTGACAGCGCGTAGGACGGACCACTGGGGCCTACAGGGAGGTGGTAGCACACCTCTAATAAAGCTCTGCTCTGGTCCCTGCAGTTCCCCAGTTTGAGTTGAGCCCAACAGTCTGTAATACCACACAAGGATCTGCTGTAAGACGACACGAGATTTCGGGGAGTTGGGGCCAAAGCACCAGTGCCAATGATAGCCACCGCAACGTATCTCTTCCTATTGACTTCTCTTCTTATATGCCATCAAGGGTTATCACCACAGGCTCTGCTCACAGACACACGTAGCCCATTCAAACACTACCTACCTAAGGTATCTACCTACCTAATCTACCCATTCGGAGCCGAAGGAATCACACTCTTCATGTCACATTCGTGCGGGGCCCGCCAATCCTCCGCGGCACTTTATTGAAACTCGGTACATTATCCCCGAGTTTCACTTTGATTCCGCTGCGTCCCATCATTTCTTGCTTATCCTTCAGTCTTCCCGGACACAACCACAAGAGAGTCTCCATCACTGCATTCCGAAGCCCCATCATGCAGCTTCAATTTGCTCGGAGCAACAATATGGAGTGATTTGCTCTGTGGAGATCCACATCGTCGCGGTCTTAGCTCAGCTGGGAGAGCGTCAGACTGAAGTACCTCCAAACTTCAATCTCCAAAATTATCTGAAGGTCGTGTGTTCAAGCCACACAGATCGCAATCTTCTTTTTTTGGAGGGGCTCGATTCTTTTGATTGCTGGGGAGGAACGGGGTGAGATTCTCTTTGCTAGTACAAACAGAGGCTGAGTCTACGTTTCGGCCCTCAGCAATTACTACATGCAGTGTGTTACACCTCCCACGACTACGTAACCCATGTCAAGAGCAAGCCATCATATGAGTGCTCGAGCAATCTAGCTTATTCATGCAGCAAGATTGGAGATCAACGGGACAAGATCTTTGAGATGAGACTTCAGCAAGCACAAGGTACCGATTCAGCAACATTTGGAACTCCAATGTTCGACATGAATCATACCTTACCTAGTAGCCTTTTTACCGGCACATTATAGGGTATGACACCAAACATACCTGAGCAGCAAACAGTCTACCTACCTAAAGGATTCAGCCACCAAAACCAGAGCCATTGTGAAGACAGAATTGCATCATTCTTGCCATTGTAAATCTCTGGCTTGTCTGACTTCAGCTTCGGCAACGTCATCGAATCGAATCAACAGTTCCCAAGCAGCCTTCCATATCAGTCACATGCTTTTGGCTCTCCTTCCCTTGGTTGATACCTTCTCGCGAGCTTAAAATTTCCTGCCTCAGGCAATCGGTCAAACGGCCTTCCTGTCCCTGTTTACACTCCTTCTTGCCATTACTTGACTTTTCCCATCTACCCTTTCCAACAATTCGATATCGCAAACATATCTGCCCATTCTTGGACTTTCTATTGAGCGCAAGGCTCTTCCTTTTTCCTCGTGATTGTGCCAGCTGAGATTTGATTACATAACCGGGCTCTACTTCACCGCCTTCCCACTTGAGAAGCTCTAGCTCGGCGAACCAAAATTCCATGATGCCTGCTCTTTGGCTGCCGAATTACTTACGCAAGAGCTTCTCCTCAGGCATCAAATTGAGGCCGTTGCAACAAGAACCGAAGAAGAAGCCCATAACCCGCATTCACCTTCTGCCCGTCGGATCATCCCGTTCATTCCAGACATCTCAAACACCAAAACGCAAAATGCCTCCCAAGAAATCCGTCAACTGGGGGCTGTGGATCAAGGTCCTGGTGGGGTGAGTAGCCCTTTGACTCGAGTTGACTCTCCAAGAAGTCGATGATGGGTACAAGCACAGGGCATTGATGCTAACCACCGTTTCTCTCTCGCAGCGGGTCAATCATCAGCATTGGCGGACCAGCAATGACTTTCTGGCTGGTGCCAACTGAGGAAGAGCTGAGATCCAGGTACAATCCTGAGCTGCTCAAGAGGAGCCTGGAGGGCAGAGAGGAGAGGCAGCAGGAGTTTGACGACTTCGTCACGCGGCTCAAGGAGTACTCCAAGTCTGATAAACCAAGTTTGTCCATCAATTCTGCCCAAACTGACCGTCAGTATTTGTCCAAGAAGGCGGAGACTAACGCCCTGAACCAGTCTGGGCCGTCATGAAAGAGGAAGAGGAAAGGAAGAAGAGAGCAGGCCTCGAAGCCGGAAGGCTACAGCAACAGGAGGCAGCTGCTCGGAGAGAAGAAATGCGCCGAGAAGCTGGCCTCGAAAAGTAAAGCAAAGCCTGATGCCGCAAAGTCGAAGCTCGGCTACGACAGTTTGCAACCGGGCTTTGAACAAGTCCATTGTCCAGCCACGCCACTCCCGTGTACAGTACACGGAGGCAGCCTGTTTGATACGTTTGTTTGATTGCCGTCGACTTTGGCTTTCTCCCGGATTCAACCCGAGGGCAAGGCCGCTTGCGTCGGGGGAGTTTTGCGTCGTCGATATCGAAAAGGAAGAATCATAAACACCAGAGAAACAGTGTGCCGCCACATGGAGGGAAGAGATAGGCAGATCACCGGGCCTTTCTTCAGCTGCGTCTGACGTGGCGACGAATTATGCTTGGCTTCCCTGGGTTCCAAGGCATAGAGGTACAGAGTTGGTGGCAAAAATAGGTCCGGTCCAGAGAACCGGGTTTCACTCTCGTTACGATTAGCATGGGACCAGTCGTTGGTTGTGGCCTTCAGCAATCAATGTCACCAAAATCAACAACGTCGGTTATACCTGAAGTGGTGTCGAAGCAATAGGGTATCATCGTCTATTGCTTCATCACGAGCGTGTGAGATCCTCGAGTGATGTGCAGAATTGCGAAGGATTGCAGGGCTGAGAGGCGTGCGCTCTTGAATTTTATCTCAGACTGACTGTTCCGCTGCTGAATTGGGTCACGTCGGCGCTGAAAATCCAAGATTGTGAGAGAACGCTCAAGGCATAAGGCGGGAATACTGAGTCGGAGATCATGCCACGAGAGCCAACGGGCACCGGAATGACAAGGCCACTCACCCTGACAGGAAATACTGCAAGGCTTGGAGCCAGACACACAGATCATCTGACGGCTCGCGATCACTTTCGGCTCCCGGATTATCACGTACCACCTTCCAATCTCTGCCGCGGCAAGCAGCCGGGCTGGCCGAACTTCCGTGGCGAATGCCCAGTGTTGGCCAACTTATTGCATACGTTGACAAAAGATCATTCATTCTGGACCATCAGCTTGCGCGAGAAGTCTCACGGCACCACATCTCTGTTGGTCCATGCTGCCCCAGACGACCTGATCAAGCTGGGTGATGGATGACGGATGCCCCTTCACGCAAAGTTGGGGTCGGGTCGGGTTGTGGGTTTAATGCACATCTTCTGGGGTCTTGCCTTGCTTCGACAGGTATGCATTTGTGCTGGAGTCTCTTGACTGGCCATGCCGCTTATCTGACTGAGAGCCCCAGGGACAGAGAATAGGACAAAACCTGAATCCACTACCTGTCGGGGCCACACGTCGCTTCGTACCAGTGTGGCGACGGCTCATCGTTCGAGTTCAAAGTCAAGCACATGCACTTCGTTCTGCCTTGCCACTGCGTCCTCCACGAACCACCAATTCCACCTTTTTGAAACTCTACAGCTTCCCACTTGTCTTCGAAGCCAGACAACGGCCAGAGCTTATCCACCATTCGGCTCAAAGAGCCACAAACATACAACAGCAGCAGCGCATACGAAGGAACCATGACACTGTACCTTTCCAACAAACAACCACTGCAAACAAGTTCCTAGATTGCTTCCTCTGCAGCCACGAACGGCACATTCCATGGAATGGTCTATGCTCTTCGTTGCCACAGCCGTGGGGCGATGATTTCGACATGCCTCCCATCATGCCTCGGATCAACTAGTAGAAGCATCGGGCAGGTATCAGCCGCGCCATCTCAGCGGATACTCTGATCGGGGATGCCCCAGATCACTTGGCGACTTGTGCGCATCATTCTGGCGGATCTTGAAGTCCGAGACTGACCTACAATTTCTTTCGTCCGGCCAGATCAATGCTCCAACCACTTCAGATGGACATCAAACCACGAAAAGGCTCAAGCTGTTTTTGCTACCTTCTCTGCCAACATCACGGAAACAACGATGCCCGCTGTCACAAAGCCTGGAAGCTGAAGTCTGGAGGCATCAACTGAGCTAATAGTACACAAAACGCCCTCTTGCTGCAAAACAAACACGGGGTATTACTGCGTACGAAGTACCCGTACCGCGCCGCTGAGGTAGCTTCATGGCTGTATACGGAGGCCGGCGCCAAAGGATCGCCCGTGGTGGCACGGCGAGCACGGAGACATTCCCGATGTCGTCTTCACATGACGAGGTCGATCCCAGATTACCTAGTCATGAAACGCAGCTTAAGGTTATCTTGCTAGTGGCAGCCGCCAAGTAATCCTACGGACTACAGGGACCAGCTAGGATGGCGTCTGTAGTTGAGCTGACGGCGGCCCTGATGCGCATTTACAGTTATTACTACGGAATACTACCGCGGGTAGTATCACTCACTACAACGTACAGGGCATGACTGAGACATGCCTACAACAGCAGGATGGTTGCACCAGGCGATGAGAGCAGAAGAGATGACGCGGGAGGAGGACGAGATGTCCGCCCTGGCTGCCGACACTTGGGCTTCGAGAAACCTTCATGGTTTCCTTATCTTCCTCCAACCGCAATGCCGCTCCAGCAACCTTCACACAAGCCAATTCTTGGAGCAACTGTGTCAAAGATGGCTGGTGGCGGAGCACTCTGCAATCTTACTTCATCCAGTCAACCTCTTCGATATCAACATGAACGATAATCGGAACGATCTCTCAGCTCTGCCATATTCTTGATGGATTGCACGCGACAACAGGCGACACGGGGGTGCGCTCTTTCAACAAGCGCTCCAGACCGAGCAGGAGTAGCGCCATCTGGCCGAGCAAAAGTGCATCTAAAAGTAGTTCCCATTGCATGGGTCATCACCCCTGGTCTACTTATCAGCCACCCCGGCCCTAGTCTAGCCCTCCCTCCATGCAGGCCATGCGGGGACAGCTGGATGGATGCCGGAGGGTTTGAGAGAAAAAGGTGCCAAGTCGAAGGCAATACCGCAGGTGTTCTCCATACCTGTATCACACGATGGAAGTCGCTTAGGTGGAACAGAGAGTGTGCTGCTCAGAGACGATTGTTTGCGAGAATCCGAGAATGCCACCATGCGCTGGGCTTTCACTTGCAATATCGATGGAAACCGACGGAAGCGGTTGTCTCGATGCTCGCTCGCTGACACGTCATGTGACGAGACTTCTGCCCTTCGAGATAACGGGAGTCTTGTCGGGGTCTTTGCATTCGTGTGCGCAACTATGTCGTCAGCTGAAGATAACGGGAAAAGGTCATTCGGCGGCTGAACCGACAACCACCAATATGCGGAGGGCGAGGACCTTTTGGGCGAGGAGAGAGGGGAAGAGGAGGACGAGGGTCAACAACGCCGCCCGCCCGATACTATCAGCCACGAAAGAGACAGCCTACTGTTCCTGGACGAGAGTACTCTACCGGTTCACCATCCTTGTACGAAGTACTTCGTACGTCCTACTGCTCCGGATAGCACCCGGTACATTTACAGATTTACGTACAATGCGTACTTCATATTGTCCTGGCTGTCTTCCCTATCCATTTACACCTCTTTGCCATAGCGACAAGCATTGGGCAATGATGGATACATCTGAACTCCCGACAATCTTTGCCGCAGATATGGATCTAGATACCTGTCCATTGGAGTGTCGGCGTTGGTGCTATCTGAGGTGGTGGTGTTCACACGGACTTTCGTGACGAACTTCAACGGTACAAAATACCTACTGCAGTAATGGCCGAAAGATTCACGCTCAAGCCCGAGATGCGGAACACGACTCACGAGGTAAACACATGGCTACCGGGAATGCCAAACCAGCAAGCTGTCTGACGCCATGGTATACTGTTATCCTAGGAAGGGAAACGCAAGCCAGTGTGCAAAGTATGTGAGAATTGGAATGTAGGTAGTAGGCTCGGCCCAACCATGGTCGCCTCGTATGGATCCCTCTCCCCGATGCGGAATCATGGCTTTTCCAATAATGGCGCTGTCTCGAGCACCTACAGACTCCTCACTGGCCTGCTGATAAGGATATGGGAGTCTTGCGAGTACCTACCGCTTGTTGATGCCCCGATTAGTCTTCGCTGAGCCACGGAGACGGAGTTCGTCCTCTAGCAGACGAAGCATTGAGGATCGGTTCTGTTCATTTCCAGAAAGTTGGGAAACGTTGTGCCAGCATGAGTTTATCAGGTATTACGGGGTCTTCCACTGGGAGCCTACTTCCAAACTTGTGGCTGCGGCAGGTGATGGGCGCTGGAGTCCCTTGGTAAGGGATATTGCTCATGGATGTCTGGCGATAAGGCGCCGCACTTGGTACCCGCCGGGCAACAACCTTGAAACCGACCACCTCTATCCGGCTGATTGGGCCTCTCCTGGGGTAAAAGTGCCTCTCGAATTATCCTTTTCGAGCATCAACTCGGAAACCCATTACTTCTCAAGCTGGCAGTGGACGGACCCTTGTCTTGTCCTCGGCTGGTTCGTCCCTGTACCGTTCTCCGCCCCTCCATATTCCTTCTCCATGTGTTTATCTTGCAGCTTCTTCGGTCCTGCCACCCGTCTTGCTGTCTGGAGAGAAGCCGTTCGCCACTAGACGAGAAGAAATCTATCCACTGGCCGATGGACCGGGGACGCCAGAGGCGAGGCTTCACCTGCCTGAGCCAACAACGCTGGCCGTTGCGCCGCTCAAAAGGGCCTTTGTTGCTGAGGGGGGAGGGGACCTTTTGACAGGAAGCTGGGGCCACGAACGGCCACCCAGTCATGAAGCGACGGACACCGATCATGAAATAATAGCTCGCTGATATGCAAGCGGCCACCCCCCTGGTCGCATGGCGCGGCACCAAGGGTGACTGTGGGCGCTTTCCGTGCCGCGGCAGAGCAGGACCGCATCAGGCAGGTGGGCACACTCTGTCGCGAGCCGCAAACCTATCGTTAGACACTCGGAGCATTTGTGCTTCTACACGGAGGGACTATCGCCACACTGTCTCACAACAGAGGGACCTTTTGAAGAGGGCGAGCCTTGGCAACGGGCCTCTTGTGCGCTCACCATGCACGGCTAAACCCAGCACTAGAGCCCATCGAGACCAAAGCGGGCTGATGGACGACCAATGCCTGCCGAGTTCACCAACAGTATCACCACCATGTCCTCTATGTACATCTCTCCGGGGCGACTCTCAGCAAAGTCGCACGCCATCCTGGCATGTATGCTCTGTACAACATCGCCAACCGCCTTGAGGGCCTGTCGCCCCCATCCTCCAGAGGCCAATCAGAACATCCCTTGCCTCATGGCAGACTACCCCCCCCCCCGAGGCCCTAGTCCGAGAGGTTGGCCGCAACCATCTTTGTCAGGCGCATTCTCCATTGCAAAGGGTCCCTCCGGACAAGGCGACCTCCGGTGACGAGCGGCAGATCGGGGAAAAAGACCAGAGAAGGAAGATGCAGCCACGAGAGTGTAATGCCTGCATGTTGGCAAGGGGACGACGGCCCCCCCGCAGTCAGTTAGCACGCATCTCAGCAAGACATACCTAGCACAGACAATGGTGCTGTAACCTTGGAGGGCGATCATGGCCGGAGCCTGGTGGTGGTTGTGGTAGTATAAACACCCCAGGTTTCTCCCCTCGCTGTCACAGGCTCCCTCCCTTCTCTTCAAGGCCCATCAGCTCTTGTCGCCTTTGGCTACTGCTCAAGGACCGCCGCCACACTTGACTGAGTGGTATCACGCGCAGCATCCAAGATGGGCTTCAGATTTGGCAAGAGTGACGCTCGCGTCGAGGCCGAGGCTGTGTCCTCGGGCGCCGAAGTCCTCCCTGTGGAGTCTCACAATGTCGAGTCTGAGCTCCGCAACTTCAGGAAGCAGCATCGATGGGATCCCTTCCTCGACATCGACAAGCTCGACAACATCGACGAGGCCTTGGCCTCGGGCAATGTGGAAAAGGAGGCGGCCATTGACGAGTCTCTCATCCAGGAGGACTCTCCTTACCCGGAAGTTCGCGCTTCGGTATGCTCCTCTATATCCTTTTTGCATAGCATCTCTGTCGTTGTGTTGCCTGTCGACTTACACGATATGAATCCAGGTACCCCCTACGGATGAGGATATGCCGGTCGACACCATCCGAGCTTGGGTCATTGGTGCCGTCATGTGCACAATCGTGGCTGCATGCAACATCTTGCTCACCCTTCGCCGTGCTCCCATCACCATCACGTCCACCGTCGTGCAGTTGGTTTCTTACCCGTAAGTCGCTGTCTTGAGTCTTCCTAAACATACTTACCTAGGTAAGCCACGATCACTGACCGGCGCTGTACAGGATTGGTTGCTTCTGGGCCCGCGTCATGCCCAACTACACATTCACTCTTTTCGGCCACAAGTTCGAGCTCAACCCCGGCCCCTTCAACGTCAAGGAGCACACCATCATCACCATGATGACGGCTGCCGGGACGGCTGCTTCCTATGCAATCGACATCCTGCTGGCGCAGGAGATCTTCTACGACCAGAAACTCGGCTGGGGCTTCCAGATCCTCCTCATCCTGTCCACTCAAGCCATGGGCTTCGGTGTCGCCGGCGTTGCTAGACGATTCCTCGTCTGGCCCTCATCCATGGTCTGGCCCGCTGTGCTCATCACCACCACCGTCATGTATTCTCTGCACGACCACTCTGCCGCCGATCCCGCCATGACCAATGGCTGGAAGATTGGTCGGTACAGCTTCTTCCTCATCGTCGCCGCCGGCACCTTTTGCTGGGAATGGGTTCCTCAAGTCATTGCTCAGTTCCTTCAGCTGTTCATGTTTCCAGTTTGGTGCGCCCCAGACAACGTCGCGATTAATATGATTTTTGGTGGCAATACTGGACTCGGTTTATTGCCCATCTCCTTTGATTGGTCGATTATTTCGGGGTTTTTGCTCTCTCCTCTCCAGACTCCGGCCTTTGCCATTGCCAACGTTGCGGCCGGCATCTTCGTGATGCTTCTCGGCATCATCGGCCTTGCCTATGCTGGTCCCGAATTCTACCGCTATCTCCCCCTGAGTGCCAACCAGAACTTTGACCACTACGCTCAGCCCTACAACACGAGCCGCATCCTCAACCCCGACTACACCGTCAACCTGACGGCCTATAGGGAGTATTCCCCTATTCTGCTGGGCCCGGCCTTCTCGCTGTCGTACGGCATGGGCTTTGCTGGTCTGATCTCGACCATCACTCACATCGCCCTGTTCTACGGCCCTGATGTGTGGCGTCGATCTATCGACTCTCGATCTGAGGAACCTGATATTCACATGAAGCTCATGAAGAAGTATCGTGAAACACCGGAGTTGTGGTTCATAAGTATCTTCGCTGTATCCTTTGGACTCGGCATGGCTGCTTCGTTGGCATGGCCAACGCATCTTCCTGCTTGGGCTTTCGTTCTGTGTATCCTCATTGGTCTCTTCTTCTTCATCCCCGTGGGCATGGTTCAGGCCATCACCAACCAGCAAACCGGTCTGAACATCATCACCGAGATGATCTTTGGCTACATGCTTCCGGGCCGCCCCGTCGCCATGATGCTGTTCAAGTCCTGGGGTTACATGATGACGTACAACGGTCTCACGTATGTGTCTGACATGAAAGTCGGTCACTACATGAAGATTCCCCCCCGCAGCATGTTTGGCGCTCAGGCGTTTGCCGTCATCTGGCTCTCCATTGTGCAGATTGCGGCCTACAACTTTCTGCTTGGCAACATCGATGGCATCTGCACCCCTGAACAGCCCCAGGGCCTTACCTGCCCCAACGCTCGTACCTTTTACAACGCCAGTGTGATATGGGGTGTGATTGGTCCCAAGCTGGTGTTTGGTGCTGGTCAATTGTAAGTTGTCTTGGGTCCCGAAGAACCGAGTGGTGTAAAGAAAGAAGAGAATACGGCTGACTGTTGATATTCAGATACTCTTGGACCAACTGGTTCTGGTTGATTGGCTTCCTGTGCCCCTTTGTCCAGTGGCTCCTCGCCCGCCGCTACCCTCGCTCGATGCTCCGCTACATTGTCTTCCCAGCGCTGTTTGGAGCTGCCGGCATGATCCCCCCGGCGACTACCTGGTATCTCGCCCAGTGGTGCATTGTCGGCCTCATCTTCAACTGGTGGGTTCGCAGACGCTGGCTCGGCTGGTGGACTCAGTACAACTATGTCCTGTCTGGTGCTCTCGACATCGGCACTGCTCTCTGCACAGTCCTTGTCGGGTTGAGCCTGGGCCTGGGCAATGCCACCTTCCCCGACTGGTGGGGAAACACTGTGATTAACAACAACTTGGATGCCCAGGGCGCTGCCGTCTTGAGGGTTGCGCCCACCAGCGGCCCAGGCATTGGTCCGACTTCCTGGTGAATGGGATAGGGCGGAATGGCATGGCGGTTGAGTATTGTAACAGGAGGTTGTTTTTCTCCGTGTGCGAAAATGATGAGTAGTTTCTGATGATATGAAAAGATGGGAACGCTCTCTGTTTATGATGATTGCTGCAGCACGTCGTTTGGACGTGTCAAACTGAATATACCCGACATCTCTCTAGCAGCGGCGATATATTTTGTATACTTTGATTCTGTCCTTGCTGTGACTGCAGATTCTGTGATGATGGAATGGAGGTGAGTGATTGTATGGTGAATTGATGATGAAGTGAGCCGTTTTGCAAACGTGTTCGTGAATTCAAATCCAATGTTCTCGTATAGAAGGTAGGTACCTGATAAAGAGCTTGGTTGCGCAGCTATTGCTTAGCTCAGCTAAGCTTACCTTTCCTTGTTCGAGATACTGCTAGTTTGACCTGAACAGCAGGTCGTGTGTTGCGTCGTCAGTAATTGATTTCCCAGACTCAATAGTCAATCAGAGGGAAAATGGCGGGAGATTCATCGCAGCTGCGAACAGCACAGCATGAAGCAAGGATAGAAAAAAAAAAAAAAAAAAGGGAAAGCCATGTCATGTCAGGTCATGGCATGTCACGGCAGAATTGAAGTGAGGAATGAGGGCATCATGCGCCAGGTTGCGGCAGCGCTCGGCTAAACAGATGATCCGCGGCGCGCAGAAAAGTCTTGGCACGCACAAAACCTACTCTTGCCGCTTGAACCATTGCTCACAATCGAACGAAAGCCGCCGGCGAGAACGACCAGAACAACGCTTCTCTCTCTCACCCCCCCTTTTTTGACTCTCGAATCTTCGGTACGTTGGAAATCTCTCTCCCGAATCCCGGTGTTTTCCTTGTCCGAAGCTCGAAGCCCTGGTGCGGCGCAATACATGGCAAAGGAGAGAGAAGGCTGATGTCAAGGCGAAATTGAAAAATGTAGCTCCTCCAACTTCGAAGCCCCCCGCATTTCCCACCCCTAGTTCCTTCACCTTTCCGCACAACACACAGCCATCATGTCCGACGTCCAGGAGCGCCTCAAGAAGCTTGGCCAGGCCGGCCGCATCGGTATGTCTCTCCATCATTGAATTGATTGATTCATCTGTGCATCTCCGTTGCGTCGCATCAGACTCGTCATCTAACATCTCGTCTCTCTGCGCAGGGTATGTTACGTCGTCTCCAGTTACCAAACCAAGCACCACCACCACCACCGCCCCTCACCAAACCCCTCCTCACATATACCGTTCGAGAGAAAAATTCCCACCACAGTTCGAAAATTCGAGACATCGCCTGCGAACCACAATTATGCGATGACGAGACTGATCAACTGACGTGTTGCGCCGTGCAGTGGAAAGGGAACTCCCCGAAGACCGGTTAAGCGCGCGCCCGCCCGCTCCAACAACGATGACAAGAAGCTCCAGGCCAACCTGAAGAAGCTCAACACCCAGCCCATCCAGGCCATCGAGGAGGTCAACATGTTCAAGTCCGACGGCAACGTCATCCACTTTGCCGCTCCCAAGGGTACGTCTCGTCCCTTACCATGTCGCTACAACCCGCCTCGGCTGTGGCCTGAATAAGCCCACAAAACCAGGAATTAGTTCACGACGCAATCGCACGACGACACTACTGACATGATCTTCTCTTCGCAGTCCACGCCGCCGTCCAGTCCAACACCTTCGCCATCTACGGCAACGGTGAGGACAAGGAGCTCACCGAGCTTGTCCCCGGTATCCTCAACCAGCTCGGCCCCGACTCTCTGGCTTCCCTGCGCAAGCTCGCCGAGAGCTACCAGAACATGCAGAAGGCCGAGAAGGGCGAGGATGACGACGAGATCCCCGACCTGGTCGAGGGCGAGAACTTTGAGAGCAAGGTCGAGTAAGGTTCTCGATTGAGCCTTGCGAACGAGAAAGAGAAAGAAACAGAAAAAAGAGAAGAAGCAAAAAATAACAAAGGCATGTATTTTGTAACCGGGTACAAAGCTTGGAGCTGAAATGAATACTTTGGCGGGGAGGGGCCATGTCTGGGATTTTTTCCTTGTTTTCTTTCTTCCTTTCTTTCCTCTTTTCTAACTGTCGTTGCGTTACGCCATCCGAGCAGCGGGACGACGACGACGAAGACGAATTGGTTCCCACGAGCTGAGAGACTGCGTCGGGATGGAGAGGACAAGAAATGGACACTTCTCTTCTTCCTCGGACAGGATTTCTGCGCGTTGCCCATTGGTGTTTTTTGTTATTGTTATCATCACGATTTCGGGTACGCTCATACCCGCCGGATTGTGCACATTTGAGCGTGGGAAAGGGAATTGCGGCAACGTCAGCTTTTGTCATGATGGACGCCAAAACAAGGTATGAGAGGGGGGAGGGGTTTGTACAAAGAGGCCAATCTGTATCCGGATACAAAGAAGAAGAAAAAAACGACCAACCTCCCAGTCCCCGGAATGACGTGAAGCTCTACTGCCTTTAGTGTTGCACGCGAGATGGAAGCCACCATGGAAGAAGGTCATGCTATATGCTATGCTATGCCATGCTGAAGTCGGAGTCTCCTTCGTTTTGGACCCAGCCCTTGAGCGCAAGCTCTCGGGCTTGAGCCTTGACGTGCCTCCGCTCAGCCAACAGAGGTCCATCTTTGACTTGCTGGTAGCTGCTTGCTGAGTAAAGATGCTCTCGAAGTGCCCGATGGCGATCGTCGTCGGGGACATTCTCAGTACCCTTGTCCGGCCCTGAAAATGAAGTAGGCGTTGAGAGACCCTCAGACAACTGCTTCGCCTTGATCCACATCTGCCGCCTGGAAGACTTGCTGGCGCCTCTCACATCGAACTGCTTCCTCCCCTGGAGCACGCCACCCAAAATCGACTCCTCAACGCCAGAGGCCGACCACGTTGCAGCAAGGTTGCTCGCCGAGATGGCTTCAGAGCGAGCCTGAACCGCCCTCTTCGAAAACGCAAACTCGACGCTCGTGGCCTCGACCTTGAACGGCCTGAAGGCGTAGCCGCCGGGCCACTGCTTGCCGGCCACGGGCTTCATTCTGCCCGCGGGCGAAAAGGCTCGCTCGCACGCGGCTGCGGAGTACTGCGACTCTGGGAGGACGAGGGTGTCGATGTAGGCGTCTGCCGGGTCGACGAAGAGCGATGCCAGTGACGAGAGGAGAGACGTGCACTGCTTGAGGGCGATCTTGTCCGAGCATGACTTGGAGAGCGTGGGCGGGGCGTCGCCGCGGGCGGGTTTGCGGCGAACGATGCCCAGCTGGGAGAAGTACGCTCGTCCGGGCAGTTGGGCTGCAGAGCCTTGTTCCGAGTCTGTCGAAGTGCTGGAGGATACTGGCTTGGAGGTTGGGAGCTGCCATGGCGAGGCATCTGCTTGGGCGGCCATGATGAGTTCCATACTGGCATCTCCGCCTATACTTGATGATGAGTATCCCGAACCTTTGTAAGAGTCCATCGTCAAATCCGAAAACATGTCGTAGACGTACACGGAGCTTCGGAGCAATACATGTGAAGCTTGACACCCTCCTTTACTGCAAAGGGTCTCGTATATCGTCCATTTTCTGCATCGACACCCCACGAACTACCTCTCTGGAGGATGCTGCTTTCATGCTCATGGCAATTACTCTCCATAAGAGCCTGACACTCGTCCAGCAAGAAGCGGTTAAATGTCCGAATGGCCAGGATCTCAGCATGCCAGTCATGGACGGCCACGCCGTTGGCCTCGGCGAGTTTCGACGCTGGAAGGCATTTCATGCCCGTCCTATACATGCCATCTTTAGAAAAGTTGTTTTGACATCATCTCTGACAAAGAAGAAATTGAACGCAGGCTCACGCTAATGCCAGGCAGGTCAAAACTCCGTTCCTCTCGGCAACGATGCCGCTCAGGGGCACCCATTCGTTGAGGCCATTGTCTCGAACGCAGGGCTTCCTCTTGGACGGGAGCTTGTCGAACTGGCTGATGACGGTGCGCGCAATGAGGTTTGCACGAGACGTCATTTATTTGATTGAGTTGGTTGTATGTTGTCGTGATGATTATGATGAGACCATCGTCATACAGCACGTCAGATAGCTAGATATCTGTCAGGTTAGTGGTTGTAGTTCGTGTAAGTCGAAACATCACAGGTCAATTAGAGCACCGAAACAGGCAACTGTCAGCCCGCCGTCTCTCGCTCGCTCATTCTTCCCAAAGTACGCCCCACCAATGAGCGGCATGAGCAAAGTCACGTGTTCTACCCCACTTGCCGAGATTTTGGCGCGCACAAACGCCTGCCCTAGGCCCAGGCTTAGTCATTTTGACCACACAGCGAACCAATTCGTGAAATTGAACCTATCCCAGCGAACCGGCCGCTCAACCCATCATTTTCCTGCTCCAAACGCCAAACCCGACGATACACCTTGTCGCCAACAACCCACACAACGCGGCAAGATGCGTACCTACGAAGACAGCTTTTCCGGCCAGAGGATCTACCCTGGAAAGGTACGCTGCTGCCCTCCCTCGCCCCTCGCTGCTGCTTGGTTTCTGCCCCTTGGACTCGAGTTGGGGGGAAAATGCGACGTCATGGGATAGGGAATGCTGGACGAGGACGATTTGACCCTACGGAAGAGACGGGAAGGCATCGATGAGGCAACACGTCATGAAACAACGCTGGGAGGACGAGTGGCAGAAATACTACGTGATGGAAACGGGAGGAACACACAAACACCACGTCGAAATGGGAACTTGCTCGCATACCGTCATCACTATCTGGAGGGAGGGGGCAGAAACCAACTCGAGCAAAATGTCGAGATCGTTACGGCTGCTAACTACTCTTCTCTTCTCCTCAACAGGGTAAGATCTATGTCCGTGGCGACAGCAAGGTGTTCCGATTCATGAAGGGAAAGTCCGAGTCACTTTTCCTGCAGCGAAAGAACCCCCGTCGCATTGCCTGGACGGTCCTGTACCGACGACAGCACCGCAAGGGTATCTCTGAGGTACGATCACAGAAACGAACAGCCGCCCTTTTTTCCCGACGCGACGATGGAAGGCAGTGTATATGAGGAGAGGGTTGCGGGTCGATGGATTCCTGGCTTGTCTTCCATGCGCTACCAAGCCATGTCGACATGCACAGATCTATTTACACCTACAGCCTCGCCTTGTCAGCATATGTGTCGCGGGATCCTCCTTGGGGGACACGGACAGCCAGCTGACAGCCTCTGCAGGAAGTTACCAAGAAGCGCACTCGCCGTGCCGTCAAGTCCCAGCGAGCCATCGTTGGTGCCTCCCTCGAGGTCATCAAGGAGCGCCGGTCCATGCGCCCCGAGGCCCGATCTGCCGCTCGCGCCGAGGCCATCCGACAGGTGAAGGAGAAGAAGGCCGCGGTCCAGGCCGTCAAGAAGGAGCAGAAGGCCAAGGACGCCGCCATCGCCGCCAAGACCCAGACCCAGGCAAAGGTCAGCAAGCAGACCGGCAAGGGTACGCAGTTCAAGATCGCTGCCGGTGCCCGCCGCTAAGCGTCTGGAGCCGAAGGGCGCTTTGAGGACGAAAGGGTGAAAAGCTGGGCATCCGATGACGGGGGCGGGGAAGACGGATGGTTGTGTGTGTGCAGCGCAGCGGATGAGCAAAATGAAACAACGTCTGGAGTCTGTGGTTCTTGTCTCTTTCCGGCCGGTTCTTCTACACATATCGGGTGCATGGAATGCCATAGGGTGCATTGGTAGTTGAGCAAATGACATACCGGTGCAATGGGTTTTACGTATATGGGACCTGTTGCTGCGAAACAAACAGCACAGAGACGAGCCCGTCCCGTCCATGATGCAGGCCGAGTGTGGCATTTCGGTTCCTCTTGTGGTGTGCTGCTGCTTGATCATCTCGACGCGAATCGGCCTTTAGATGTCGCTATACTCTTGATACCTACCTTATGATATACTCTTCTTTGCCCACGTTCGGCACAATGACTTGTTCTGTGCTGCTCTCCGCTAAAGTAAATATCCTCGTCAATCATGTACTACTACACAATTGCCGTCTCAACCCGGTTCTCCTCGCACCCTGAGTGTCTTTTCTGACATTTTACTCTCAGCATGATCGTCACTCCTTGCCTACATCTAAAAAAAAAAAAAAAAAAAAAAAAAAAAAAAAAAAAAAAAAAAAAAATAAGAAACAAAGAAAGACATGGGGG